>CM045020.1:0-310000 GCA_024542945.1 allo-octoploid hybrid of Carassius auratus x Cyprinus carpio
TGATGGATGGATGGATGGATAGAAGGATGAAACGATGGATGGATAGATGGATGAATGGATGGATGGATGGATGGATGGATGGTTGGATAGGTAGTATGATGGATGAATGAATGAATGAATGAATGAATGGATGGTTGGTTGGTTGGTTGGTTGGTTGGTTGGTTGGTTGGTTGGTTGGATAGATGGATGGATGGATGGATGGATGAATGAATAGATGGGAGGATGGATGATAGATAGATAGATAGATGGATGGATGGATGGATGATGGATGGATGGGTGGATGGAAAGTTTTGAAAGTATTGAAAAAAGCTTTTAAAGTTTGATGTATGGATGGTTGGATAGATAGATAGATGGATGGGTGGATGGATAGTTGGATAGTTAGATAGATGGATGGATGGATGGATGGATAGATGGTTGGTTAGATGGATGGATGGATGGTTGGATGGATAGATGGTAATTGGGGTGGATGGTTGAATGGATGGATGGATGGATGTTGGATGGATGGATGAATGAATGGATGAATGGATGAATGAATGAATGAATGAATGAATGAATGAATGAATGAATGAATGAATGAATGAATTGATGGATGGGTGGATGGATAGTTGGAAAGTTGGATAGATAGATAGATGGATGGATGGTTGGATGGATGGATGGATGGATAGATGGATAGTTGGGTGGATGGTTGGATGGATGATAGATAGATAGATAGATAGATAGATAGATAGATAGATAGATAGATAGATAGATAGATAGATAGATAGATAGATAGATGAAGGGTTAAACCTTGATTGTTGCTGTCATTTGTAAAGCTCAATGTGAACTTTGAGAAAATGTTTTTTTGCCAGCATTGATTCTCCAACATTTATAAGAGCCTGAAATATTTATAAACCCCTAAACTAAAGAAATGTAGGTCCTTTTTGTTTAGTAATAGACTTGGAGACGTTCTGAGATTTTCTGCATTGGCCACTTTAACATATTTTCGCAATGTTGGGAAAGTTACTAATTCTTGAATTTTTAAACCAGCATTCACACAGTATGTGGCGAGGCTTTTTCTCTTAGAGATGTTAATGACGTGGATTGTTAGTCCTGGTTTGTGGAGTTTGTGTGCTCACACAACTCCTAATGAAGTGATCTGTTTGAAAAGTCCTCACAATAACAACCCAGACCCATGCTGGGCCGATTATATAGGGCATCCCGGTATATTGTCCCGTACAGTGTGTGTGTGTTTTATGTTTGTGAAAAGCTCCGTTCAGCCCGTTTACAAAAGCAAAGACAGTAATGTCTCCGACAGCCACCTGCTGCCTCCGCGAACGCACTGAAAGATGCGGTTTCTGTTTAGTAGAAAGGCTCATCGTGGTGTCGCTCTTCCAACAAAAGTGAAGCAAAGGTGGGTTAATTATATAAACAAAGTTGAAATGACCTCTCAGATCCATCAGCACATTGGAGAAGGACAGTGTTGGCATCTCCTGCGAAATGTCCAGCGCCCCTTTGTTATGATAATTAACCCCACTGCCCTATTGCCAGATAGAAGGGAGAAGGCATTTGTGAGTATTAGAGCTTCATTAGCATGCCACAGCACCACCATCACCCTCCGTTCACAGCCGCCTCGGCCTTTTGTGTCTCCTTTCTTGTTCTTTCGTGTGAGTACTTCTTCTGGAGTGAGAGAAAGCTTGGCCTTCACATGCCAAGACAGTTTGACAACTTCTGGGTGCTTGTTCAAGCGAAAGGGGAAAAAACAAGGAGCTGAAAAGCAGTATCAGCTGCTCACAAGGGTCGGACTTCCAAAGACCCTCAACAATTGAATTGATTTGCTTAGCAAATAAAAATCACTCTCAGAAAATAGACTTGCGAAAGTTTATAATTTTGGCTGTACTGTTCATTTTGTTGAAATAGTTACAAAAATTTTAATTTGCTGAAAATTTACTCACCTTCTGGCCATCCAAGATCAGGATGAGTTTGGTTCTTCATCAGGTTTGTAGAAATGTAGCACTGAATCAGTGTCTCAGCAATGGATGCTCTGCAGTGAATGGGTGCCGTCAGAATGAGAGTCCAAACAGCTGATAAAAAACATCACAATAATCCACAAGTAATCCACAGAACTCCAGTCCATCAGTTAACATCTGGAAAAGACAAACGCTGAAACAAATCCAACATTAAGACGTTTTTAACTCCATAATCCATAATAACACTTCCTCCAGTGAAAAGGTGTTCTGGTGTGAATCAGGAGAGAAATCTGCACAGATCAAGCAGTGTTTAAACAGCTCTAAACAAATATGTGGCTGGATTTTGATGTGAGAGACAGCAGGTGATGTACCTTTTCACTGGAGGAAGTGTTATTATGGATTATGGACTCTATGGTATTTTAGTTAAAAATGTCTTAATGCTGGATGTGTTTCAGCTTTTGTCTTCTCCAGATGTTAACTGATGGACTGGAGTGCTGTGGATTACTTGTGGATTATTGTGATGTTTTTATCAGCTGTTTGGACTCTCATTCTGACGGCACCCATTCACTGCAGAGCATCCATTGCTGAGACACTGATGCAATGCTACATTTCTACAAATCTGATGAAGAATCAAACTCATCCTGATCTCGGATGGCCTAAGGGTGAACACATTTGCAGCAAACGTTCACTTTTGCATGAACATTTTCAGCATATTATTATTTTTGGGTGAATTACTCCTTTTGAAGCAATGATTTAATAACCAATATCCACCAAAGCACGTTTACCTTTATATGCGTTGCTTTTCCAGGAATGGAGTTTTGCTGTTGAGATGACTGATGTTTTTTTTTTAATTTATTATTTTGTGTGTGTGTGTGTGTGTGTATGTGTTGGTTGGTTTGATTTGCCTGTCTGTGTTTTGCTTTTAAGATCTGAGATTAAGTTTTTGTGGCTCTCAAGAATCATGGGAAAAACCCGCCGCATTTCTGAGACCCCTTCTGTCTCCAGCAGCTTCTTTTCACAGGGTAGAAATTAGTCTGACTTTTGTGGCTTTTCAATGAAGTGCTTGTCCAGGTCAGTTGTTTCACTAGCAGTTCAGTTTGGATTATGTTCTTATATGCTCTGCATTTTCACATCTAGGGTTGAGAGTCAAGTAGATTCAGAGCAGCTTCATTTTACTTCATAATTGATGATATACAGTACTTCAGTAGTTTTTGTTCATATTTTGAATTGTATTTTATTTTCATATTTTATTTATATTTTTTATTCTTTTATATTTTAATTTTAGTTAAAGTTTTAGTGTTTTTGTATTTTTGTCTTATTTTATTTTAAAATATGTCTATAGTTTTTATTATTCTATGATTTATTTAAATATTTTAGTACTTAAATATTTTATTTGAGCTAGCTGACAAAACAGCACTTCTAATTTTAGTTTAGTTTAAGCAATTTTATAAATATTTAATTTAATTTTTGGTTAATGTTTATTTTATTTCAAGTAATAAACTTTTTTCTTTATATATATATATATATATATATGTATGTATATGTATGTGTATATATATATGTATGTATATATGTATATATATATATATATATATATATATATATATGTATGTATATGTATGTATGTATATGTATATATGTATATATATATATATATATATATATATATATATATATATATATATATAATAATGCATTTTATTTGAGGCGCCTTTCAAACCACTCAAGGTCACCGTACAACAAGTTACAACAGTAACAATATTAAAACAGAAAATAACAGCAAATAACAATGTCAATAAAAAACAGCAATAATAATAAATAAATAAGAGAAGATAAAAATACTGGACTTGAGTGCACAAAGTAATCATAGAAGATAAGCAGTTCTGAATAAATGAGTTTTAAATTTGACTTTAAATTGAGCTAAAGAGTCAGAATTACGGATGTTAACTGGGAGAGAATTCCAAAGACGAGGAGAAACACGACTAAAGGCCCTATGGCCCATGGTGGTTAAACGAGCTGAAGGTGCATGAAGGAGACCCAGTGAAGAGGAACGGAGAGTTCGAGAAGGGGTGTAGGGATGTAAGAGGTCTGAAAGGTAAGGTGGAGCAAGGTTATGAAGAGATTTGTATGTGAGGAGGAGAATTTTAAATTCAATCCGAAAGTTGATAGGAAGCCAATGTAGCTGTTGAAGTGATGGGGTGATGTGTTCAATAGGTGAAGTCCGGGTTATGATACGAGCTGCAGAATTCTGAATAAGCTGGAGTTTATGAAGAGATTTGTGTGGTAGACCAGATAATAGAGAGTTACAATAATCAATGCGGGAGGTGACAAGCGAATGAACAAGAATAGAGGAACTATGCGGAGTGAGAAATGGACGGAGGTGTGCAATATTACGGAGATGAAAATAGCAAGACCTGGTTATGTTATTAATATGAGCATCAAATGATAAGGTACTGTCAAAGATGACCCCCAAGTTCCTAGCCTGGCAAGAGGGAGAAATGGAAGAACCATCAATGGATAATGAAAAACTGCAAGACTTAGAGAGAGTAGAATTAGTACCAATGAGGAGTACTTCAGTCTTACTGGCATTAAGTTTGAGGAAATTGGCAGAAAACCAAACATTTATTTCATGAAGGCAGTTGGTAAGGCAGGCGGGAGGGAGAATGGAATCAGGGTTTGTAGAAATGTAAAGCTGAGTGTCATCGGCGTAACAGTGAAATTTAATACCGAATTTTGAAAAGATGTTGCCGAGTGGGAGAAGGTAAATTAGGAACAATAGGGGGCCTAGGACAGAGCCTTGGGGGACACCACAGCTAACAGGAGAAGGTTGGGAATGAAATTTCTTTAGCTGTACAAACTGTGTGCGGTTTGAAAGGTATGAAGTGAACCAGGCATAAGGAATACCAGTGACACCAATGCCAGATAGTCGATGCAAGAGAATACTGTGTGAAATTGTGTCAAAAGCTGCACTCAAGTCAAGTAGAACAAGAATAGATAACAACCCGCCATCAGCAGCCATTAACAGGTCATTCGTTACTCTCACTAGTGCAGTTTCAGTGCTATGCTTAGGACGAAACCCTGACTGAAAACACTCATACAAGTTATTATTACTAAGATGAGCATGAACCTGTGCTGCCACTGCTTTTTCAAGAATTTTTGAAATAAATGGAAGATTTGAGATAGGACGGTAATTATCTAAATTGTTTTGGTCTGCGCCAAGTTTCTTAAGAACAGGGGTTATGGCAGCTATTTTAAAAGATGATGGAACAATGCCGGAGCTGAGAGAAGTGTGAATAATACGAGTTATAAGAGAAGATAAAGAGGGAAAACAGGCCTTTACCAAATGAGTTGGTATAGGATCAAGCAGACATGTGGAAGAATTAGATTTATAAATTAACTGAGAAATTTCTTCTTCAGATGGCAAGTTGAAAGAAGAAAGAAAGAGGAGGGGCAAATTATTTGAGGCACTGTGTGACGAACTACAGTAAGGGGTAGCCAAAAAGGCCAATTGTTGGTGGATGGTAGTTATTTTGTCATTGAAGAAAGACATAAATTTATCACATTGAGCAGTGCAGTACAGGTGTGCAGGAAGTGTATCAGGAGGTTTCAGAATACGATTAACAGTTGAATACAGTGCTTTAGTATTACCATCTCCAGACTCAATTAAATGTGAATAGAAAACATTTTTGGCAGCATAAAGAGCATCTTTGTAAATATGAACATGTTCACTATACAGCTCTCTATGTATCATAAGACCATTCCGTTTGTAAAGACGTTCCAAACGCCGGCCTCTGGTTTTGAGCTGGCGAAGTTCACGAGTGAACCAGGGCGCAGAATGGATGAATGATACAGTCCGAGTTTTAAGAGGTGCAAGAGTATCAAGGAGCTGCTGTAGTTCAAAGTTATAAAAGGAGACCAGATTGTCAGGAGAAGTGAGCTGGTCACTGGGTGGAAAATCAGCAATTGCGTCAGTCAGAACAGAAGGATTGATCTTTTTTATATTCCGAAATGACATCAAACGTTGTTGTTTGGATTTAGAGAGTGTAACATCAACATTAAAGGAAAGCAATTTATGATCAGATATGGGTATTACATCTGCAGTACAGTCCCGTGGTGTGACACCTGAGCAGCAGATGAGGTCCAGAGTGTGGCCTTTAGAGTGAGTTGGAAAATTCACATATTGTTGGAGACCAAAACTGTCTAAGCAAGAATTGAAATCCTTTGTGAGTAGGTTACTGGCCGTATCCATATGAATGTTAAAATCACCCAGGAGAATAAGATTGGGTGATAAGGTACACAAATGGGTTAAAAATGCACAAAATTCACTTATAAAAGTATTGCAATATTTCGGAGGCCGGTAAATAACAGCTAAAACTGTGGGTGTTGGACCGCTGATGAGTAGTGCAGCCGATTCAAAAGAAACATAGTTTTGTACAGACAGCGGGGACGTTTTATAAATCGAGTTGTGAAGTATCGCGAGGCCTCCCCCGCGTCTGGAAATACGAGGTTGCGAAATGTAAACAAACCCAGGAGGACATGCATGATTCAACTCAAGGAAGTCATTCTCCTGCTGCCAGGTCTCAACCAAGCAGAAGAAATCAAACTTACTATTGTCAATAATGTCGCTGATAAGAAGACCCTTGTTGGAAAGTGAACGGATGTTGAGGAGTCCGACTTTGAGCTCATTTCCACCGAACGAAGAGCTGGTCGATCTGGATAAGCTAGTTAGCGCGCTCTGGTCAATAGTCCGCCGAGGAGCTGCTCGAGGAGTCGAGGTCCAGAATGATCTTATATCCTTCGAGTCATCGTACCTAAAACCCCGACGAGACCCGCGATGGATGTATTTGGGACGGGGACGATGAACAATATCCTGGTCGGGGGAAGGCGGAGGCTCAGCAGAGTAGCACCGCAGTCGGTAAAGTTCAGTCGCTGTATACAGAAACAGCGAGGTCGTTGGATGAAGCAATGACGATAAAACAATCCAGACAATGGTGACACGTGAGAAAAGATGGTAAATCCACATCGTGTCAGTCGATTGCAGTCTGCAGAGATAGAGAGTGTTATGGAATAAAATATTTAAAATAAAAACACACCGGAGAGCAGCGGCAGCCAAATCGCGCCAGCGTTCACCCAACCGGATACAGAAATGTGTATATATATGTATATATATATATATATATATATATATATATATATATATATATATGTGTATATATATGTATATATATGTGTATATATATATATATATATATATGTGTATATATATATATATATATATATATATATATATATATATATATATATTCTATTCTCCTAACAAACAAAAAAGCCTAAACCAGTGTAGTCCAAATCACAAATAAATGACTCTCAAGTTGATTCTTTTTATCAGTCGACTCAAAAGAATCATGAATCAGTATTGAACTCATGAGCTGATGGTTTGAATCAGTCTACTGATTCACTGAATCACTGAATCAGTCAGATAATCACTTTTTTATTTGTTTATTTATTTGTATTTCTTTTTATATTATTTATTTGTTCATTAGATTTATGACCAATTTTTGGCAGCGATGCTTGAAAGGATCATTTACCGAATCAATTAACCAGAATTGGTTTAATTACTTACTAATCCCTATTTGAATAATAAATGTACATGTGGTGCTTCTAGCATCATTAAACCTGGCAGTTCACATGATCTCTGTCTTGTGAAGTGATTCGCACCCAGCAGAAGCACAAGCTGTTGGTTTTACTGTGAGTTTTTGGACTTCAAAGCTCCTTTTGGTGAAGACGTAAAGCAGATGAGTTCACAAGACCTCGCTCAATGTCAGCGTGAAGGACATCAGCCTTCAGAGGAAACAAACACTCGTTTACAGTTCAGTGTTCACTTTACAGTGATATTATATACAAAGAACATGTTGCTCATCATTCACTTAATGACATAATGAATCCTGATACATTCATTGTATCTCAATATTTATGTATTTTTTCTAAAAGATGATAAATGGCAAAAATACATGTTAATATCTAGCGATTATTATTTGCTGTTTAATGCAACATCTGTTTTTTAGCAGGTGTGAGTGTGGAAATAACTATGAATATTTGTGATACTGGTGATTGTATTGCATTGAGAGTATTGATTATCACATAAAATATTGAAACCAGAACTTTGAACTCGTAATTTTTATTCATTCATACTTAGGTAAAAGATGCCATTAAACAAATCTATAATATATACTGTATTTATGTTGTTTCTACATTAATTTAGAGATTCGGTTGTGATGGCAGCTATTATTAATCATGATTAATTACAAAAAAAAAAAAAAAAATTAATTCTAGTACATTATTATAAATAAACTGTGATAGTTTTTGTTAATATTTTAAATTATATTTTCTTTTAAGTTAGATTTTTTATATTCTGTTTTAATTTTAAAGTTAAAAAAAAAATTATACTCTATATCAGTAAAATAAAAATTTGCAAGTAAGGTTTTTTTTTTTTGTCTATTTAGTTTCAGTCAGGGTCATTAGTTAACTAAAACTAAAACTTTAATTAATTTTAAAATCATTAAAAGGAAAAAAAAAAGTCATTACTTTAAATGAAATAAACGTTCAGAAAATGAAATTAAATAACAATAAAAAAACACTAAACCTGAAATGTAAAATAAAAAAAGAAAGAAAGAAAACCCCTACTAAAAATGACAAAAAACACAACAAAATGACTGAAATAAAAACTCTTTTATTAAATAACCCTATATTGATGGAAAATGTGTGATTAATTAGTTTTAATTGATTGACAGCACTATGATATTCACAATTTTGCTTAATGTTACATCACCAGTGAAGTCTTATGAATATTTCTCCCCTGCTCTGATGGTTAGTTTTCTGTTTCTCTCTGTAAACCACACAAATATTCATCCTGCTGCCCCTGTTTACATAAACGACCAAATCAGTGGCTTTATTAGCTTCCTAATATCAGTGTCACACTGTGTGTGTGTGTGTGTGTGTGTGTGTGTGCACGCGCATGTGTGTGCGTGAGTGTGTGTGTGTGTGTGTGTGTGTGTGTGTGTGTGACTGCGTGTGAGGTCAGGCTCAGCAGGAGTCTCTCTGATGGGACGCTGCTGTTAAGTTAGTTGGGTTTGTCTGCGATCTGCTCGTTTCTCTTCATGGTGGGTGGCAGAAGCGCAGCGTTAAACAGCCGGAGGAGAGACTGTGTGTCAAGACACACATGTATGCAGACGTTTACACGCTTGCTCCTCACTGTGCTGCTGCTGTGAGAGAGAGAGAGAGGACGGTCATGTTTCAGACATGTTAAATATCGTCTTTAGACATGTTCGTGACTCTGAGAGCGATGCAATGCAATGCAAAAAAATAAAAAATAATTACAAAAAAAATGAATACGAATCTCTTCCTCTGTATTTTTGTCTTGTTTTCCAAAACAAATATCTAAACATCCTTAAATCAAGATACATTTACTGGAGATGCAAAATGAAGATACAATAATAGAAAAAATACAGAAATACAATAATTTAAAATATTTTATTACCTGTGTACTAACATAGTAACTAGATGTGTACATAGTATGTAACCACAGTGTAAGTACACATTGATACATAGTACATAGTATAGCGGGGTCCTCTGTTAATTTGACCAATGGCAGACGAGGGGCATATTCAGAAAACCTGTTACTTTTGTAATTCCATTTGGTGACAAGTTGCAAAGAAATTACAATTTAATGCAACAATGCAATGTTGTATTTATATTATCAAACAGTAATCTACACAATTCATTTTATTGAATACTTTTATTCATCAAGGCTCATTAAATCGATCAGTAAAGACATTTATTACATCACAAAATATTTCTATTTCAAATAAACACTGTTCTTTTGAACTTTCTATTCATCTGTGAATCCTGAAAAATAAAATGTATCACAGTTTCAACAAAAATATTGTGCAGCACAACTGTTAGAGAATAATCAGAATGATAATAATCAGAAATGTTTCTTGAGCAGCAAATCATCATATTAGAATTATTTCTGAAGATCATGTGACACTGAAGACTGGAGTTATGATGCTGAAAATTCAGCTGTGCATCACAGAAATAAATTACAGTTGAACAGATATTCACAAAGAAAATAGCTGTTTTACATTATAAAATATTTAACAATATTTACTGTATTTTTGATCAAATAAATGCAGCCTTGAAGAGACTTCTTGATGAGATGATCAGTTTATGTATGTTTGCTTTGTGCTCGTTCTCAAATATTTCTTCTGTTTTACTGTCTGATGTTTCTCTGAAAGTGTCAGAATCCTAACTCTCTCTCTCTCTCTCTCTCTCTCTCTCTCTCTCTCTCTCTCTCTCTCTGTGTTTTCTTCATTGGCGTTGGTGCAGATAAACAGCAATTAAGCAGTGATGTGCTTCTCCACAGCTGTCATGATAACAGCTTGCGTTTTTAATTTTCTCTCCGTCTTGAGGGATTTTCTCAATCAGAGCAGTTTGACAGGGCCGGACGCTTATCAGACCACCGTCCTTAATAACTCTCAGCGCTTCTCCTTGACGTCTGTCCTCATTCTTTAAGCCTGTAAGTGTTGCGCTGAGTTCCTGCGTTCACTGGTCTGGAGTCAGTCGGGAGGACCATTAGAGTAATTTCAGTAATTTGTCTTTACTGAAGCCTTCATTAGTCGCGCTAATCTGCTGAAGAAATAAATCACTTGCTCTAAAGTTATTTTAAAAAGTCTAAAAGTTATTTAAACAGAAAATACTATTTCAAACAATTAAGGTGCTAAGAATAAAAAGGAAATGTTTGTTTTCAACTTACATAATACAATGTTGTTGTTTTTTTTAATAGTATTTCATCAAAATAAATTGCTAAAAATAAAAATGCGACTTTTCTTTACAACTTATATAATATTTTTTTCTTAATATTTCATGTTTATAATAAGCTAAATTGCTAAAAAATAAAAAGGAAACTTTTGTTTACAACTTACAAAATATTATATATATACATAACAGTTTTCTTGCAGTTGCTTTATTGATGCTGGTTTGTTTATATTTTCTAGTGACAGTCTTTATAAATGATTAAAAACACTTGAATCAGTTTGAATAATTCATTTCTGGAAGGCATCTGGTGTTTTCTTTATATGGTAGCGAAGGCACCATTGTTTTTGTTGGCAGGCCGTTGCTCTGTATCTGTGCAGGGTTTTCTCAGGTTTCACTTTGTTAACGTTTTGTTTACGTATGTATGTATTTACATAAAACTTCATCTTTAATTACATATGATCGCCAATCTCTTCTTAACATTCAAACTCTGGCTATGGACTACTCCTGCAGGGGGTATTATAAATGAGAACGCGGTTCTCTTAATCCTGCGTTCCTATCTAGTCTTCCTTCGGATATTTGCTTTAGGCACAGAAGGAGACAGGCGAGAAGACACAGTTGTGTGGCAGTGCAGCAGCATAACCAATAATAATTTTGTATCCAACCACTGTAAAGATGGCCCTGTTGAACGTAAGATCGATTTTAAATAAGACCTTAATACTTCAAGGTCAAGTCCTGCAGTCGTTGAATACGGTCTGTAAATTATTCTAAACATAAACAGTTTGAAGATGCTTTTGTTACGGATGCTTGCCCTTTTGTGTCTTCTTTTGCAGAGCTGTCTGTTAAAGAGCAATTTTTTTGTTTTAATACTCTGTGTAGCAATGGTTTTGACTCTGTTGCTCCATTTAAAATTAAGAAACCTAAATTACAGTTGCAACCTTAGCTTAACAAAGATACTCACGCTGCTAGACAGGAATGGAGGAAAGCTGAAAGAAAGTGGGAGGATAGGCTCCAAGTTTCCTATGAAATCATAAGAGATTGTATGATGAGCTAGCAGCACTCAGTTAACCCTCTGAGGTCTAGGGGGTTTCGGGGGCCTGGAGAAGTTTTGATATCCCCTGACTTTTGTGCTTTTTTCAGTTGCTTATAAATAGACACATGGCTAAAGTCTAATAACACTGTAATCAGTACAAACTGTGCTACAATAATATGTAAATAGCATGTATGTACATGATTGTGTTTTTGAGAAAACAACGTTTATGCGTGGTTAGAATAAATGTATATATTTTTATGTTTGTAGTTTATTTAGAATATATTTAATTATCCCCCAAAATAACTTGAGATTCACTTGCGAGTGTAGTTAAACAGTTTATTAGGAACAATCAAAGCTGACTTTCAAAGCTGAATTTTTAGCATCATTACTGATTCTGATTTGCTACTCAAAAAAAATAAAAAAAATAAATAAATAAATATATATATATATATATATATATATATATATATATATATATATATATATATATATATATATATATATATATATATATATATATTTATATATATATATATATATATTTATTATTATTATTATTATTATTATTATTATTATTAATTTGGAAGAGATTATGCGAGGGAAAAATATTTTTCTAACATGACAGCAAATCATGCACATAGTCCAAAGACTCTTTTCAATTCCTACCTTGCTTTTTTATCCTGAGGCTTCACCTAAAACCTGTGATAATTTTTTGAAGATCTTTATAGATAAAAACTCTATTCAGTCTCGTATTACCATGCCTGCTTAACTGAATTTGAGCCTGCTTCTTCTTTCTTTCTTGTGGATGTTTTGCATAAACTGAAGCTTTCCTCATACTCTGTGGATGTAGTTCCTCCTCGTCTTTTTATGGAAGTGCTGGGTGTCATTGAACCCTTTTGTTATACCAATAATAAATAGTATCTATCTACTATCTATCTACTATCTCAAGGCACTGTTCCACCATTTCTGAAACATGCAGTAATGAATCCACTTCGAAAAAAGGTCTGTTCAGATCCTTATGTTTTAGATAATTACCGGCCCATCGCAAAATTACCATTTTTATCGAAAGTGATGGAAAAGGCTGTCTTCCATCAATTGACTGTATTTTTAAGTGAGAATTTGTTAGACAAGTTTCAGTTGGGTTTTAGACAACATCATAGTACAGAATCATCTTTGCTGAAGGTGCTGAATGATCTTTTGTTAGCTGTGGACTTCGGTAATTCTGCAATTCAAGTACTCTTGGACGTCAGTGCTGCTTTTGACACAGTTGACCATTCCATTTTACTTGAAAGGTTGAGCGACTGTGTAGGAATTCAAGGGACTGCACTGAAATGGTTTAAATCCTATCTTTGTGATAGAACATTTTCAGTGGAGGTTGGGAATTTTTCTTCCACTTCTGTACCATTAACTTGCGGTATGCCTCAGGGATCAATTTTGGGCCCGCTTTTGCTTTCACTTTATTTGCTCCCTTCAGGCAGGATTTTTCAAAAGTATAACATTCATTACCATTTTATGCTGATGACATACAGGTGTACATCATGGGGATAATTATGCTATACATTCTCTATTAAATTGTATATGTGGTAAGATGCTGGTTGGCAGCCAACTTTCTAACATTAAATGATTCTAAAACTGAAATTGTAGTTTTCGGACTTCCAGCATCTATCAGTTTGGGTCCTTTATCCTAGAATTCTCATACTCATGCAAAAAAAAAAAAAAAAAAAAGTGATATTTGATAATGGTCCTAAATTTGACAAATAAATTAACTCAGTAGTAAGAACAGCTTTTATCATCTCAGATCTATTGCGAAACTGAAAGCGTTTTTATCACTGAGGGACTTGGAGACTGTGATCCATGCTTTTATTTCCTCCAAACAGTTTGTTGCTGACTGTGCCATGGTCACGTTTGAAGTTAAAAGGAGATTGTGCTTTCTGTGTTGTGGCTCTACGACTGTGGAACGATCTGCCGGTACACATTAGGCTTTCATCTGAAGTAGAGTGTTTTAAATCTTCGCTGAAAAGATCTTCTCTCTGGCTTTTGGATCAATGTTCTCTTGCTAGTTTATCTGTTTTTATTGTATTGTATTTTCTTTTGGTGTTGTGAATTGATGTGAATTCTCTCTGCTGTAGTTTCAGTGTAAAGTCGAGTCTCACGCTCCATTAACTCCTACAGAAACTGCTCAGAAACATTTTCCAGCCAGTTTTCGCTGTAGTTTGTGTTTCCTTCACTGTCGTCTGTGTCACATTTATTTTTCCACGTTTCTTTTGTGTGATTTCGTCATTCGCTGTGAAGCAGCATCAGTCTGTCTCAGTATTTTTGTGAAATGAGTCACTCAGATGGTTTCTTTCAGCTTCCTACATTCAATGAGGGTGAATGAAATGCCTGCGGTCTGTTTGTTGCATTTATTTTTAAATGATTTGTTTCATTTGACATTTTTATGATTTAAATAATTATTAGTAAGTGTTTTATTTTGATTGCATTTATTTTTTAATTATTTATTTCATTTGACATATTTATGTTTTATTTAATTATTAGTAAGTTTTGATTTGTTTTTGTTTTAAAATTATTTATTTACATTTTAATTTTTTACCATTTAGTTAGTGTTTTTTTAGCAAGTGTTTTTATGGTTTCATTTAAACATGATTTATTTTGTCTTACTTTAATGATTTAATTCTACATTTTTATGATTTAAATAATTAATTAATGTTTTTTTTTTTTCCATCAACCATCCCTCACGTCTTCTGTGTGACTGAGCGCTGAGCAGATTGGAGCTGAAGTGCTCTCGTGTCTTTGGTTTGGCTCTGCTCGTGTGGTTTGGGTCGAGACCAGTGCTTCTCTGATGGACGTCTCTCGGCCTGCGAGCAGTGATTTCACTGTTACAGCAGTGATTCTGACACACATTCTCACGCTGGATTGATGAATATATTGGGTTTCAGTCATCCTTCGCTCACACTCTCCTGTGCTTTCTTCTGTTAGACACAAAGAAGAGGAATTTCTGCTGTCATCTTAAAAAACAGCATAACAATATCCAGTATGATCATACATTATATTCCTAACGAGTAGATCATGGAGAGCTTCACATCAGCTCTCGATCAGCCCGTCTGGGTTCTTTTGTATTTAATAACTGGCTGATAATGAGACATCATGTGGAGGAAGATCCTCAGAAGATTCACAAGCGGTTTTTGTCAGCCAAACCACTTTGACCTGCAATATTTACTTAATATATTTGCTCAATATTTACTCATTAATTTAGCAACACATCGGCATGTTTACAGTTCTCTGTCGAGAGTTAATGGTCACATCGCCTGCAGGTAAACAAATAAAATATTTTAACTTTAGTAAGTGTTTACAGTTGCTTTTAAAATGTTTTGTTCTAAATTTTATGGTTTAATTAATTATTAGTAGGTGTTTTATTTAGATTTTTATTGTTTAATTTTACATTTTTATTTAACAGTAAGAGTGTTATTTAATAGCTTTTATTTTAAAATTATTCATTTTAATTTCAATTTTTTATCACTTAATTAATTAGTAAGTGTTTTTTTGTTTTTATATTATTTATTTTCATTTAGATATGTATGATTGAATTCATCATTAGTAAGTGTTAAAATTATTATTATTATATATATATTATATATATTTTTAATTTTTATGGTTTAATTAATAACATTTTATTTTGATTTGCTTTTATTAAAAAAATAATAACAATTTTAAGGACAAAAACCTGACAGATGTTTAATTTGATATTTTTATGATTTAATTAATTTATAGTAAGTGTTTTATTTCATTGCTTTGGTTTTGAAATTATTTATTTTAATTGAGCATTTTTTTCTGATTTAATTAAAAGTGTTTTTATTATTTTATTTTATATTTTTTTCTGATTTAATTAATTATTAGTAAGTGTTTAAATTTTATTACATTTATTTTACAATTATTTTTGTCATTTTATATTTTTATGATTTAAGTCATCAACAGTCAGTGTTTTATTTTGATTGCTTTTTTACAATAATTTATCTCATTTTAAACGTTTATGAATTAATCATTAGTAAGTGTTTTATTTGGATTGTTTTTATTTTAAAATTATTTGTTTAATTTTACATTTGTTCAATTTATTAATAGTGAGTGTTTGATTATTTTATTTTTTTATTTTCATGATTCATCAGTTATTTAGAAGTATTTTTATTTTTATTTGTTTTCATTTAAAAAATATCTATTTTTATTATTTAATTATTACAAGTTTGGAAGCTTTTAGAGGAGCGCTTGTCTGGTTCAGGCTCATTTTTATTTCTCTGTTTTTCCTAATGGAGTGTTTCTTCTTCTTCTTTTTTTTTTCAGTGTCTTGAGCCTTGCAAGGCATCATGGGACCTGAAGGAGAACCAGTGTCAGGACTTGTGTGAGGTATGGAAACTCTGAGATGTAAAAGAGTCATGTGAGAGCCGGCCTGAGATGAGTGACTCGCAGCCGTTCTGCTTCTGCTTTCAGACTCAGTTCCCGAAGAAGCATTACGAGTGTTTGACGAGCTGCGAGTTCCTGCGCTCCGTTCAGACGCTGAAGCCGGGAGACTGTCCCGCACCGGAGCGAGCGAGCGGATTCGCCGCAGCCTGCGTGGAGAGCTGCGAGACAGACCCGGAGTGCACGGCTCTGAAGAAATGCTGTCCGAACGGATGCGGACACACCTGCCAGATCCCCAAGAACCCCTATAAAGGTACAAACACTTCAACAGCAAAAAATAAATCATTTACTCACCCTTGTGTCGTTCAAACCTGTGTGACTTCCTTTATTCCATGGGGAAATCTCTGTTTTTTTTCATCCACACAATGAAAGTGTAATGTTGTCGTTTTGGACCCCATTGACTTTCATTGTGTGGACAAAAATTCAAAGTCATACAGATCTGCACATCTTCACAGAAAGAGAGAAAAGTCATGCTTAGGTTAAGAATTTTTTAAAGATGCAAGTACTTAAAGTTACAAAACTTATTTTTTTTTATTTAAGTTTATGTAAACTTTTGCACAGAGATGTCATTAACGAAAGCTGTTAAAAACAATTGTTCATTGAAATCAGTACTAGATGAAAGTTGAAGCACTAAAATTACTAGCTGGAAATAAATAAAACAAAATTAAATTAAATTACACCTAAATAATAATATTAAAAAATAATAATAAAAATGAGAAAAAAAAACACACAAAAAAATGCTAAAAAGTAAACTAAAATTAAATAAAAAAAAACAAACAGAAAATATACAAATAAAATGTTCAAAATAATAAATTGTATAAATGTAATGTAAATGCATACTAAATTACTAACTGGAAATAACTAAAACTAAAAAAACAAACAAACAAAAAAAACAAATTAATATATATATATATATATATATATATATATAAGATGAATACATTAAATAATGAAATGTGTATAAATAACAAAAAATACTAAAGAGGCACTTTGGATAAAAGCATCTGCCAAATGCATAAATGTAATGTAATTCAAAACATTAATACCTTTTTTTTTGTATGGATAATTATTATTATTATTACTATTTTACTTGAACTACAAAATTAAAACTAATAAATAAAAATTAAATAAAAAAAACCCTAAAATTCTAAGTATAAAAAACTATAAATATGAATGACAAAAATAAATAAATAAATAAAAGTACTAAAGTTTTAACTAAAGTTAAAATAATAAAAAAAAAATGTAAAAATAAAATCCAATTCAAAATATTTACAAAACCTAAGCATTATATATATATATTATATATTATATATTATATATTATATATTAATATATATATATATATATATATATATATATATATATATATATATATATATATTTTTTTTTTTTTTTTTTTTTTTTTTTACTGTAACTACTAACATAACTAAACCTAATAAATAAAAATGAATACAAACTATATAGGAGCAATAAAAACTTATAAATAAATAAATAAATGAAAAAAAAAAAAAAAAATATATATATATATATATATATATATATATATATATATATATATATATATATATATATATATATATATATATATATATTCAAAATGAAATTCCAAATATAAATGAAAACTGTAACAGAAGTGTGGCGTCTGATGTTGTTGGCGGTCGAGTGAAGGAGGCTTTACGGTTTGGTTTTATTGATGTCAGATTTACTGGTTCCCCCTCGTTTGCAGAAAGCTGTAAAGCCTTTTATTGAAATCCAAAGGCAGTCAGAGAGTCGTTGCCTGAGTCAGAAGCGTAATTGTTTCTCTCTGTTAAGATGATGATCAACGATGCTGGAAACCATTATCATCTCAAATTGAGCGTCGCTGCTCTGTTGATGGCTCTCAGATGTTCCTGCAGGTGGACGAACACAACCTCGCCTTTCTCCTTGACCCGGTTCAACTAATAATATCAGTAACACGCTGCTGCTTAAAGCCTTTATTTATAATGCATTATGAAGTATTCATAATGCATGTTGTAATGCATTATATCTTTTCACAGATGCATCATAATATTTGCAGGTTCTTTGTTGCATCTTAAATCAGTCGTGTGTTTTAATGCATTTACCATCTAAAGGTTTGATAATGAATAGATAAGAATCATAATGTATTATAACTGTGATTATAATTAATTATGAGATCCTACAATGCATTATAGGGTGCATAGTTAGTGCATTAAAATACTTTTATAACGCGTTATTTATAAGGCCTGTATTCTATATACAAAGATAAAAATTAGAGCAAGGATTTTAAAGTTAAATGAAGATGTTTTATTATTTTTCATATTTTTGCAATGAATAAATATTTCAGAGAAGCTCAAAAGACAATGTTATTTTAGTATCACTGAAAAATTATTATATAATTAATATTTTGAATTATTTTTTTATTTTTTTATTTTATTTTATTTTTTTTTGTCATTTTTATCTAGTTCATATTTTTTCTTTTTAAACATGATTTAACATTTCATTTTTATTTCAATTTTAGTTATTTGGTGCATCGAGTTAAAGTAAGTGAAA
Organism: allo-octoploid hybrid of Carassius auratus x Cyprinus carpio; assembly: GCA_024542945.1. NCBI lineage: Eukaryota > Metazoa > Chordata > Actinopteri > Cypriniformes > allo-octoploid hybrid of Carassius auratus x Cyprinus carpio. Next base: position 18,790 of record CM045020.1, read on the forward strand.
CTGAGAAATGTTGCCTGGGCAACTAACTTTATTTATGTTATTTTATTTCAGTTAATGTTTATTTCAAGTAGCAAACATGTTTTTTAAGGTTTTAGATTTAGTTAATATTATAATAACCCTGATTTTTGCATTAATTTTCTGGTCATGTGTTTGATAACTTGACTGACTTGAGATTTATGTTTGGTCGTAACAATGAATAAATAAAATAATTTTAATGTATTATAAATAAATTGTTTATAATTAATTATGAGATCATACCATGCATTGTAGGGTGCATAATTAATGCATCAAAAATACTTTCATAAATGCATTATATATGAAGGCTTTAAGTAAAGTGTTACCGTAATGTCAAAAATAGTGACATATGCAGTGCATGTTTTTACTCTGACCACGTTTTCATGGTTTTGTGTTTCTAATGATGCATTTTAAAGCATGAAGCCAGAGCGGTGTTTCAGGAGAGTTTCAGAAGATATTCCTGAACGCCTCGTTTCTTTTGATTTAGTTTTGAGCTCTCTGAAATTCACCAGGAGCTTCCCGAGAGTGGGACGTTTGTGAACCACGCGCTCTTCTGTGATGTTCAAAGCCTCGTGTTTTCATGTTCTCTGGGCAGTTTGTGCTTTCGTGCTACATTGTAGATCAATTCCCCTCAATTCTTCATCTAAGATGAAGCACAAAAATAACTTACTAGAAATAAATTGAATTGAAACTGAAATAATAAATTAAAACTAAATAATATTTAAAAACTAACAAAAATGCTGACAACATTGTTGAAAAACCGAAAGTATCAAAATAAAAGCTAATTCAAAATATTAATAAAAACTAAAGTAGTATTTAAATAATACGGACTCTTGTCCACACTGTATAAATGTAATGTAAATGTAAATACATAAATGTAGAAAAATCGTCCTTCTTTGCTATAAATAAAAGCTAAAACTAAACTAAAACTAAACTGAAATATAAATAAATTAAACCAAAATTGGTAATAATAATAATAATAATAATAATAATAATAATAATAATAATAATAATAATAATACCAAAAAAGACAAAAACACATAAGAAAAGGCTATTTTAAAATGTTAATCAAAACTATAATAATTTATAAATAATATTAAAATACAAAAATTCACTTTACATAAGTGTCTGCCAATACATATATATAATGTACATGTAAAAGCATAAATGTAGTAAAATCATCCTTGCTGTTTTGATTTGGAGGACTAAATGGCAAATGATGATATATATAAATCTTAATTTAAATAACAATTAAATTTAGTATTACAACTAAGCTGAGATAAAATAAAATATTAAATTAAACACTAAAATTTGTAATATTTAAAAAATTACAAAAAAAATAAATAAACTAAAACTGAAAAAATAATATAATAAAGTATTAATAATAATTATTTTTAAATGTGTTTTTCTCATTTTAATCTTTATTATTATTATTATTACTGATAAGGTTTATTTTTTTAACAGTTTTTAGTGTTGCAGCTCCACAAACTCACTTAAACATTTCGATCTCTACGTTGCATGAGCACAACATTTACATTTATGCATGTGGTAGATGCATTTATCCAAAGTGACTTACTTTGCATTAAATTTATATATTTCATATAAGTTCATGCATTCCCTGGGAGTCGAACCCATGGCCTTGCAGTTGCAAGCGCGTGCTGAGCTCCACGAGTATACTTGATGTGCACCTGCAGACTCCGGAGCTTTGTGGAGCTTTGTGAAGTTTCTGGATGACCCTCTTCAGATCCTGCTCTCGGAGCAAGAGTGTGAATTCCAGCGCTGGTTCAGGAACGCTGTGGGATTTTACTGGAACGCCGGGATTAGAACAGACGTCACGCGCATGCTGGAGCTGTGAAACCACAGCGCAATCAAACACAGCTGTTCTGCTGCTCCTCCGATCTTCTCCTGGAGAACTGGCCGTCGCTGATCATTTAATGCAAACGGATCTCCTTAACAGAGTCCTTGAACTTCTTCATCCACAGTGGAAATGTTCGTCATCACTGCATTCCTCCGTATGCTGATTCTCATGCAGATGTTTAGAATCACTGGTGCTTTTCATTTTATTTCTGTGAGGGCTGTCAGGTGATTAAAATGTTTATTTAATTACATGTGATGTGCCAATTAAGTGACTGCACAGTAATCGCACATCAATTCAGTTTGAGAAATGAACCCCCAAAAGATCATTTAAAGACATTATTGTGTTAAATGAAAAAGCATTGAATAGACATTACAAAAAGTAGCTTTAGAAAGAAATTTGATTCAGCAAATCACTGCCTTAATGAGTCATTGACTCATTAATTTAAACAGTTCGTTCAAACAGCTGATTCATACAGAAATGATGCAGGTTACTGTCTTTATGAACGAGTCACTAAATCGTTGGCTCATTCGATTTGTTCAAATGGCTGATTCGTTTAGAAAAAAAACAGTTTACTGTCTTTATGAACGAGTCACTGAATCATTGACTCGCTCGAGTCATTCAAACAACTGATTCATTCAGAAACTTAACAAGTGACTGTCTTTATAAACGAGTCACTGAATCATCAGCTCATTTGATTGTTCAAACAGCTGATTGAATCAGAAACGAAGCAAGTGACTGTCTTTATGAATGAGTCACTGAATCATTGTGTCACTTGATACGTTTAAACCATAGACTGTATAAAAACGGACTTAGTGTCCGTGATGTCACCCATAGCAAAGAGTATAGAAGCCCAAGAGGCGAAACTCTGTTGTGTTATGGGTAACAGTCTGTAGATGGCGCTGCGGAGGGGCGGCCGCCATTATGGACTGAAAGCTGCTGAAATCGTTAGCGAAAGATGGTCAGAGTTCTTTTTTGTTCATGTGTGCATTTGCTAGATTATACACCTTTTTGACTAATGCTTCCATTCTATGTCAATGCCTCTTCTCTCACAAAAAGAAAAAAAATAACAAACAAACTTTACACAAATGCACACACAATAGATGGTGGTGTCTGGTTAATTACTGAGATCTTATGGCACCACTTCCATTTTAGTACTGTTTATAGTTCATGTGTGCACTTGCTAGATTGCACATCTTTTTTTGTACCTTCCGTCTGTAATAGGACATTCACAGATTGTTTTTGTTCTTGCCATTGAAACGTTCACTGTGTGCACTTTCACTGAAGATGTTGAAAAACAAGTTGTTAATATTTTTGTGCAATTCTATGTAAAAGATGAACTGTCTTTAGAAATGCTCATTTATAATTTTATTTATTTATTTTTCCAAATCATATATATGGTGATGTTCACTAATGTCAAAATCAACATTTGAATAAATCTTATTACTGTGTGTCTGCCTATATATATTATTTCATGAATTTCTGTTATTCATATAACAAGGAAAATGCATAATAGAACATAAATATTGATAGATTAAAGGTTTGCAGTAATTTTATAATTGTATCTTTGCAAACCGTAAGTAGTAGGCTAATGAAGCCGATTCGGTGGGGGACATACCCTTACGAAAAAGTACTATAGGAATCTTATAGTATTTTGGGACAAAATATTATAGTAATCTTATAGGAATACTAGCCCTATAGTAATTTGGGACATACTACAGAAGTACGATAAGACTAGCCTACTATAGAAATACTATAGCAGCTTAAAAATACTATAGAGGTATTACAGAACATCACAGAAGTATGTTATGTTCTGTAATACCTGTATAATATCCTAGAGCCGCTATAGTATTTCTATAGTAGTCTTATAGTACTTCTATAGTAATATTTTGTCCCAAAATACTATTTCCCTAAGGGTAATTAGGCCATGCAAAACCGACACATAGACGTATATTTTCTGTCATTTAACGTCGGTCATCCTCATTAATGTATTTTAAATTGTTTTCATATTTAGATATGACGGCCAGACAAAATTAAGTTATGTTAAGTTTTTCAGTGCCATTGACTCCCATTATTTCTCGGCGTTTTGCTTCAGTTTTCAGTCCATAATGGCGGCCGCGCCGTCACGTCATGGGGGCAACTGTTGCTATGGAGCGTTCTATTGAGTTTCGCCTCTTGGCTTCTATACTCTTTGCCCATAGACTCCTGAAGAGCGGTTTTGAAGTTTAAAGTGTGCAGAGCAGGCCGTCGCCATCTTGGCAGCGCGTCACCGCGCGATTCTCCCGGATAATCGAAAATGGGCAAAAAGGCGGGAGCTGGTTGCTGAAGCCACGCCCACCTAGCGTGACGGCATTGTCAGCAGCGGCAATCCACCTGTCACTCAAGTGGCCACGCCCTTAATTATGCAGAACTTTAAGGCTTAATATAATTTAAACGGATGAGCTATAAAAAAAAATGCACCCCCTCACAGTTGTCATGAAGGGCAAAATTAGCTTTATAGACCAAAATCATTTTTTGCACCAGGCTGTAAACATGTTTTTTTTCTGCTGTAAAGTTGGGCATTTTAACATGGGGAGTCTATGGGACTGACTCCCTTTTGCAGCCAGCCTCAAGCGGCCAGTCGATGAATTACAGTTTTAGTCACTTCCTTGTTGGCTTCACGAGAGAGAACGGGAGGTTGCCGCTCGGTTTAAATGGCTGATTCATTCAGAAATTAAGTAAGTGACTGTCTTTATGAACGAGTCACTGAAGCAGTGATTCACTCAATTCGTTCAAAACACGGATTCATTCAGTAACGAAACACAGCTGTGTGTAGCTGCTATGGCTTTGGTTGTTTGGAACTATTTTTGTTTGTGAAATTGAGCAAAAACAGACATTATTGTGTCTAGCGTATTGCTAATTGAAGTGTTGAATAAAATCAATATCACATTTTCAGTCGTGCAGATCTTGGGGAAAAGCAGCACTCTTGCTGGTGTGATATTTCTAAACTTTATCATATGATATAAATATAAGACCCACATCTTCAGCGCTGTTCTCTGATGAAAATGCCTCCGTCTGCTGCTCGGCTGATTTCTGGAGACATTTGACGTCTTTGAGCTTCATGTCGTGAAGTCCTTCCCGTCGTTCCTCAATCAGCGGAGCTCCATCACAGCTGTAACAAATCAAGGAAAGACACGGAGCAGAACATTTTCTCTCCTCTCTTTCCCCCCTGAAGCTTTGTACTTATTAAATCTTTAATTTATTACATGTGGATGAATTTCAGATGTCTTTGAGGGTTAAATGTAAGTCACTGCCGTATGGAGCAGATGGAGGTTTGCTGTGAGAGCATCACATGAACATCACTTTATATCACTATTTATTATGATGCCGTTATTTTTAACTATTGCACATACATTGAAACAATTTTATGTTTTGAGTAATCCTGTGATAATGTCTGTTTTCATTAATCCAGCAAACGAAAGAGCTCACAAATGAAAGATTAGATTATTGTCTCGTTTTTTTTAATTATTTTTATTATTTTATTATTTTTTAAATTAAATATCTTATTAACTAGATCAAAAAGTTATTTTACTGTTATTCATATACTTATAGTTTTATTCATATTTTGAATTAGATTTTATTTTAGTTTCATTTATTATTTTCTGTATATTTTTAATTTACGTTTTAATTTGACAAATTCTGCTGTGTTCTCACTTTTTAAAATTTTATTATTATTTTTAATTTCAATTTTAGTTTTAAAGTTTTAGTAATTTTCTTCTGTATTTTCACTTTTTTATTTTATTATTAGTTTTATTTACCATTTTAATTTGAGTTTAAGTTTTAGTATTTTTTGTGTTTTCAGTGTTTATTATTAGTTTATTTTAATTTAGTTAAAATTGTAGTAAAGTAAATAGTTGTGTACTTTCACTTTTTTTAAAAAAATTTTAATTAGTAGTTTTATTTTCCATTTTAATTTCAGTAAAAAAAAATCGCTTTTATTGGTTTCTGTTTTTTCTTTAATAGCTATATAGTTTTTATTCATTTTATTTCAGTTTTAGTTTAGTTATTTTAATACATCAAATCAAACTAAACAAAAAAGAGAAACACTGACATGGCAACTAGCTGATATAAAATATATATTTGTAAATATTTTATTTTAAGTAACTAAAGTTTTTTTTTTTTTTTAGTTTTAGTTAACTGTAATAATCCTATATTAGATTTTTCTATAGAACAAATTGCCCTCCAGATTGCACCCGTCCATTAATATGTGCAGATTTCCGCAGTAGTGTCTGGTGTTTTGATCTGATGGTCCGTGTCTCAGGATCTCCTCTGAAGCCGCGGAAGGAGCTGCTGTTTGTGGAGCGGCCGTCAGGATTGTTGGAGGTCCGCTGGTCGTCCCGCTTTAATGTCTCCGTGGAGCCGGTGCTTTACGTGCTGCAGCGCCGCTGGAACTTCGGCATCCATCCCAGCGAAGACGACGCTACGCCGTGGCAGGACATCGCTCAGGTCAGGCCTTTCACCCAGTCGTGCGATTATATGCATCTTAAAATCATGACACTATTTAATTTAGCGACCCAGCTGGCACTTAAATTAAAGGAGTAGTTCACTTCCAGAATAAAAATCTCCTGATAATTTACTCTACCTCATATCATCCAAGATGTTAATGTCTTTCTTTATTCAGATTTGATTTATTCTGAACTTGATAGACACAAAACAATAGATCAGATTAACTGAAATATATGCGCACATATTTATTTATTAGTTATGTTTAGTATCATTATATATATGTCAATATACTATTATAATTTGTATTAATATTTTGAATTGGTTTTTACTTTTATATTTTCCACTCAATTAAAAACTGACAAATAAAATCAAGTCTTGTATGTTTTTTCTTGTTCAGTAGCCGTTGGAAATGGATCACAAGCTTTTGTTTCATGCCAACTTTACTGCAAAAAAATGCTGTTCTGACTCAGTATTTTCGTCTTGTTTTCCAGTACAAATATCTAAACACTCTTTTACATTATTAGAGAGACATTTACATAAGATAAGTTTTGTTTTCTTAAAAACGTCTCAAAATTAAGCGACATCGGCAGATATTTGTTCTTGTTTTAAGCAAAAACGCACTACATTTTAATACATTTTTCAGAAAATTAAGTGATTTTTCTTCTTTAGTAAATGTATCTTGATTTAATAATGTTTAGATATTTGTGCTGGAAACGAGACAGAAATACTGAGTAAGAATGTCATTTTTGTGCATCAAATACACAGATGTCTGTCCAGTCTTTCATGTTTTAAAATAGATCAGATTCCAAGCTCATATTCAGGGCTGCATGTATGTGACCCCGTGACCTTTGACCCCTGTGCCCCTCAGGTTGCTGAAGAGTGCGCGCTGCTGAGTGACATCCGGCCGAGCAGGTGGTATCAGTTCCGCGTGGCGGCGGTGAACGTTCACGGCACCCGCGGCTTCACGGCTCCCAGCAAACACTTCCGCTCGTCCCGAGGTGAGTCTGACAGATTTACGGTCCTCACAGGTGCAGCGCTTCACCTGCTGCTCGCTGTAGGCCTGATTTACTCCCTGAGCTACTGTTTAAGATGCTTCTTCTTCTTCTGAGACTAAGTTTAGTCAGTATCTCCTCCTAAGCTACAATCTCCAAACTCGGCTCAGACCTTCAGTCTTCCAGTTTTAGTGGATGATAATAACCCTGATAATGACCAAATGCTGTTTTCTGGATGAAGTATATCTTTAACAAGCTTGGGCCTGACTCGTGTTGCTCTGATAGATTTACTCTCGCTATAGATGGCTCTTCCAAGCTTTATAAAGACAGTGAATGGGTGTTATTTTTCATTAGTCCAAAAGAAGTCCAATAAAGTGCATCCATCCATAATAAAGCGTCCCATATGGCTCTGTGGGGTAAATAAAGGCCTCTGAAGCGAATATTTAAAACTTTATAAACAGTAATCTCAAAAATGGCTACAAATACCCAATTTGATGATGCTGAGTTCAAAAATATCATTTGATTTTTCAAAATATATATAAATGTATCAACTTTAATGCATGTATCAAAAAAATACAAAAAAAGCAGTTAAATGTCAATAGTTTTAATCACAAAAAGAAACATTTGTAATCCATCATTTAAGATACAATCTGCAAAGTAGTGGAAAAAGTGGAAATCAGGATTAGGCATCAAATAAAATGTGCAAAAATGTTATGAAATGCACACATTTAATGGGAAAGTGTGATGTGAGAGAGAAAAACAGACACTAATTTTGCAATCAGCAGCACTAAATTAGTAAGAAATGAGTACATTGAGTTCATTTATAGTTACATTTATTCATTTAGCAGATGCTTTTATCCAGAGCGACTTTTATATATCATATATATATATATATATATATATATATATATATATATATTCAGCTTATTAGTAGAGACTCGAAGATCTGAATTGGGTGTTTCAGACAAAGGAGGGATACAAAATATGCATTGTTGGGGTGCCTCCAGGAACGTGGTTGGGAACCACTGATGTACAGTACATCGTATGTTCACTCTTGTAAATATTATGTTTGTAAATTGCAGCTTTGTGACTTTACGTCCACTAATTATGGCTTTGTTTCTCATACATCAGTAAGAGTCATGAGAGTCTGCATCCCTCACAGGATCACAATCCGCTCTTGTTTATTCCAACTGAAATCACTTCAGCGGCATAATTATGACTTACAAAATCATACAGGCGACTTCCCAGCAGGATCCAATCTCATCTTCTGATATATACGTCTATAACTAGTGATCTGTGATGATTTATTACAGCGTTTTTATTCAGTCAGTGAGCTATATAGAATTAATGAGTGTGTCAGTACAGTTATTCATATGACATTCAGTCTTCACCTGATTTGCAGAGACTTACTTTGATTGTTTATGTTTTGCACAAGCATCTGGTTTTCAGACGGGCCTCAATAACAAGAACCCAATGGCTCTAGATTGGCCCATTTTCTCATTAAAATCCCATTTGCCTAACTTTACTTCCTCTATACAAATGACATCAGTTCCCTTAGATGTGGACGACGCCCCCATTACATTCACATGTGCTCAGTGATCGCAAGAAAACTCACTACATCATGCTGTTTTTATGTAGTTTTACTTTCTAATTTATATTGAGTCCGATCCAGCAGGAGACTGCTTCAAATGTACTGAAAAGAATTTGTAACAAATTACATGTAATTTATAAAAAAAATTATATATATATATATATATATATAATACTAGATGCTGGTTCATGAAAGGTACATTATCTCAGTTTATTTGTACCTTTGTTATTGTTAACTAAAACTATTAAAAATCATTTTTGTTAATTGAAAAAAAGCTGAAATAGAATACTAAAACGTATTTTTTTAGAATACTAAAACTTAAACTTGTTAAACTGAAATAAAATAAAGCAAATTAATTTAATATTTAATTTATTTTAATGGATTAAAACAAAAATTAATAAAAATAACAAGAGCACAACAAATTTACCAGTTTTATTTTTAGTATCCTTGAGATACTATTATAGTTTCGATTAATATTTTAAACAAGTTTTTATTTTTTAATTTTCTATATATTTTATGTTTTCATTCTAGTTTTATTTACAGCTTTAAGTAATATTGTTGTTCATTTTTATAAGTTTTTTTTAAGTCTATATGTCTAAATAGTTTTTTTTTTTTATTTTTTTTTTTTAGTTTATTTTATATGCTTTTAGTATTAGTAAATAATAACTGAACATTAAAATTAATTATAACTATACTTAAAATGAAAACTGAAATTAATACTATAGAATATAAATAATACTATACATTATTTAATATTAAATAAATATGATATTTATAAATACTGTAAAAGTGCATTTCTGGGTTTATTGTTGTATTCTGTGTTTGTTTACATAAAAATAAACTCAATCAAACCTGTGTGAGTTTATTTCTTCTGTATATTTTAATGAATATCTTGGCCACAGTTTTCTATACGATGAATATGAATAGAGCGTTGCTGCGTCAGACTCCAGAAATCCCACAGGAATCATCCGAGTGTCTGCTGATGATGATTCTCTGTGTTCAGACCCGTCTCCTCCTCCCGCCCCGTCCGGACTGAGAGCGGCTCACATCACGACGGGACCCGGCGGCCTGCTGACGGTCCGGATCAGCTGGACTCTTCCCGCGGAGCCCGACGTCCCCGTCCATCACTACAAGATCTACTGGAGCTGGACGGTCCCGGGGAAATCACCCGTGCCGTCCCGGAGGAAGAGGAGGAGGAAGACCAGCGACGGGGTGAGAGCCGCTTTCACAGATCACACAGAAACACAGAGAGATGCAGACTCAGGCCTTTCATTACTTCTTTATTCGAACATTTACACGAGCAGTCAGACGCCATTCAGTGCAAAACTATGAACACGATTAACCCTTCACTGTTCCTGGAACAAAGATGGGCGTTACATTTTTACAAAAATTAAGCGAATGTACTAAAATACATTCAGAATGTACTATTTAAAATAATATTAAATTTCTTTTATATATATATACTGCATATATTTATAATAATACAAACATTACAAAATTGCATATCATTTTCAATTTATATATATTTATATATATATATATATATATATATATATATATATATATATATATATATATATATATATAATTTATTTCTAGTGGCTACATGCCAAATACTGCAAAAAATATACAAAATATATTGCCTATTATTATCAGTTAAATCAGTTTTTAGCCACTGTGTATATAATAGTTACATCACACACTGTTTTAATTGAAAATAATATGCAATATTTTTTTGTATTAATTTTATATTTGTATATATTATTTATATTTTCAATTAATTAGATTTATAGCCACTGTATGTGTGTGTGTGTGTGTGTGTGTTTGTGTGTATATATATATATATATATTTGTGCATAAGAGTATTTTCAGACATAATTACTTTTATTAGGTTTTGCATTTGCATATGACAAAACTACTTTATCATAGCTGATTTGTAGATTGCACTCCAAAAATTGCATTATGGTGCTAATTTTTGACTGCAAAGATCGCACGCGTTTTTAAGGCCATTTTGCCTTTTCTTATCATATCCACACACTTTGAGTTCATACAGCAAATACCACAAAAGCCAGCAAGTTTTGTACCATTCCAATAAAGTATCAAATGTAAAAGAAAAATGAAAAACAACATTTTTGGGTGTAATATGTCGTAAGAATTAAAGGAGCAGACTGATGACATGCTGAAGCTCCTGTAGATTCAGTGCAAACCCTGCGGCGACTGTGTTGGTGACGTCTGACACTCGATCGCTCTGTTGCTGCGCCGGACACCGCTTCGAGCAGCAGCACCTCAGGGTTTGGTTAGTGACCCGCTGCTGCTGGAATGCCCAAACTAACCCACTCACTGACTCAATAACTCGACCTAAGCGAGCTCACGCTGCTGCAGGAATGCAGGAGCTTGATCAGCTGAGAAACGCTCGTCGTGTGCACATGTGTTCCTGATATCAGCCCACGCTTGTTTGGACTTCAGTGGTCCTTCTGAGGTCTGAACGCACATCACGCCCCTTTAAGAGCAAAGACTGCTGGGAGATTCTTCATGGAGTGACTCTGTAAATCAGCTGTAAAACCCCAAATTCACAAGAAATTACATTCATGTCTTGATTATTCACAAAAATCATATGTGTACATTTACTGCTATGAATTATATCTGTTGTATAATTAGTTATATATTTAACGTCTCTTGCAATATGTCAAATACATACAGTATAAAATGTCAAATATATCAGACATATATATATCAGAAATTTTAGAAAAAATATATATGTATTTTATATATTAAACATGTCAAATATATTATATCAGATATATTTTATATTAAATATGTACGTGTATATATATATGTGTGTGTGTGTGTGTGTGTGTGTGTGTGTTAAACATGTCAAATACTTAATATTTTAAGTCTCAAATATAATATATATTAACAGTGTTAGAAGTATAATATGTATACATAAATATAAATATATAAATGTATAGTAATTATATTATGTATTAAATGTGTGTCAGATATATATCAAATTTCGCATATTATATATTAAATAAATGTCAAATATATATTATATCTCAAGTATATTATATTAAATGTGTGTCAGATATCTTAAATATCAAATATATTAAATGTGTCAGATGTTTATATAAATATAAATATATAAATGTATGTTAAATATATTATGTGTTAAATGTATGCCATATATTTTATATATCAAATTTCAAATATATTATACTATTAAATACATAGCAAATGTGTTGTGCATTAACTGTCAGAACTATTAACTAAGAAATAAATAACTACAAATATTTTATAGATAAGATATAAATTATATAGTAAATGTGAAATATATTAAATCTCAAATAATGTATTAAATATGTCAGATATGTCAAATGCATATATAAATGTCAAATATATAATAATAATAAATGTGTTCAGTATATTATGTATTAAATATGTCAAAAAAAAATTGCAGTACCTGTCAGAATTATTAAATATTGAAATATGATATATCAGATATGTCAAATATATTTCAAATTAAATGTCATAAAATGTCATAATTGCATTAAATGTCATATGTCAGATTTATGTTAAATGTCAAATATACACTAAATATCACATATGTGTCAAAAATATTGTATATTGATTGTATGTCAAATATACATTGAGTATTTAACACAATTTATAACAAATAAACTGATCAAATATGTCATGATAATAATAAATACGATTTTGGGGAATTGAATTGAATTATAACAGCTGAGCAAGTGTGGTGTGTATCAGATGGCGTGATGTGGTGTTGATGGTTGTGCTGGTTGATGAAGTGATGTGTGGAGGTGTAGAGACCGGTTTCTTCTGTGGTTTCAGGCCAGAAGCTCGGTGGATCTGGAAGGTCTTCAGGCAAACAGCAGCTACACTGTGGAGGTCCAGTCCGTCTCATACTGGGGTCAGATCCCACTGAAGAGCGCCAGAGCCTCCGTCCAGTTCAACACGCAACTCCACAACCAGACAAGTGCGAGCCAACTCATATATATATAGGACATACTTAAAATAGTTATAATTAGATAATGTATCATTCTGATTCATTTATTATAATCATTAAATTATAGTAAAAGAAAAATTTGTGTGTGTGTGTGTGTGTGTGTGAGAGAGAGAGAGAGAGAGAGTGTGTGTGTGTGTGTGTGTGTATGTGTGTGTGTGTGTGAGTGAGTGAGAGAGTGTGTGTGTGTGTGTGTGTGTGTGTGTGTGTTGATGGATTTCGAGAATATATATATATATATATATATATATATATATATATATATATATATATATATATATATATATATATATATATATATATATATATATATATATATATATATATAATATTTTTCAAATATATATTAAATATGGTGTGTGTGTGTGTGCAGTATATAAATATATTATTTATTACATATATGCTAGATACATTATGTATTACCTTTTAGAAATATTAAATATATCAAATAAATGTCAGATACAGTATATTATATATTAAACATTTGTCAAATATTTTATACTGTATATTAAATCTCAGATATATTATATTTTAAATATGTCAGATAAGTTATATAAATGTAATTAGACATTTGCTGAATTAAAATTAAAAACTGTCAAAATAATCAACAGCCGCCAAAAGAGATTTTAATATTCACAAATATTAAAACAAAATTCTGGTAAATAATAATAATAATAATTATATAATTAACTAATTATAAAAATGAAATGATAATAAAGTAAAAATCTAGTTCAAATAGTCAAAGTATGTCTTTCACTAAATAAACATAAAGAAGAATCATATTAAATCACATTCATTTGCATACGCCAAAATACCAGTTCATATGAATCGACTGATTGAATCAGCATTATAAACTGATTCATTTAAAAGTTTGAACTGATTCACAGAAATGATTCAAACCTCAAGTCTAGCAGTTTTGAATATGATTTTTAATTTGTAATATATTGCGCAGCCTTAATAGAACAATAATATAGTTCTGTTTAAAGAAAATACTTTTTAAAAATTTCACGTTATTTCAGTGTGTTACATGCTTTTTTTTGGGATTTGTTTCTAGGTGTCCAAATTAACACTATTAGTGGAAATCAGCTTTGTGTCGCTGGATGTTTATATCTGCTTGAGCAAAGAATGGCTGTTTCGTGTGTGTGTGTAACGTGTTGATTTAGAGGCTGTGTCTAAGGTCCCTGATCTGGGTCTGGTGTTGATGAAGCGACCCGCCGGCGCTCTGGAGGTCGGTACGCCGTATTATCAGAACAGACAGCTGCAGGTCCACATCTACTGGAAGAAGAGAGGAGGTAAGAACACGCATCAACACAACTTCTGTGTCTGCGTCTGGATCCTGCAGAATTCACAACTGGCTTCCTTTTATTCACAAATAGATTCAAACTCAATGAGAATTTCATTTCAGTCTTCCAGTCTAACCAACATCCTGCGATTCATTTCTGTTAATCAGTTCAAACTTTTGAAATGAATCAGTTTACAACTCTGAATTAATTCATATGAATTGTTATGTTGGTGCATGTGAATTATTTTTAGTGAATACATACCTTGACTATATATAAATATATAGTTTTAGAATAATTATGCCTGTTTATTATTTTACATAGATGTATTTCTCTAAAGTTCAGTACTCTCAAATTATTATTACAATTACAATTAATTACAATACTGTAAATTAATTAACAGCCTTTAAAAAAACATTTAATTATAATTTAATTATTTTATACCACAACCTAGAAAATTGAGGATTATTTATTTATTACCATTATGTATTTATTTATTTATTTTTGTCAAATTTAGAAAAACGTCTAGTTGTTAAGTTAAAATATCTTGTATTTTTTATTTATTTAACTAAAAAGATTATTTTATTTTCACCTACAGCACCACAAATGTCACCACATTGTTTTCAGGTATACAAATAAATATTTATCCATTAATATTTAACATAATTGACCAAATTAGGAGCATTCTAGGAAATGAAGTGTTCATTTGGCATGATTTATTAAATACATAAATTAACTACAATTTTAAATGTATTATTAATAGCATGTAATGTTCATGCATTTGCTGTTTGAGATTCATAATAAAAAAAAGAAATATATTATTTAAAACTACTTATATCGGTTATGTGAAGTTATTTATTTAACTTTAATTTTACATTGTTACTTTTGATTTTTCTTTATTGCGTCATCCACCTCAGTTCAAATGCATCATTATAAAATGGAGAGTTCCGGTCCTTGACTCTGATTGGTTGAGCCACGTTCGAAACTGTTGTAAATTGCTCTACAAAGTAACATACACCTTTGTTTACGATTGTGTGTTGCTTGGCAACCCCTTTGTTGCAACCACAACTGATTCTGAGGAGCTACATTGTTTGGTGGAGGAATACTGTTACACTTTATTTGCTCTGCTTTATTTTGTGAAACCTTACTACGTATATGAAATAACCGTTTTATAAAAGCAATAATCCCCATGAAGCCGTGGTTTACAGTGAATTTATAACATCTAAGGGGCTTGTTGCTTCATTTTAATTGGGTTTTGAATAGTGTTGAGAGTGACCTCACATATTTGTGTATTTCATAGAGTTGGACTGAAATCCCGTGGCCGCTTCGTTCAGGCCGTGTTCACTGCTCTGTAAAGCTCCTGTTTTACTGAAGAAAGGCAAACACTAGCGTTAGAAGAAGCTGAGAACAGTCTGAGCTATTGATGCGATTTGTTCGGAGGTGTTGCGTGTTTCTGCTGACTCAAATCCTGCTCTGGGCTTTTATTCTGCCGGACTCAAAGCATCAGCTCAAGCTGAACTAATCGCACTTCTGCTTCAGCCAAAAATCACACACGCAGATATTCAAGCTAGGGATGTGCAAAGTGACATATTTTTGTAATTAGCTGGTCTTTCTGAATGACTATTTGATGAACGAGTGAGATGCAGGATGACAAAATAACTTTTTATAGCACAAACTAGAATAATTATTTATTTATTATATCTTATATTTTATTATTTTATATATAATATTTATTATATATTTATTTGTTATATATTATATTTATTTATTATTTAATTTATTCTCAGATTTTTTATTTAGTCTGATTTAGAAAAACGACTAGCTGATAAAACAGCAAGAAAAAAAATGCCTTGGAAATTATATTGCACAAACCAGAAAATTTTCAATCATTGAATTTATTTATTTATTTAAATATTAAAAATATATATATATTTAGTAAAATTTTGAAAAATTACCAGTTGATAAAGAAGTGAGATGCTGGATTAAATATATATATATATATATATTTATTTATTTATATAACAGAAATACCAGAAAATGTAGAATCATTTAATTATATTATTTATTTATTTATTTATTTTTATTTTAAATTTAATTTTTTTTAAATCATTAGTTAATAAAACAATGGGATGAAAAAATATTGTGAACATTTTTTTTGCACAAACCAGTGTTTTTTTTTGTTGTTTTTTTTTATTCAGTCTAATTTAGAACATAGACTACTTGAAAAAACAGCGAGATACAGAATTAAAATTTGAGAAAATGTGGAATTTAATTTATTATTATTTATCATTTAATTTATTTTCTAATTTTCAATTTAGTTTAATTTAGGAAAATGACTAAATGATAAAACATAAGATGACAAAATTTCTTGAACTTTCTATTGGACAAACTAGATTATTTTAAATAAATTATTATATTATCATCATTATTATTATTTATTATTATTTAATTAATTTTCATAGTTTAATCTAATATAGAAAAATGACTAGTTGATACAACAGTGAGATGCAAGATTAAAAAAAAGGAACATTTTGAATAATTAAATTTATTATTATTATTTATTAATTATTTCATTAATTTTCTAGTTTTTAATTTAGATTAATTACAAAAATAACTAGCTGATAAAACAATGAGATGCAGATTACTTTTTTATTTAGTCTAATTTAGAAAAAAAAATGGCCAAAAGGTGTAGAATGGCACAATATTTTTTATAGCTCAAACTGGAGCGTTTTATTTAGCTTTCGGACGCAGCACTTGTTCATTTTACTCAGTATTTTTTCTTCTCCAGCTGCGATTCCTTTTTTCTGCTTCCAGAAATGTTCTGAGCTTCACGTTGGCTCCTTCAAAGGCTCTTTTATCTGGACGACTGCAGTCGAGTCTAATCTGAAATGTTTCGTTTGACATCCAAACAGCGCAGCTTGATGAATAATAAACGGGAGGCGTTGCATAAACACTGCTGATTAGCGCAGCGAGACTCTACTGTTCTGTAATCGCAGCGCAGGAGGAAACCAATCAAATGAGACTCGTCCCGCTGTTCATTTTAATGCCTGATTCCGAGAAAGGTGTGCAGGTACTTCATGATGATAAACACCACATAGAAACCATCAGGAACAGTTCAGCCAAACATTAAAATGCTGTTATTATTTTCTCTTGTTGTTCATGCAACTTGCATCTTTCAGTGACTTTAATGGCATTTTTGGGCCACTATGTTTCTGCTTTCTTTTTGTGGTTCTTCTCATCCTGTGACTTATTTGTGTCACGATTCACTTGCATCATTTTTTTATATACTGTATATAAAGTATTTATATTTCTGTTTATCACCAGTGTTGGGGAAAGTTACTTTTAAAAGTAATCCATTACAATATCACATGAAAAGTAACTAATTGCAGTACTTAGTTACTTTTTATGGAAAGTAATGCATTACGTTACTTGTTGTCACCTAGGCAACAGTGAGATGCAGGATGACAAATAGGCAAATATCTTGAATGTTTTGTAGTACAAGCTAGAAAATACTGACAAATTTATTTAATTATGATTTATTTATTATTTAAATTGTGATTTAATCATTAAGACTAATTTAGGACAAATAACTAGTTGATTTATAAATAACAGTAAGATGCAGAATAAAAATATTTATTTTTTTGTAGTACAAACAAGAAAATTTAGAATAATTACATGTATGTCGTTTATTTTCTAATTTTTTATTTAGTCTTTAAAATATGATTAGTTGATAAAACAGTGAGATGAAGGATGAAAAAATGTTTTCAACTTTTAAATTTTTTTTTTGAACCAATTAATTAATTTATTATTATTTACTTATTATTTTATATATTTTCAGTTTTTTTATTTAGTCTAATTTATAAAATGACTAGTTGATAAAATGTTACGTATTATTTATTTATTTTATAGATTATTTATTATTGTTGTTATTATTATTTAATTTATGTTCTAATTTTTAGTCCAATTTAGAAAAATAACAATAATTTTAATTCACTTTTTGACCACTATGTTTTCTAAACGGTGTAGTTCAGTTTGTTTTGCGGAAAAAAATATATTTTCTTTCTCTTTATATTTTTATATCAATCTGGTACAAGGCTATCTTGTTTAAATCAATGTGATAAACAAGTTACATCAAAAGTAATCTAAGAGTAATCAAAAAGTAGTCTGATTATATTACCTAAAATGTGTAGAGTAATGGATTACATTACTAAATACAATTTTTGTCATGTAATTTAGGATCAGTTTAAGCTTTTAAATGTCAGATTAATCTACTGTACAAACCAGTAAAATCTAGTTAATAATCAAGAGATGGCGATGTCCTCACTAAATATATGCTGATCAGGCTGTGTGTGTTGTGAGATGTTTATGTTGTGTTGATGTTTGATTTGCAGATGCTGTCGAGAACCGTTATCATGTTCAGTGGATGCCTGAATACTGCAGCCACAACCAAACTGGAGCGCTGCAGAAATCAGTGACTCAGGTCAGTGTGTTAGTGTTCATGAGGAGTTTCTGCTCTCCAGAAACACAGAGTCTCTTACGGGAGCACAGCCTCATTTCTCCCCATTACTGAAGCTGATTAGCGCGTGTTGTTTCAGATGATGTGCTCAGAATGTGCTCCAGTGCCTAAGAAAACACACGCATTAAAATCACATTTCCAGGAAGCGGGATTGAATTTATCAAACTCCCAGAGTGGCCCCACCGGAGCCTTAACCTGCGGCCCTGAGCCGCGTTCTTCACCACGCTGCACACTAGCTGCTAGGAAGCATGCGTTTGCTTTCTGTAGACAGCGGGGAATCAGCGAGTTTAAATGTGTCGTCCCGCTTCATGACTGAAAAACTATGCTTTTACCTTTTCCAAAGATAATGGGATCGTTGTTGGCTTGTTAACTGTTGTTGTTGAGTGTTCTGGTTGCTAGGTGAAAGCTAGAGTGTTGTGGGTGGTTGCCAGGGTGTTGCTATGGGGTTGCTAAGGTTTTCTAGGTGTTGCTATGCAGTTTTTAAAGTGTTCTGGTGGTTTCCAGGATGTTGCTATGGGGTTATGTATTCTGGGTGGTTGCTATGTAGTTTCTATGGTGTCCTTACTGGTTGCCAGGACATTGATATGGGGTTGCTAAGGTGTTGTAGGTGGTTGCTAGGGTGTTGCTATACAGTTTCTAATGTTTTCTGTGCTGGGTGGTTGTTAGGTTGTTGCTACGTACTGTAGTTTCTAAGGTGTTCTGGATGGTTGCCAGGACATTGCTGTGGGGTTGCAATAGTGTTCAAGCTGGTTGCTAGGGTGTTGCTGTGCAGTTTCGAAGGTATTCTGGGTGGTTGCCAGGACATTGCTGTGGGGTTACTTAGGTGTTCTGGATGTTGCTATACAGTTTCTAAATTGTTCTGGGTGGTTGGCAGGATGTTGCTATGGGGTTGCAATAGTGTTCAAGCTGGTTGCTAGGGTGTTGCTGTGCAGTTTCGAAGGTATTCTGGGTGGTTGTCAGGACATTGCTATGGGGTTGCTGTGGTGTTCTAGGTAGTTGCTAGGGCATTGCTATGTAGTTTCTAAGGCATTCCAGGTAGTTGCTTGGGCACTGTTATGTAGTTGCTAAGACGTTCTAGGTGGTTGATAATGTGTTGCTATGCAGTTTCTAAGGTGTTCTGGGTGCTTGCTAGGGTGTTGCTATGCAGTTTCTGTGGTATTCCAAGTGGCTGCTGGTGTGTTGCTATGCAGTTTTTTTTTAGGTGTTTTAGTTGCTGTGGGGTTGCTAGAATGTTGCTTTGCAGTTTATAAGGTGTTCTGCATTATTGTTACTGTAGGCTATCGCTGTGTAGTTGCTAGAATGTTCTAAGTGGTTGTTACTTTGTTGCTATGTGGTTCCTAGGGTGATCTGTAGCTCAAACTATAGAACATAGTGTTAGTGATGCCAAGGTCATGGATTCGATTCCCAGGGAATGAACTGATCAAATGTCATACATGAATGCAATGCAGTTTTTATATGGAAGGCAAACGGGGTTAAAAGTCTTTAAAAGAAACACATGAAATTGGACCATGTCAGTGTGCACTGTTCATCCATGTTATCACAGCAGTTTTGAATGTGTTTATTTTGTATGTGTAGATGCAGATTATGGCCGTGTTAAGGCATCAGGATTTGCCATGTTTCTGTAGTATGTGTACAGATGAAGAGTTTTACCACATGAAGACCAATTTGAATGTGTCTCTTGACTTCTTGATTCTGGCCGTGTTCAAACGTGCAATACTTGAGGTAGTGCAATACTTAAACTTTACTAAAGTAGATTTACCTCTAGATTTAGCCACATATGAATCCTTTCTTTAGTTTATTTAATCTACTGTGCTAGTAATGTAAAGATGTAAATTAGAAATTTTCTACCTGAAAAAGAAAGTTAGACTAAATGGCTAATAAGTAAATGACAAATCATGACATAAGATTCACATCACACACAACGTACCACGTACTATCCCTCATGAACAAATATAACGTTTGATGTTTGCAGACATGCATACCAGTGTACTGTACCATTACGACATCCTTCATGAGTAAACATGAAATCTGATGTGTGTATACGTATATATACCAACATACCATCATGTCACATATGCAAATATAGTCTCAAAAAAAAACTTCTGAACTGATAAACATGTAATACACACAGGACATCAGTGTATTTGACACACGTCAAATTTCACGCGTCCTGTTTAAAGGCTTTTGGCCCTGTCCACCTTCCATATCTTTAGGAATTGCTTGGGTCTGTGTTTTAGGGCGGTTGCTAACATTGCTAATGTCACTCTTTGATAACGTGTTTGTCTTTTGCAGGAAAACTTCATCAATTTACCCGGTCTGCTGTTCTCCTGTAAGTACAGGGTCACCGTTCACACGCTCAATGCCAAACAACGCTCCAAAGATGAGAGCATCAGCTTCCTGACGCCATCCTGCGTGACTCTCAGGAGCAAGAGCGTCAAACCCATCGCCTGTCCCGGAGACACCGGTGAGCATGTTTATCACTCATCAGGAAGGGTTCATTTTCAGGATGCGGCTTAATACACGTCATACATTTAGCTTGAAAATGACATTTGAGAAATTAAAGTGAGATAAAAATTTAGTTCATTTAGCTTTTTATGGCTGCATATTATATTTACATTGTACTAGTAGTGTTATTTTAGTATAACTGATCTACTATTATAGTTTTTATCAATATTTAGAATGTTTATTTTTTTATATTTTTATATTATATTTTATATCTATCTATCTACCTATATATTGTGTTTTCGTTGTATTTTGATTTAATGCTTTGATAATTTTAATTTAATTTTTAATTTTAACATTTTTTGTTTTTGTCAAATTTTTTTTTTTTGTACATTTTATTCATTTTTATTTCAGTTTTAGATAGAAATGTTGCCTTAGCAGCTAACAAAAATATTTACTGAAAGTATTAGTGTTTTTTTTTTATTTTTTTTTTATTTTTTTGTCATTTTAGTTCCGTTCGCATTTATTTTTAGTTAGCATTATAATTTGTCAGTTTATATAAATGTCTGTTCAGATAATTTTAGTTAACAATAATAAAACTGAGATGGAGTGTCCTTTTGAGCCCATACCAGTGTTACTTTATTATCACTGATAAACTATTGTAGATTCTATTTACATTTTTGTATTTTAGAATTTCTGTTTTCTGTTAAAGTTTAGTAATTCACTTTTTAATTTTTTTTCACTTTTTTAAATGTTATTATTAGTTTTATTTTCCATTTTAATTTTAGTTAAATTTTTAGTATTTGTGTGTGTGTGTGTGTGTGTGTGTGTGTGTGTGTGTGTTATATACGTCTATATAGTTTTTTTTATAATTTTTTATTTGAGTTATTTTCAGTACAATCAACTTAAACTAAATAAAATTCAGAAATGTTGCCTTGGCAACTGACTGAAATAAAATAAGTTGTATATATTTTGTTTCAAGCACTGAAGAAGTTTTCAAAATGTGTTGAGTCTTAGTTAACAGTGATAACCTTTGAAATAAAAACCTCAGTGACTTTCATTTACTGACCAGTTCCCTCATTTTTCATAATATTAATGTATTTTTGCCATTCTTTTGTTACCTGTCATATTTATAAAAATCGGTGCATGCTCATTCATGCAGTCTGATTGGATCCTGAAGTGTTTTGTGTGATTTTGTGCGGTCCAAGCCTTAACTCTCTGCTGTCCTCCAGATATATTTGATGTTTTTCTCAAACCCTCCAGCACCATCGAAGGTTTTGGCTAAGCCTGAGAATCTGACAGCGACCTTCAGCTTCCACGACGGTAATGTGACGGCTCATTTCCTCTGGAGGGTGTCGCAAGCGCAGCCGCTTCAGCCCGTCACGGGTTTCCAGGTCACATGGGCGGAGGTTTCCAGCGCAAGCCGTCTGAACAGCCTTCCCAACAGCATCATTTCCCAGTCTCAGATCCTGCCACCTGTAAGTCGTCTCCACACACCCTGTTCTCCCATGAAAGCTACATAAATTATGCTTACATTACGTGTTCTTGGCCCATGCTTTCTTACCGGAGCGCCTCTCATGGAAAATTGGTTACATATTCAAGTCCAAGAGTGTAACATATGATACACAATCATCTTGTGTGCATAACGCCAGCGCTGGCATCGGCCCACAGGATCCGTCTGATCAATCGAGCGCTGCATGAGGCGCAGAGGCTGTTCGTTTGCTCACCTTTTACTAACCAGACCTTTATCTGGATGAGTTCTGGATGAAGTAAGGCTGAGTGATATATCAAATGTTCACAATGTATTTGTAAGACTTTGTTGCCAGAAAAAAATATAACTTAATATAATATTAAGTAATAATATAATGCATAAATAAAATATTATATTTATATTTCTGTAGTGTATATATATATATATATATATATATATATATATATATATATATATATATATACATATATATATATATATGCTGATAGATATAAATTTAAATTCTACATATAAATTATACATAATTATATTAATTCATATACTGTATATAATAACATTAAAAATCTGAATATATGTTTAAACTTTATATACTACACAATTTAAAATATAATACTACATATCAATATAAATTATTTATATATAATTATTATTTGTATTCATTAATTAATATACTATAATTAATGAACATTATAATATTCATTAATATACAATGCAATTAATACACTAATTTATATTACATTGTATTACAATTTTATCAATATTTTTATGAATATATAAATTGCCTTATTTATATAAAATTGTAAGAATTTTACAATATTTAATATTTAAATAGAATTTATAAATATATATAAATATAATATATTAATGTTACATTTAATATATATATATATATATATATATATATATATATATATATATATATATATATATATATATATATATATATATATATATATATATATATATATATATATATATATATATATATATATAGAATATAAATATTAATTTATAATTTATACAATTTAATAGCATTAAATATTTAAACTTTAAATATTAAATATTTTATATATATATTATGGAGATATTATTTTCAGCTGTGTCACCCAGTCCTAATGGGGAGGTTTATCTTGAAGTAAATAATTGATTTGGATTTATTATTATTCATATGGTAGTTATTAGTATGTTCTCAGGGATGGATTGTCATTTTGAGCTCATTCTTCGTCTGACATCAGCGTTGTCAAACATCTAGCAGATCTTCTCCATCAATAACACTGGCTGCTCTCCTCCTAGAACAAACAGTTCAGCTTTAATCGACTCAATCAGATTGAAATACATCAAATCCAATTGCATCCAGTTCTCATTCGCATGATTCCTCAGATCTTTTCTGAAGGCCGGTTCGAGGCACGCCATCATTATCAGATTGGATCTGTGTATGAATGATGTGGAATCTGTGATGTTTATGGATGATTTCATTCTTTATGACGAGTAAATCTGAAAGGCTTCCAATGAGCTCATGACAGACATGAAAATGAAGACGCTGGACAATGCCTCACGCCAAAACATGTTGGAGAAACATCTACATGTGCTTCTTTCCTGAATAATCTTATCTGAATAATCCGAAAAGAGAAAATACACTGGATTATACAGAAATTACAACATGGTCAGTTATTATATAAACTGTTTTTGTTGCATTTCCATGAAAAGTGGCTTTACCGTGAAGGATCTGATGATGTTTCAGTCTAAAAGCTGTGTGTATTTTGTAATTTTTTACAGGATCATAACCTTCTGGTCGTGTCCAGCCTCCGGCCGGCAACCTCCTACAGGTTGGAGGTTAAGGTCATGACCGCGGCGGGAGAAGGACCTGCGACAAAGAAGATCTTCCAGACGCCCGACCGGCCGCCGCTTCAGCAAAGTAAGTCAACATAATTCTTGAGTTTAAAGGAACCCAAAAATGCTCCTGGTTGCATGGATGTTTGTTTTGTTTTTATTGACTGTTTTAAATACTGCAGACTTTCTACTGGTGTATGATCGCCAAACACTTCTTGGCAGTAGATCAGCTATGGAAAATACGGCGAACTATAATGTTAATCGGGGTGGAAAAAACAGTTCGCCCCCTCCTCCGCGCCTGCGTGGATTACCTGCCTATCTCTACCAGACCCTATGCTCCCCCAGGAGAAAGAAGCGATCCAGACGCCGCGGTAAACGAGGTGGTCTGTTGTTGAAAGTGAAGACGCTAATGGCTGTGTTCCCAAATGCCGATCCTGGCTGGATTTTTGCAGGTCTTGATGTGGATTGTCGCCGGTATGTGCTTTGACGCTCTTGGGATCCTGCGTACAAGTGGTTGGTACCTGTAATCGGTGTAGATAATGAGCCTCCAGTTAATTTTCATCGGCCACCCCGTCTCAGAAGAGGTGGTGTGGATGCTTCTCTCCTTCGGTCTTCTGACCGCGAAACTTCGTCGTTGAAAGACTCATCTCCAGTGAGAATAGCCTTGGTGAATGCTAGATCACTAGCTAATAAGTCCTTTATTTTGAATGACTTTTTCACTTCCAAGGACCTGGGCATGTTGTGTGTGACTGAGACGTGGATCAGTGTTGGTGAGTCGAGTGTTTTTTCAGAAGTTTTACCACTGAACTGTTCCTATTTTAACTCTCCACGTCTTACGGGAAGAGGAGGTGGAATAGCAACTATTTTTAAAGAACACCTAAACTGTCGGCATCTGCCATCTTTCTCCTATTCCAGCTTTGAAGTCAGTAGTTTTGAACTAAGTCTGGGTTATCTGGTGCTGTGCGCTGTCGTTTATCGCCCACCCAAATACAACAAGGATTTTATAGATGATTTTTCTGATTTTTTTGGCTGGAATCATGCCAAAATATGATCAGGTTTTAATTGTTGGGGATTTTCATATCCATGTGTGCTGTCCCACCAAGCCTCTGGCTAAAGCTTGTTTTAATCTTGTGGAGTCTTTTAATTTAACTCAGTTTGTAATTAGTCCCACACATAAATGTGGACATATACTAGATTTGGTTTTATCATATGGCTTGCCTATTGGTAATATTGAACTCTGTGATGCTATTTTTTCTGATCATCTGCCTGTTTTATTTGAGATATGTACTCCTTGTGATTCTAAAGTGACTGCTCCAACCCCCCGCTGTCGTACAATTAATCCTACAACTGCTCAATTGTTTTCTGAGGCTTTCAATGGCATTGGTGATGATTATTCAATTTCCTCATATGGCCTCAACACGGATGACTTAACCTCTCTGTTCCTTTCAACCTGCCAAAGTATTTTGGATACAGTGGGCCCTTTTAGGATGGTTCAAGAAAGACCTAGAGTTCAACCATGGCTGAATGCTACTACTCGAGCTGTAAGGCTTGAGTGTAGAAGGGCAGAACGCCGCTGGAAGAAGGATAAATTGCAGATTTCTTTCTGTTAGATCTGAGAAAAGTCTCTCTCTAATGTTATCTGTAATAACTCTCCTAAGCCAGCTGTGCTGTTCAGTACTATTAACGCTGCTTTGAACACTCCCCAAGCTACTTGTTTAGAGCCTTCTGTTGAAATGTGTGAGAAATTTTTACACTTTTTTTATTAATAAGATTAAGGTTGTTAGAGCTAATATTTCTCTCCCATCTACTTTTTAATCCATTTCCACTGAGTGCTCTGCTGTTTTTATTCAGTTTGAGCCAGTGTCTCTTGCCTCATTGAGAGAGATCATTGTTAAAATTAAATCATCCTCATGTTGCATGGATATTGTTCCTCCCTGTCTTTTAAAAGAGTCCTTTGAAACTATTGGTCCAAAAATTCTTGCAATTATTAATAGTAGCCTGGCCTCGGGAGTTGTACATCAGTTCTTGCTCATTTTAGACCTATCTCAAAACTTTAGTTTCTTTCCAAACTACTGTAGAAGGTTGTATTTTGGCATTGAATTCATTTATAGATCTACACGGTATACACAACGTGTTTCAGTCTGGTTTTAGATCTTTACATAGCACAGAAACTGCACTGTTGAAGGTTTTTAATGACTTGTTACTTGCTACTGACTCAGGGGAATGTGCAATTTTAATTCTACTAGACCTTACGGCTGCATTTGATGCTGTAGACCATAAGACCTTGATTTCACGCTTAGAACAATGTGTTATTCAAAATAACTGTTTTCTATTTTAATATAGTGTAAAATATAAATTATTTTTGTGATCAAAGCTGAATTTTCAGCATCATTACTCCAGTCTTCAGTGTCACATGATCTTCAAAAATCATTCTAATATGCTGATTTATTATCAATGTTAGAAAGTGTTTTTATTTTATTTTTTTTTTGAAACCTGCACTCTTAAAAAATAAAGGTGCTTCAAAAGGTTCTTCAAGCGATGCCACAGAAGAACCATTTTTGGTTCCAAAAAGAACCATTCAGACAAAGGTTTTAAAATATTATTATTATTATTTTAAAATGAGAAAAACGTTCAATTAAGATCTAACCTGCCCTTGGGGAACTCTGTTCAACCTGAGAGATTAAGCGGGTCGATGCTGTGGAGCGATTTTGTAGCCTGTTTCTTTTGAATCCTGTAAAGGCATTGTTGAATGTCTAAGATCAACTACTTCTTCTCAAGATATCATTCCATTTAGATTTCTAAAACAGATTTTCAATAATGTTGGACATGAACTTTTAACTATTTTTAATACTAGTCTAATTACTGGGGTTGTTCCTGACTGCCTAAAAACAGCTACAGTAACTCCATTATTAAAGAGGTCCAATCTTAATAATTTTAGGCCTATATCACACTTGCCATTTCTTTGAAATTGAGAAAATCGTGTTGACTCAGCTGCGGTCCCAGTTGATGTCAATATTTTTTTTTTTTTTTTTTTTTTTGAAAAAAAAACAATCGAGTTTTAAGCCTCAACAAAGCACAGAAACTGCACTTTTAAAAGTTGTAAATAATATTTTATTAGAAACAGATAAAGGGAATGCTGTGGCTTTAGTGCTTTTAGACTTAAGCTCTGCATTTGATATGGTTGACCACAATATCTTGGTTTCCAGGTTGGCGAGCTGTGTTGGGTTACAGGGCAAGGTGTTGAAATGGTTTCAATCTTTTTTAACAAACAGACGTTTTAGTGTTTCCATTGGCCAACATAGTTCATCCTCACGCCCACTTGCTTGTGGGGTGCCACAGGGCTCAATTCTTGCCCCAGTTTGATTTTCTTTATTTATGCTACCAATGGGTGCTATCTTTGAGAAATATGGAGTGCCCTTCCATCTATATGTGGATGATTCTTAGTTCTATTTCCCTTGCAACATAAAAGTAAAGAATTCTTAGGACCTCTGTTGGATTGTCTATACCAAGGGTAGGCAAGTTCGGTCCTGGAGAGTTCAGCTCTAACCCTGAAAAAAACCCTCACTTGCCTGTAGCCTTAGTAATCCTGAAGACATTGATGAAGCTTGTTCAGGTGTGTTTGATTAGGGTTGAAGCTAAACTCTGCAGGACTGTGGCTCTCTAGGACCGAACCTGCCTACCCCTGGTCTATACGAATTACAAATATAGTTAAAGCAGAATCTTTTAGTGTTAAACGAGAACAAAACAGAAATCATTTTGTTTGGTTTAAAGTCATATGAAGACTGTACCCTTCATTTTGGTCGTCTCATCTCATGGTCATCATTGCAGAGGTGATGCAGAGTCTTTGCTGTTGGAGGTCCTAGTCTATGGAACAAATTACCAGCTTAGAGCTGTGCCGTCTTTGCCTGTATTTATATACCTGCTTTAAAAACATATTTTGTCAATAGCTTTTATCTAGCCATGTGAATTGTATTGTTATATTGTTTTGATGTTTTGCAGTTTCTTATTTGTTTTATTTTAGCTGTATTGTACAGGACCTTTGATCAACTGGTAGTGGTGTGAAAATTCTTCAGCTGTTAAAGGTTCTTTACGGAACCATTTAGACAAAAAGGTTCTTCTATGGCATCATGAAGCACCTTTATTTTTAAGAGTGTGTGATACTTTTTTCTGGATTATTTGCTGAATAAAAAAAAAACAAACAAAAAAAAAAACAACAGCATTTATTTAAATTAGAAATCTTTTGAAACCTTCACTTTTTGTAAAATCACTTTCAGCCATTCAGTGCAATGGAAATTCTAAAAAAAAGGAATATATTTCATATGGATCCTTGACATTGATGTTTTTATCCTTTACAGAAGCCCATCTTCATCAGCAGCAGCAGCATCAGAAGTCTTCAGCAGAGAAACACTGAAACGGTCAGAAGACACAACACGACGTGCAGCTAATCACAGATTTCGACAGACGCGATATTCAGATGTTCTGATCTGAACGCCTCTCCCTCGTACTCTCTCAAGCTCTATGGTTTTCATTGCAACAACTTTAAGAAATCACCTCAAACTCTCGAGCGACAGCAACATTTCATGTGTGAATTTATACCATTTCAGAAGGTTAAAGTCAACGGGAGAGGTAAATCATGGCGATTTGGTCATACTGTATGAAATTGAGTTATATTTTAATGGAATATTAAGGTGATTCAGCTGTGGAGACGCTGCAGTTAATCGGTTTATGTTATCAAAGAAAATTCAGCATTAACTGAGAGCAAAGGTTGATCTGATGATGCATGTCAAACTGTCAGTTATTCAGTCATTATTTGCTCGGTCTCATGTCATTGCAAAATCATATGCTGTTCATTTCTGAAGAGTCTTAATGCAGCTCTTTTCTATTCAACAAGAGCACATAGTTTTTTCCTTAAAGCATCTAAGCCTAATCAGATTGCAGAGATTGTTGATGCCAATGTTTTTTGATGGTCTACCTAGGCTTTTCATGTTTTTGGAAAATGCTTAGCTCATAACTTAAATAATAAAATTTTTTGGGTGAACTCTTCCTTTGATTGGGCATAAACAATCCATCTTTGTCGCCTCATATTAATATGTTAGCAATATTGCATTAAAATTAACAGAGTGTTTTGTTTATTAATGATAACATGCGACTGTTTTCAGATGAAATTATGTAAACGGTATATGTTCTTGGCTGTAGAGATACTTGTGGCAGTCAGTGAATGTTGATGTTGATATTTATTTATGTGTGTGTTGCAGCTCTTCATTTGTATGTGAGTGTGTGTATTTTTTCCATGTATTAGCAAGGCATTGTTTTTTTTAACTTCTTGTAAAGACATAATGTAAAAAAATGAATTGTACATATAGTCATATGTTCCGTTATTTCCATGGATAGAACCTGTATATACTTTTAAGTAATAAAATAAAACCTCTACTCCTTCATCTGTAGTCCTGTGTTTATGAAGAAGTTTGCTGTCAGTAGGCGTGTTTTCATTACCCTTAAAATTGAAAATTGAAAATATGCCTAATGGAAATGCATCAATTTCGCAAAAATGCCCATATATCGCAAATAAGTTTTTACACTTACATGAGGTGGTTTTTCAGGCAATTTGAAAATTTTCAGGTCACATGGCATATGTAAAAATTTATATGATTATTGTTTAACGTAGTATAACCTTCACGAAACACCTCATACATGGCCGCTCTCAAATATAAGGTACTTTCCTTGCCATTAATGTTTAGATAACACTTTATGTACACTGTACACATCTGTGTCGCATTACGGCTCCGACGCGGCCACTCTACACATTGCAGAAGTGGTCCTCCGCGCTGCTTCGCTAAAGATAGACGCTTACGTCTCCTTCGATTAAAAATAATGGTTGCACTTTATTTTACAGTATGTGTACTTACATGTACTTATAGTGTACTTACAGTGTATTTATCTAAGAAAGTTCTGGTAATACAAGGTAACTACATGGGTTAGGGTTAGGTTTAGGGGTAGGTTCAGGGTTAGTACCTAGTTATTACATAGTTATTGTAATTACTATAATAAGTACATAGTATGTACATGAGGAACAGGACTGTAAAAATAATGGCTAATGCGTTGGCTGCAATATGCGTGAAACTACAAAAATCATCACCATGACTTATCCAGTGTGAAAACGCGAGCACCCACACACCCAAATGTGAATGTTCACCGACGCGTTTATGAATCGCCAGGAAGGTCACAAACACGTGAATGTTAACACATTAACAACCCGAAGACTTTCCCTCAAAACTCTGAGTGAGCCTTTACATTGGATGTTATTCAGGTAAGATACTTTTGATTCAAATCAAAACTTTGGATCAGTTGAACCAAATGCTTCGCATATGATTCACTGTTTCAAAGCACTTGAAACGCCAGGCACTGGTGACACTTGCTGAACAAAACAGTGTTAATGCGATGAAAACAGCACAAACATGCATAAAACACTGTTTCAAATGTTTTATTCGAAGGGTAAGATTTTAAATGCAATGATTTTTTTTAAAGGAGGGCTTAGTCAGGCCAATATTAACTACAGTACAACTCTTCCTTATTATACAAATGTCACTAAATACATTATGTCTACAAATCTATAAAACTCAGGTAAAAATCACACTGGTTCACAGAAATTTCGAAACCATTAGGACTTAACAAAAATAAATCTGAAATCATTTGACTTTGGCGGTCTGATGTACTCAGAATTGCTAGTTTGGAATAGTAATGTGAGAAATTAAGCTTTTCGAAGCTTTGAATCAATTGACCCTTCCCCGAGAGTTTGATTGACAGGCATTCTGACCAATCATAATGCAGATTCTGCAATTTTGTCCGGCTAACAAACCAGACAGTAAAGTGGATTAACGGTGGACTTGAACTTGAAAATGGTGTGACGTCTTTCCGCAGTTGAAACAAGATACTTTCTGATGTATATTCATGTTTATTTCATGCTATAACTAGAGAGGAAGAGATGATTGGTCAAGTGTCACTTGAAGTGAGGTGATACAGCGATCTGTCACGACTCATTAAAGAGCCACAAAAGTATTTATTGTCTGAAATTTTTAAAATATGACAACATTTGAAAGCGGACACTTTGTTTCATACCAAAAGTAACCTGCTCTGTCTTGTCTGTCGGTGTGTTTTCAGTTTGCTCTTTGCTCCACAATGTATTTTTCACTGCGAGAGAACATGATCCCTGCGTCCCAGTGTTCATACTATCCATCCTAAATAGTATGTGAGATTAGAATTAGTGTGCCCCAAAGTATAGTATGTTGAAAAGAGTATGTCAAAAGTCCCCAGATGGTCTACTATTTCAGGTAGTTTTTTTTTTAATGTGGGTCTTTGCACACTCTAATGGCTAAAATTACCAACAATCCATCGTATTTCGTTGAAGGATTTGGTTTAGAACTACAAACATAAATAAAATGCTTTAAAAAAACTACAAACATGGCGGTTTCTGAGACCACAGTTAAGTAGAGAGGCTTAGATAAAGGGGTTTGAGTTACTAATCAACATTTAACCTGTTAAAAAATAAATAATAATAATAAAACACGTTTAAAAAATATATTTATTTAATGTCTGTATTATATTTCATCTGCAACAAAGTGTGACCTTTTAGAAACATTGGTTTGGCCAATAACTTTCAAATGCATCATTATACAAAAATATGAGGAAAGATCTCCTCATAAAGACGCATGGCTGGCAGACTGAGCTACTTCTTTTCGCTCCGATATGGTAGGAAGTGAAATGTGGAGGATATAAACCGTGACAGATGATTGACAGGTCAGTTTACAGTGACAGAGTGCCTGTAACTATGCGACAAAGCGGTCTGTTAAAGACATAATTGTATGACGTGATAATGTGTCCCAAAGCTTGCCTTCTCTTTTACTACACACTCAAAATGTGTTTACTTTTTCTTCACCAAAAGAGTACTTTAAGGGTGTAGTATAAGTAGGCACATTGGGAAGCAGCAGCAGATGTGTGGCATGAGAGCATGCAACAAAAACTCAGGCCAAAACATGCATAAAAACAGCTTTTACAAACCCACTGGAAATGTTTTATTGAAAGTATAATATATTAAAAGTTTATATATAACATAAGGTGCAAATTAACAAGTATAACACAGAAGATGCCTTATACAGAGTGAGGTATATCAATAGTGTATATTTCTGAAGGGCCAGTGACCATAACAGTGCATATGGCATTAGGAGGTAGAGATGTGCAAATGAATGTGCAAAATATCAGGAGGCACAATGAGAAAAATTGTTAGTGTGCATAGAAGACAGGATATTGTACAGAGCATTTTTTTTTTTTTTTTTACACATTAGGTGGTCCATCTAGGATGTAGTGTTCAGCGTCTAAGATTAGAATTCAGTAGGCTGACAGCTGAGGGAAAGAAACTGTTCCTGAGTCTGCTGGTGTGACAGTTGGGCAGTTTTCACCACCCGCTGGAGGGCCTTCTAGTCTGAGACAGTGCAGTTGCTATACCACACTGTGATGCAGTTTGTAAGAATACTTTCAATAGTACAGCGGTAGAAGTTCAGCAGGACGTGGGGGGACAGGTGAGCTTCCCTTAGTTTCCTAAGGAAGTAAAGGTGCTTTTGCGCCTTTTCAATCAGAGAGATGATTAGGGTCAAGGAAAGATCCTCAGAGAAATGGACACCAATGAACTTGAAGCTAGCCATGTGTTCCGCTTCAGCTCCATCAGTGTAGATGGGAGTGTGTACATGGTTCTTCCTGGTTCGCCGGTGGTCTACAATCAGCTCTTTGTTCTTCTGGGTGTTGAGTGCAAGGTTGTTGTTGGCACACCACACTGCTAGGTGCTGAACCTCATCCCTGTCTCATCTCATCATCTCTGCTATCGCTGTGGTGTAATCTGCAAACTTGATTATGGAGTAAGAGCTATGCACAGGTATGCAGTTGTGGGTGAAAAGGAAGTAGAGGACTGGGCCCAGCACATAGCCCTGTGGTACACCAGTGTTTAAAGTATGGATGGACGAAGTGTGTTTACTGATCCTAACAGAGTGTGGTCTGTTGGTGAGAAAGTCCAGGGTCCAGTTACAGAAGGAGAGGCTGATGCCAAGATCACTGAGCTTGGATATCAGTTTAGATGGGATCACTGTAATAAAGGCAGAACTGAAATCAGTGAATAGCATCCTGATGTATGTGTTGTTACAGTCCCAATGAGTCAGGGCAGAGTGGAGAGCCGAGGTTGATGTCCTCCTCAGTTTACTTGCTGGATCTGTAGGCAAACTTATATGGGTCCAGTGCTGGGGCAAGCATGGTTTCAGGTGGGAGAGGAACAGCTTCTCAAAACACTTTGCGATTATGGGAGTAAGAGCGACAGGGCAGAAGTCATTGAGGGCGACTGCAGCAGCATGTTTTGGTTCTGATACAATGGTAGCTGTTTTGAAACAGGTGGGGACAATGGCCTGAGCCAAGGAGAGGTTGAAATTGTTTGTGAAAACCTCAGCCAGCTGATCTGTACAGGCCCTAATCACTTGGCCAGGGATGGCGTCAGGGCCGGCAGCTTTATGCGCTTTCACCTTACTCAGGGTGGAGCACACGTCACTGTTGGAAAAAGTGAGCGGTAGGTCATCAGGTGTGAACACAGCTTTGATGGGTGGTTCTGTGTTTCCACGATCAAAGCGAGCATAAAAGTTGTTCAGTACGACTGCTAGTTGAGGGGGTGCTGTTTGCTGGTGATGATCTGTGAAGGCATGTATGTCTGTCCACATGCGTTGAAGGTCGTTGTTTTTAAACCTGTCCTCAATACGCTGCTTGTAGTTATATTTGGCTGCTTGAATGCCCCTCTTTAGATTGGCTCTGGATAAACTGTAGGCTTCACGGTCGCCAGATCTGATAGCACCGTTGCGTGCCTTCAGCAGGATTCTGCCTTCTCTTTCATCCAAAGTTTCTGATTGGGATATATTTTAATTATTTTATGGGTTGTTACCCTGTCAACACTTCTGCTGATATGTTGCAGAATAGAACTGGTGTAGGTATTAATGTCTGTGTGGGAGTCCAGTGTAGCCCGAGAAGCAAACGTATTCCAGTCTGTGTTCTGGAACTCATGCTGTAGTGAAGAATCTGCTCCTTCCAGTCAAACTTTAACAGTCCTCACTGTTTCACATATTTGATGATGGGGGTGTATTTGGGTAGCAGGAACAGGGATAGGTGATCAGATTGTCCAATATATTGGAGGGGATTTGCTTTATAGGCATCAGAAATGTTTGTGTAGACATGATCATAAGTGTTGTCCCCTCTTGTATATTTCTGTAAAATCCATAACGTTGCAGTCCATAAACATTTTTTGAGTGATCTGGCGTCGTAGCTCGTCGATCTTATTTGGCAGAGATCACTCATTAGCGAGGAAGCTTCACTTACCCTGTCTTCGTTTACGCTCACTTTACTGGCAACAGGCACTTCCTGTCAGACTGGTTGACTTCCTCAAGCCCGGGGACCTGAGTAACTCAGGAGGTAATAGAGGGACGTCTATTGTTGTATTGTTGTATGAAGTTGAATATCCAGTAGTGTGTAGCTGCTGTAGGAGGTTATTGCAAAGTTGGGATGAACAACTGAGCTGAAAATAACTAGTAGAATAGTAAAGAATTTGCAGAATCTGGAGAGACGCTGAGCCTTGCGCTGTGAACGCACCACCATCTTGTCAAAAAAATAAATAAATCTTTTATTTTCTGAAAATGTTGGCAGCTTTTTTTACACCAGGAAGGTTGAAGTCCAGTTATTTCAGTCCATTATCCAGTGACCTTCTGTCCTTGCTCTCTTCATCCTTCAGTGATGTTCTTTCACTATGTTTATGTACAGGTTTATTATGTCACAATCGATTAGTTCCTGACTGTCTATGTGAGTTAATCCTCTTGAGCTCAGCTCTGGTTTCTTTCTCTCAGGGTCAAAACCAGAAACTTCTATTCAATCCTGCTTTCCAGCGAATGCCATGCTGCTTGTCTGAAGCCTTCAAACCTTCTTAAAAGCAACAAAGGACAGTGACAATCAACAGTGTATTGTGGATCCTACTTTTAAATTCTCTAAAAAGATGCAGAGAGAGAGAAAAATCTGAGTTTTCATGCAAGCGTGTTTTGATGCACAGAGTTTGATTGAGATTCCTCTGGTGTTTTGATCTTGCATGTCTTTGTCCTTGTTTAGCAGGAGGGTTTGAGGACTGACTGTGTCTCACGTGTCTCGTTTTCTCCTCTGAACCGGTTTTGGTGATTAACTCAGCACTCAGCTGCTTCTTTTCTATTCCCTGCAGCTCTCACGCGACCTTCACTGTGCACTTTTCATCTTGACGCATGTGATTTACATTCTTTGCTGTGGTGGTGAGGTCTTGCTTACATGAAGAGTATTAAATTTAGTTTTTGGTTTTTGTTTTCTTTGTTTACATTTCAAGTGTTTTGTGTTTTGATGGTGGTTTTGTTCTATTTCATTTATTTCTGAGTATTTTTTTTTTTCATGATCATTGGCACTTCTTCATAATCAATTAATAAATGACCACCTGTTGATGTTCCTACAATCTTAAAAATAAAGGTCCTTCACTGGCATTTATGGTTCCATGAATAACATTTTACATGCATGGAACATTTTACATCCATTTTTCACATCCTTTTCATTGCACAAAAGGTTCTTTATAGTGGGAAAAAAGTTTCTTCTTCCTATTAATATGTTCTTTACACTAAGAAAAATGGTTCTTTTAAGAACTGTTGAATGAAATGTTCATCTTTGGGGAACCAAAAATGTTTTTTTGTCGGCATTGTTGTGAAAAGACTTTTGGAACCTTTATTGGGTGGATTTGTTTTTTGTTTTGTTTTATTTATTTATGAGTATTTAATTTTGTGTTTTGAATTTATAGTGTTTTTGTTCTGTTTTGTATGTATTTTTGTCTTTTGTTCCCCATCATTCCAATACGTCTGCATCCCAAAATGTCCTTTTTTGATAATTTTAAATATTCAGTTTTAATATTTTACATTTTTGCATTGGCATTTTTTTTTTTTAATCAATCAGTAAATGACCTCTTCTGACATTGCTACAATCTTAAAAATAAAGGTTCTTCACTGGCATTTAATTATACATCCATGGAACCTTTCCATTGGACAACAGGTTCTTTATCATGCAAAAAGAAGAATGAAAAAAGGTTCTTCTGACTATTTCTTTTTTTATTTCATTTTTTGGGTTACTCCACCCCAAAATAAAAATTTTGTCATTAATCACTTACCCCCATGTCGTTCCAAACCCGTGAAAGCTTTGTTCGTCTTCGGAACACAATTTAAGATATTTTGGATGAAAACCGGAAGGCTTGTGACTGTACCACTGACTGCCAAGTAAAATACACTGTCAAGGTCCAGAAAAGAGACACAGAGGAGACAAATTGTTGAATAAAGTCGTTATTTTTGTTTTCTTCGCATACAAAAAGTATTCTTGTTGCTTCATAACGTTACGGTTGAACCACTGATGGCAGATGGACTATTCTGATGATGCATTTCATACTTTTCTGGACCTTGACAGTGTATTTTACTTGGCAGTCAGTGGTACAGTCACAAGCCTTC
Organism: allo-octoploid hybrid of Carassius auratus x Cyprinus carpio; assembly: GCA_024542945.1. Taxonomy (NCBI): domain Eukaryota; kingdom Metazoa; phylum Chordata; class Actinopteri; order Cypriniformes; species allo-octoploid hybrid of Carassius auratus x Cyprinus carpio. The sequence goes on from CM045020.1 coordinate 55,881, forward strand.
CAGTTTTCATCCAAAATATCTTAAATTGTGTTCTGAAGATGAACAAAGCTTTTACAGGTTTGGAACGACATGGGGGTAAGTGATTAATAACACAATTTTCATTTTGAAGTGGAGTATCCCTTTAAGAATTGTTCACTGAAAGGTTCTTTTTGAAACCAAAATGGTTGTTCTGTGGCATTGTTGCGAGAACACCCTTTATTTGTAGGACTGTATTGCCAAATTCCACTATTTTCTGTATTGTCCCTTTTCTTTTATTAGATATTTCAGGCTGGCAGAAGACCCAGTGACCTTGCTCAGGGCTCTGGGGTGTTTCTGGTTAGACTTTGCAGAGGGAAACTCAGCTAACGCACATGAAAGACTGATTCTGCCAAACTGCTAGGATGTTTTGTCTACATGTAATGAAGAACAGAGAACACATGTGCCATGCAAGAAACCCACAGCATTTTTAGCTCAAGCGCCCATTTGTAGGTACATACACCAACACCAATTAAGACAAGACACTGAGTGAATAGGGTAGAAAATTAAACTAATAGATATCACACTAATATAAAACATTAAGAATTACTAAATCATTGTGTATTGCAAGTTTTCTGAAACGTTAAATTCAAATATGCAAATTATGCATCATCTAATGAAATATTGCACTAATTTTGAATTCATATCCAGAAGATAAATCAGAAGGTTGGATAAAAACAGTTTCAAAATTCTTGTTTGATTTTGTTGATATATTAGAGTTAAAGGTTTTTACAGATGGGACTACGGATTTCTCTTTTTATGACTCTATAAATCAGAAAATACTGTCAACAGACAAAAAAATAAATATATTTTCGCCATGGTTGTAGGAATAAACTGTTGTAGAAAATGAGACAAATGATCTATGAACAAACCTCTCAGTAAAACCCTTCAGAATATAGATAAGAATAAAAAATTACATTTTGGTGTATGTACAGTAAGTGCTGCTAATTAAATCTACAAGTGCAAAAAAAGATAGAGTGCAATGATACAAACAGGTGAATGGAATATGAACATACCCCTTCAGAATATATATGGGAATAAAACTATTAAGTTTAGTGTATGTAAGAGTTACCAAAGTGGTGAAAAGATTTTGAGAAAACGGTCTTTAAAGATATGTATTGTAATTGAAAACTACAAACACAAGTAGAAAATGTCCAATGAAATACACTTAAATGTGTATTTTGGATGTTTTCTTTCTACTAATTTGAAAGAAACAAGTTATGGAAGCAAAATATCCTAAATCAGAAAATATTGTAAACAGCCATAAACAACTAATTTTTTTTTTTTTTACCATATTTTTAGGTATAAAATATTGTGTAAAATCAGATGAATGATGTATGAACAAACCTCTCAGTAAAAACTTTCAGAATATAGATAGGAATAAAACTGTTTTGCTGCTGAAGTGGAGAAACTTATGTTGAGAAAACTACCTTTAAAATGTGTATTGTAATTGAAATCTACAGATGCAATTATAGTGCAAAAATAAAACCAGGTGAATGATAATATGAACAAACCCCTCAGTAAAAGTCTTCAGAACATGGACCAGAATAAAACTGTAAGATCTGGTGTATGTAACTGCTGCTGAAGTGGAGGAAAAAATAATAATTTTGAGTAAACGGCCTTTGAAGATATGGATTGTAATTGAAATCTACAGACGCAAATAGATAAAGTGTAATAAAATAAATATTTAAATGGATTTAGGATGTTTTTTTTTCACTAGTCTGAAAGAAGACAAGCAAAATATCACACATAAACCAGACAATACTGTTAAAAAACAGAAAAAAAATAATAATTCACCATATTTTTAAGGAATAAAATGTTGTATAAAACCAGGCGAATGAAATATAAACAAACCCCTAAGTATAAACCTTCAGAATATAGATAAGAATAAAACTGTAAAGTTTGATTTGTGTAAGTTTTACAAAAGTGGAGAAAAAACTAATTTTGAGAAAACAGCCTTTAAATATATTGCAATAACGTACTGTAATTGAAATCAACAAATGAAAAAGTGCAATAAAAATAAACACTTAATGTGTTTTAGATATTTTCTTTCCACTAGTCTGAAACAACACGCCACGAAAAGCCAAATAGTCCAAAATTGGCCAGTGCATAAAAAAAAAAAAAAAAATGTATTTGCCTTTAGTGTCTTACCTTAAAACAATTAGCAGTGTGAAAATAAATAAGAACATCAGCAACTGACTCTATGAAAACACATGAAAAGAATTATCATCCCAACATGAATTACTCTGCTTTTCCTGTTTATTTTGTAAGAGATATTTTGTGCATTGATCTCATCTCAAACTGCTGTGGGACTGCAGGTGTTTGAGTAAAGCCACACACACACTAACTAATGACACAGTTTCTCTCAGCGCTGTGTGTGGTTAAGGCCTCAGCCAGGCCGGCCAGAAAGGCGATATTCTCTTAAGTATCGTTTGAGAACTACGAAAGATATACGCTCGCTGAGTAAATGATAAAATTCTCCTAATGACTTTAGCAGCATCACTCATAATGTCATCGCCGCACCGCAGCTGTAGTGCAAATATTCATCCGTGAGGAGAAACGCAGCACATTCATCACTCAGATTTCTCCCTGATGTGTCCCCATCAAGTCATGAAATGGTAGGGAACGATCAGTAATTATTTACTCAATGAAAAATACCTTCCTGGCAACACAAAAGCCGCAGACAGACTCCACTGAGCTGTTAGTCAAACCGTGAAGGGTTTGTGAAACAAATCAGACTCGCTGACAGTAAGAGTCTCTCAGAGATTAACCAGAACTCACAGCAGAAAAACCACAGATATTTCATAAATGCATTTAAAGTTGTTCGTTTTTTATTAATCTGTTAACTTACATATTTCATCATATCCTGTGATTGTTTAGTGTAGTGACCTGTAGCTGTCAGATAATTATATCTTGTGACCAGAAGAATTGTTTGTTTTCCTTGTGATTAATAGTACTAAGTATGAAGCTGATTTCTGCCATGGAGTAAAAAATAAGGTAGTTGGGACTTTTTATCTCACAAATATAACTTTTCTTCTCAGAATTCTTACTTTTTTCTCAGAATTCTGAGTTTAGATCTCCTAAACCTTTTTTTTTCTGCCACAGAATAATACAACAAAAAGGTAATTGCAACTTTTTATCTCACAATTATGACTTTTCTTCTCAGAAATTTGAGTTTATATTTCGCAATTCTGACCTTCTTTTTCAGAATTGCCTTTATTTAATTATTATTAATAGTACTTAATATGGAAGCTTATTTCCACCACAGATTACAAAAAAAAGTAATTGCAACTTTTTATCTCACAATTCTCACTTTTTTCCTAAGAATTCTGAATTTACATTTTGCAATTTTTTTTTTTCTGCCATAGAATTAAACAATTAAAAAAGGTAACTTGTGACTTTATCTCACAATTTTGACTTTTCTTCTTGGAAATGTGAGTTTATATCTTGCAATTTTAAGTAAATAAATAGCAATTCTGGATATGGAAGCTTATTTACACCATGGAATAAAAAAAGAAAAAATTGTGAGATATTAACTTGCAATTGTGAGAAAATATGTCTGAATTGTGAGATATAAACTCACAATTACAAGAAAAGTCAGAATTGCGAGACAGAGTCGCAATTCCTTTTTTTTTTTTTATTCTGTGGCAGAAAAAAAAAACTTAATTGTGTGATGTAAACTCTGAATTCTGTGAAAAAAAGACAAAATTGCAAGATATAATCTTGGAATTGTGAGATAAAGTTGCAATTAGCTTTTCATTATTTTATTCTGTGACAGAAATGAGCTTCCATAACCAATTGTAATGTATTTAACATTTGTGTTTTATACTATTTTAAAAAGCAATAAGCAACTTGAGGCCTTCATTTACAGTGATTTTACTGCGGTTAAGTTGGTTTCACACCCATAACGTGTGGTTAAATCACGGCCTCGAGGGGCTTATTGCTTTAATTAGCACTTTGTTCTTTCTGTGTGACGTTTTCTTTTTTACTCTGTCACACTAGAAATTCCTAGAAAGGCTCTCGTAGATGGTGACTTTCGGGTCATTTGTGGCAAATCAAAACAGCTTACATTTGATGCAGCCCTTCAAACCCTCCAGGGCAAAGGTCAGTGGTCAAGAAGGCCTGCTTGTGTTTGAAGAGCGTCCCCAGGGACGCCATTATCTGAACCTCGAGAAAACCGCAGAGAAAAAAAAAAAAAAAACATCCTGCTGTATTAATTTGGAAATACTGCAGATATGTAAACTTTTCACGCTTATTAGAGGTCATCTGCCCTAAACTCGACTTTTAAGGAAAGATAAACAAATACTGGGCAGATCATATTTAAAAAAAAAAAAAAAAAAAAAAAAAAGTATAATTTTTATCATTATATCAACATGTATCATTATTTATTTACCTTCATGTTGTTTCAAGTATTTTTTTCTTTCTTTGGTGCAAAAAAAAAAAAGAAAAAAGAAAAAAAAGAAGCAGAATATTGATGTTTCTGTTGTCCGTACAATAAAAGTGAGGGATCTGGCTCCAAATAAATAATTAAATAATATAATTAAAAAAACATAATGTTTTTAAATCTTCTGAATTCATGTTTTTTTTTTTTTTTTTAATTTACTTGAAATGCAAAATTACTTAAGAAATTAAGTCTTGTTTTCTGAAAAATTATCCAAATTAAGTGAGATTTTGCTTAAAACAAGAATAAATATATGCCAGTAGGGTCAGAATAATCAAGGTTTACCTTTGAGTTCAATTTATTTTTCTGACATTGACAGGTAGTTTATTTTTTTACGGTGTGACAAAAACATTTTTTCATGCATCAGTCAATGTTGAGATACTGGGAATAATATAAATAAAATATACAAAATACATATTTAAGTGTTTATTTCATTGCACTTTATCTATTTGCGTCTGTAGATTTCAATTGCAATCCATATTTTTAAAGGAATTGATATTTTTCTTCACTTCAGCAGCACTTACATACATCAAACTTTACAGTTTTATTCCTATCGATAGTCTGAAGTATTTTCCTGAGGGGTTTGTTTAAATATCATTCACCTGAGGAATGTTTTATTCCTAAAATCATGATGAAAATTTATTATTTTCACACTGTTGACAGTATTTACTGATTCAAAAATTTTTCAAAGATGATTCAAAGATTGCAAATTCAATTAGATAATGCCTCATTTGCATATTTAAATATAACATTTAAGCAAAACTTGTAATACAGAAAATGTGCAATTCCTAATTTAATTAATCAACAGGGGAAATATGGTAATGTCTACTCTATTAGTTTTTTTTTTACCCTATTCACCTGGGGTGAACTTACTTATTTGGATGTTTGCTTGTTTGTTTTTTTAGAAACCAAGACTTTATCTGAAGTCATTTTGCTTCCTCAGTAAATGTATCTTGATTTAAGAATGTTTAGATATCTATACTGAAAAACAAGACAAAAATACTGAGTAAAAAGACTTCATCATCACATCATCAGACATCATTATCATGTGACATGTAAGATGTGTTTGGCATCAGTGATGTCACAGATTTTTAAATGTACATAGATAAAACAATGAAAAAGCTGCTCAAACATTCATCTAAACATCCCCTTTTGTCTTCCACAGAAGAAAGTTAGTCTTGCTGTCTTGAAGCAAAATTTGTTACTTGGTGTAAAAAAAAAAAAAATTACATTTCTAACATGAGTAACTAATGACAGAATAATAATAATTTGTGGTTACATTATTACTCTTTCATAATTCCATAATTTTAAAGCATATCTAATGCACACTTCAAAAAATGATGTTTTAACTCAGTATTTTTGTCTAGTTCTCCAGTACAAATATCTAAACATCCTTAAATCAAGATACATTTTCCTGAGATACAAAATGACTGAAGATAAAATCTTGATTTCATATCAAAATTAAGTGATTTTTTGCTTAAAACCAGAAAAAATACAATAAAATAAAATAATATAAATCTGACAATGGGGTCAGAAAATATAAATTAAGCTTAAATCAAAGGGTTGGCAGATGTTTTTATTTTTTTTAAGCAGAAACTCACTTTTTTACATATAATTTTAGAAAATAAAACTTATTCTTAAGCCATTTTGTTTCACAAGTAAAATACTGGTGAACATAATTTTTTGCGTTTAAGAAAAACCAAGTGAAATAAAAAAAAAATTCTAGAAATGTCTACAAATGTCAACATTTAAATATCAAAAATTACTTAAATGAAAGTACATTTGAGAAGCAAAAAACATTAAGATAAGTCTTGTTTTCTGAAAAATTTATCAAAAATCATTTTTGCGACCATGATGGCATATTTTTGTTTTAAGCTAATATTTACTTAATTTTGATACATTTTTCAGAAAACAAGACTTAATTTTGTTTCTTCAGTCAGTGTATCTTGATTTAAGAATGTTTAGATATTTTTACTGGAAAACAAGACAACAATACTGAGTTAGAACAGCATTTTCTTGCAGTGTGTTGCGTGATCTCTCAGTTATGGTATTCAGGTGCATTATATCCAAATGGAAGTAGAGAGTTTATGAAACAATGGTGCGTATCGAGTTGCACAGATGCTTTGTAATCACGGAGCTGGACGCTCTTCAGTGCAGGTCAAAGGTCGTCTCCCCTCCGAGGGGAGCCCGAATCCTGCTTCTGCTACCAGGAGCCGCTCAGATGTAATCAACTCCGTCATGGAGGCTTTTTTCCATCCGTTCTTTGAATTAGACAAAGAACTGCTTAAATAAGACAAGCTGGAGAAATGCTCTGGAAGAAACTCCTGACCTGCGCGTCTTTGAAATCTCTGAATGTTTCAGCATGTGAAGTCTTCTGAAAGAACCGCTGATGAAGAAATGAGGCACGTTATAGTGAACATATACGGCAGGGAAATCCTCCTTAACTGTAAAATCACTGCCGTTAATGCCTTACTGCTTTTGCAAAACGTTGATGACAACAATATGACAAAAAAAACACCATCAGTATTAGGTGGGATCAAACTAGACTCGATGTTCCATTCGCTTCCATTCACATGAACACACTGCAGCATACACACATTCGGTTTATTCATGAAAACATGAGAAAGCAGTAACACAAATAACATTTCATATTTCACTTCGTTTACAAAGTTTGATGAACTTTATGGAAGCTTATTCCCATCACTGAGTAAAAATATTAAAAAGTAATTACGTCACATATTGTTAATGGATTTGGATTAACCAAAGAATTAGTGGGAGCTGAAGGATTTTTCTGAAGAACAGCAGGCAGTTTAACTGTTCACAGCAAACAAGGGACTCTTGAACAGCTATCACTAAACAAAAAAACACAGCTGTGGATCGTTCAGGTATCTCAATTCTTTCAGGTCAGTACTAAATAAAAAAATAACATGCATTTTGAATGATCGCCTTGTATTTTGGTAAAATAATTAAGATTTTGCAGATTCTACAAGGTGTGTGTAAACTTTTGACCCCAACTGTTTATAATTTCTTTTACATAATATAGTATAATTTATGAAATTTAATTCTGACAGTATTAGTTTTGCCATTTTAATAATAGTTTCTGGGTTTGAGGACATGAGTTCTTGCGTGTTTTACATCAACTATGAACTATTTAATCAGAATGTAGAGTTGGTTTCAGATGTTTTCAGTACCAGGTCAGATTATTTCCAGGCAGTGTGTGTTGGTTTATGAGCTAATGGTTTTAGTGAAACGGTTGATGTCTCAGGACAGAGATGACACAACATCAAGAGCAGCTCCGTTTTCCCATTCGATCCACTCCGTCATATTCAGGACGAGATTAATCGCAGATTCCAGCCGCTCCAATATATGCCAGTCATAGTTTAATGACGAGCACATGGCTTATGGCCTGCTGATTGTTTGGACATGTGCAGACGATAATTGACAGCATTTGTCAAAGCCGGTTTACGGCGGACTGTAGAAGAGAAAACAGCACAGAAATGGAAGATTGTTTATCAGCATGTGTTATAATGTATAAGAGCAGAGCCTTTACTGTTCACAGCTGTTGAGATGTTCCTGTTATACTGTACATTATCACGTCCATCACATATGTCTAAATATGGATGGAAATCATATTTGTTGGAAATCAGTCCTTTTATCCAGGGTTGTTATAACTGACTAAAACTAAAACCATGAAAAAGCATTTTCCTTACTTGAAATAAAATTAAATATAAATAATAAAATAAAAAACATATTTTATTTATCATTTTAATTTAGTATTACTTAGTAAAACTTAAATAAAAAATAAGAAAAACTATATAGACATTTAAGAACAACAGAAACAATAAAGATAACAAAAACATACTTTAAAATGAACAGAGAATATAAAAGAGAATATAAAAATTAAATCTAATTCAAAATATTAACAAAAACTATAATAGCATCTCAACAATATTAAATTAACACTGCTTTTATCTCTATATTTCAGTGAGTTGAATGTTCAACTTTGTCTTGAAATGTAATTAATTATATAATTAGAAATATTGTATTTTGCAAAATAAGAAAAAATAATCCTCATATCTTTTTTTTTTTTTTTTAGTTGAGGTCAAAGGTTTTGTTTCCCAGGGTTATTATAGTTAACTAAAACTGTATGGGTGATTTTTATTTTATTTTATTTTATTTTATTTTATTTTATTTTATTTTATTTTATTTTATTTTATTTATTTTATTACCTTTTTATTATTCTATTCTATTTTCTTTTCTTTTTATATTTTTTAATTAAAAAGAAAATGGAAAACAGAGAAATTAAAACTGATTTAAATCGTTAATTCAAAACTGTAATAGTATCTCTGATACTAAAATAACTCTGTCCTGTCAAACAAATTAATTGTGGTAAATGTACTATTTCTAAAGATGTGCATCATATTAGTTTGCTTAATTAAAATATCATGTTTGTAAATTTTAAATCATTTCAGGTGTTTCCAAGTGCTGCACCAATTTCAACAATAACAAACTGTCAATTTATTCAGAAATATTATAGATTTTTTTTTTCTTTCTTGAGATGTTTCAAACAAAACATGTTTTCTTGTGAATATTGTTGTAAATGATAATGAACACCACTTCCCACCCTGTTTGTAGAAGTACTTCGACATTTGAGAGAGCCACTTCCTGAATGACATCATCCCACAGGAAGTGAGGTCATGATTGGAGCTCAGATATCAGAAGGTATCAGCAGATCTGATGACTGAGTGTTTTCAAAACATTACTTTTTCGTGATTCAAATGACACAAATTATTTTGGTAATATCAGTAATATTACAAAAGATGCTTAAAAACTAAAGCTGAGACGTCTGACTGTATTTCTTAATGTTTGCTAAACTAGAAATATTTCCTTATTATACAACAAACATAGATATTTTTTATTTATTTTTTGAAGTTGAAAGGACTCTTCGTTGCAGGAATGACTGAAGGATGGTCGTGTTCTCCAGCTCTCTTTCTGCTCTGTCGTGCATTAATAATTAAACAGCAAATAACACAGCGTTCAGTGATGGTTGTTTTGATTCAGACGTCAGTGTGAAGAGAGACCGAGAGCCTGAGGAAGAAATGTAAGTTCAGTCATCATTTATTCACCCTCATGTCGTTCCAAACTCTTTTCAAAAGCGTGTGCTGGTCTACAGATCATGTGTTGAGCTGCATGACTTGAAACTGAAACTCTTGATTGATTGAATCAGTAATGGAAGCGTCTCTGTTGGCCACTGCGAGGGGTCTGGACATATTTAACTTACTTGTGATTAACTAATCATTAAACCAAACAAGACAGATTTTGTTGAGCACTACAAGAGGCTATATAGCATATAGGATGTTGTAAGACTGTTTACTATCCTGAACGATAACACAGAAGTTCTGTGTTATTATAATTATTATATTTTACTTTTTATTATTTTTATTTTATTTTATTATTTTATTTTTGAATTTTATTTTATTTTATTATCATTTTTCATTGTATTTCATAATGTTTTTTATTATTTAAATTTTATTTTATTATTCTTTTTTTATTATTGTTTTTATTTTTATTTCATGTTTTTATTATTTTTATTATTTTATGTTACTTGATTATTTTATTTAATTGTATTTTAATATTGTTTTTATTTTTTATTTATTTTATTTTACATTTTTATTTTAATTTCTGTTTTTTATTATTCTGTATTTTTATTTTAGTATTTTATTTTACTTTTTGTTATTTTATTTTTAGTTTATTTCATTTCATTGTTTTATTTTATTTTATTTTATTTTATTTTATTTTATTTTATTTTATTTTATTTTATTTTATTATTTGATTTGATTTTATTTTATTTTATTTTCATTCTGCATTTGAATGTGCTCCTGGATCTGCAATTGATTTCTTTTTTATATTTCACAGTCGATATATGTGTAAACTATACTCATGCATGAGTTGGAAACTATTGCTGGGAATATAGGAATAAAGCATCATGATTATTAAATAATGCAATAATTTAATTAGTGATTATTGCATTTAAACCTCAATAGAAAAAAATCAGAGTTGAGAAGTTTGATTATGTGTAATTATGCATATGTGTAAACTTTACTCATGCATGAGCTGAAACTATGACGCATCATGATTACTGCAGTGCATTTAATGCATGATGTTGAAAACGATGAACAAAATTACAGTATTGTTCAAAATAATAGCAGTACAATGTGACTAACCAGAATAATCCAGGTTTTTAGTATTTTTTTTATTGCTACATGGTAAACAAGTTACCAGTAGGTGCAGTAGATTCTCAGAAAACAAACAAGACCCAGCATTCATGATATGCACGCTCTTAAGGCTGTGCAATTGGGCAATTAGTGGAAAGGGGTGTGTTCAAAAAAATAGCAGTGTGGCATTCAATCACTGAGGTCATCAATTTTGTGAAAAAAACAGGTGTGAATCAGGTGGCCCCTATTTAAGGATGAAGCCAGCACTTGTTGAACATACATTTGAAAGCCTGGAGGAAAATGGGTTGTTCAAGACATTGTTCAGAAGAACAGCATACTTTGATTAAAAAGTTGATTGGAGAGGGGAAAACCTATAAAGAGATGCAAAAAATTATAGGCTGTTCAGCTAAAATGATCTCCAATGCCTTAAAATGGAGAGCAAAACCAGAGAGACGTGGAAGAAAACGGAAGATAACCATCAAAATGGATCGAAGAATAACCAGAATGGCAAAGGCTCAGCCAATGATCAGCTCCAGGATGATCAAAGACAGTCTGGAGTTACCTGTAAGTACTGTAACAGTTAGAAGACGTCTGTGTGAAGCTAATCTATTTTCAAGAATCCCCCGCAAAGTCCCTCTGTTAAAAAAAGGCATGTGCAGAAGAGGTTACAATTTGCCAAAGAACACATCAACTGGCCTAAAGAGAAATGGAGGAACATTTTGTGGACTGATGAGAGTAAAATTGTTCTTTTTGGGTCCAAGGGCCACAGACAGTTTGTGAGACGACCCCCAAACTCTGAATTCAAGCCACAGTACACAGTGAAGACAGTGAAGCATGGTGGTGCAAGCATCATGATATGGGCATGTTTCTCCTACTATGGTGTTGGGCCTATTTATCGCATACCAGGGATCATGGATCAGTTTGCATATGTCAAAATACTTAAAGAGGTCATGTTGCCCTATGCCGAAGAGGACATGCCCTTGAAATGGTTGTTTCAACAAGACAATGACCCCAAACACACTAGTAAACTCGTGGTTCCAAACCAACAAAATTAATGTTATGGAGTGGCCAGCCCAGTCCCCGGACCTTAATCCAATCGAGAACTTGTGGGGTGATGTCAAAAATGCTGTTTCTGAAGCAAAACCAAGAAATGTAAATGAATTGTGGAATGTTGTTAAAGAATCATGGAGTGGAATAACAGCTAAGAGGTGCCACAAGTTGGTTGACTCCATGCCACACAGATGTGAAGCAGTTTTTAAAAAAAAAACTGTGGTCATACAACTAAATATTAGTTTAGTGATTCACGGGATTGCTAAATCCTAGAAACAAAAATGTTTGTACAAAATAGTTTTGAGTTTGTACAGTCAACGGCAGACACTGCTATTTTTTTGAACACACCCCTTTCCACTAATTGCACAATTGCACAGCCTTAAGAGCTTGCACATCATGAATGCTGGGTCTTGTTTGTTTTCTGAGAATCTTCTGCACCTACTGGTAACTTGTTTGCCACGTAGCAATAAAAAATATACTAAAAACCTGGATTATTCTGGTTAGTCACATTGTACTGCTATTATTTTGAACAATACTGTATGTTTCCTTGCTCATGCGAGAAAACTGGACCGTGACAGTCTTGGTTCGACTAATCAAACCAGTCATATTCCAAGCAGATGACGTTTTATTAACCATAACGCTGCTGGCTTCTGTCACGCGTGCTGCATGAATGACGCTGATGTTCTCACTACGCTCTGTTTACGTTTGTCAGTGCACTGCGTTGGTTTTCTCCACCGTGGCCCTGCTGCGAGTTCAACCGTAGCTGTTTAGGAGGGGTGCAGTCTGACCTCCCGTCGCTCTTAACTCTGAATATTAGATTTCAGATGTGCCGCTTTCACACAGATATGAGGAGATATGATGGGACGGATGCTTTCGTTCTCAGCTGAACTAGATAATGTAATTTCTGTTTTTTCTCTGAATTTTGTGTTTATATCTCACAATTATTTCTCAGAATTCAAAAATTTTATCTCGAAATTCTGACTTTTTCTCTGAATTCTGATTTTACATATCATATTTCTGCAAAAAAAAAAAAAAAAGTCAGAATTGTGAGAGATAAACTGATATTTTTTAAATGTGTGTGTGTACATTTAAAACAACAGACAACAAAACTGAAGGGTGTTTATAATAAAGTGAACATCTCTGGTGTGGGTGCTAGTGTAGTTATCATTATAATGATCATTCTTGGTGTCAGCAGACCTTAAATGTTTTTTTTTTTTTTTTTTTTTTTATAAAAATAAATACATTTGGAATGACATCTAGGCGAGTAAATGATGACAGCATGTTGATTTTTGGGATGAATTATTTATTCCTTTAAGGGTGAAGAAGTTAATTTTCCAACTAATGTGTGAAAAAAGGAGATGCAAAACAACTTGTTTATCAAGGAAGAAAGTGAAGAAATTAGTTAAACTAAAGCACCAGGAAAAAAAAAAACCTTTGATTTTAAACAACGAACAAAAGCTACATTTTAGTAAATGTTGAAGCAAAGAGCAAATATTGACATTTCCGTCTACACTTTTTTTGTGCTGAATGAATTATAGGCCTGTTTGTAATCACTATTTCTCTTTCTTTGTCTGCATTTGAGATGGATTCTTCCCGCGATGCATTATGGGAACCGTGACAGATACATGCAGGTATCACATGCCTGTTTTACATGGTCTGCATGAGCAAGGCACATTCATTTCATTTTTCTCTGGATTTAACAGAAAAATGCTTTCTGTATTTTATGGCATATCCTTCTGTCTTGTGTGTTTCTGTGGCTATTTATTTATTTATAAAGTATTTATCAGTTTTAAATTATCTGTTCCTTTATATATTCATACTATTTTACTTATTTGTTTTTATATATTTTTTTATTTTGTATTTATTATTTTGATGTATTTTTTTTAATTCATATTTACTTATTCCTTTATTTACATAAGGTTTTATTTGTGCTATTTATTTGATTATATATCTATTTTTGTAATTATTGTTTTAATTTTTTCTATTATTTTTAACTTTAATTTTGTATTACTTTATTTATATATTCATTAATTATTTTATTATTTGATTTAAATATTTATGTTTATTTATTAATTTATTTATTCCTTTATATATTCCTTTTATTTATTTTATTTATTTTACATTTTGTATTTATTAATTCTTTTATTTATACATTAAATTATTTTGTTGTTATATTTCATTTTATTTATATATTTTTTATTTCTTTATTCCTTTATATTTTGTTAGTTAGTTAAAACAGAAAACACATTAAAATGCATTATGAAAGGCCTGAAAATCCTATCTATATAGGCAGCTCACTGTGTATAATGTTTGAGGTCACTGGTGCAAACTGGAAATTTCCTCTGAAAGAACGACCCCCTTCTTTCTTATAATTTCTATTCCATGTGATTACAAGCCTTCGAGGGTCCTCAGTCCAAACTCGCAGATGAAGCGGAGTAGCAGAGGCTGGTTTTGGCCGCCTGCGAGTGACTGAAGTGATCGTTAGCCTCATTTATCAGCCTCCGCTGAGTTTAACCGTAACTGCAGGATAATGTGACACGCACTTTAACCAACGACATCCATCATGGTATGAAGCAGTTAAATGAGCAGACGCTTTTCATCAGATTCAGCAGGAACCATCAGCTGGTCACCCGCGTGTGACGTGTTACTAACAACACCCTGCTTTATATTAGTTCATTAAACAAACATATCTAAACTGCATTCATTTAGCTTCAAAAAGATGTGAAATGCTGCTCTGGAGTTTGAAGTTTAGTGAATCACTTATTTGCTCAAATGAATCAGACTTTGCACATTTAGTTTCTTCTTTCTTTACTTTATAAAGTGCAATTAAACAACAACAGATCACCATGTTATAAAAAGATAGTAATAATAATATATAAGATGGCCTTTTGAAAAATAAAAGAGCATGAGCACAATTGCTTTTGCACATTATACCATTATTGCTTGATTCAAGAAAAACAAATACAAATGTAGTTTGGTCAGTACACTGTAAAAAATTGAGAATTTTATATATATATAATTAAGTTAGTCACTGTAAAAAACATAAAAAAAAAACAGTCAAGCTAATTAAAAGTAAGTTAGTGCACTGTAAAAATATATATATATATATATATATATATTAGTACACTGTAAAAGATACAAAAAAGTTAAATTAAGTCAGTACACCATAAAAAATAAATACAAAAGTTACTTCACTGTAGAAGAAATTAAATGAAAAATGTACATTTTAATTCAAATTTAGTAAAAAAAAAAAATATATATATATAGATAAAATTTAAAATAAATAGTATAAATATAAAGTATAACTAGTAAAAAATAAAAAATACATTAAAAAATAAAACATTAAATTAAAATTAAATTACTACACTGTAGAAGAAATTAAATTAGAAATCAATTAAAATTAAGTTTTACTGTAAAAAAAATTAAATTAAAATTTAGTACATTAAAAAAAGTTTTTAAAATCACAAATAAAACATTAAATTAAAATTAGAAAGAAAATAAATAAAAGATCATTAAAATTAAGTTAGTACACTGTAAAAGGAAATAAATAAAAAAAGAAAAACAACTTTTTTATACATCAGATTATTGGAGTACATTTTAAAAGAAAACACAATTTCAGTCTATCTACTTTAAAAAATAATGTTTTTTTATGTTACTTGCTGTATTTTTTTTTTTTGTAATTATTTATGAATTTAACTAGCAATTTCTTTTAGTTGCTTTTACTTATTTACAACACTGGTGTTTTTACGTGAGCTGTTAATTGTCGCTCTAATGTGAATATGAATGAGTTTGCAGTAGTTAATGGCTGTAAATGCATGACCTTTACTCTCATGCTACTGAGTTTCATATCCATGTCTAATGTTATTAACAACATGGACGTTTAATCGTTTCCCTCATGAGTGCACATGGCTGGAATATTAATTTCACATGCCCAGGGCAAAACATCGCTGCATGTCAGACATCTCGGATCTGAATCTGGTAATTGAAGAGACGGCAGCTTGATTGATGTTTAAAGGAAGTTCCTCTTCCTCATCTGAAATATTCATGCGTGTAAGTGCCTGCAGGAGGCTCCCATAAAAGCCAATTACACTCGATTCCTGTCAGACGCTCACAGATCCAGATAGTTCTCTGTTAGGACTGTTCTTGAGTTCATTTCCCCTGTTCATTTTCTCCAGGCATTATTTCCAGAGTTTTGATCCATGAAGCAAAGCGAGTCAAAAGCATTCGGATGAAGCACAAATGTGTGAGACTGAACTCATTAAACATGTCTTCATTCAGATGCGGATGGTTTCATATGTTGGAAATGAGTTTTCTTGGCATGGAACGGCTATGTAAACCCAGCACAGATCTGCTATTGTTAAACTAACTGAACTGAGTAAAGCTCAATAAAATGAGGCGCGTCAGAGTGACACAAACAAATTTCCTTTCTAGCAGAAATAGCTTTCTGTGTTTTTTGGCACATCTTTCTGTCCTGTGTTTCAGTATATACATATTTATTTATTACTTTTTATTAATACTTTTATTTATATATTTCGTTCATGCATTTAATTATTTTGTTTATGTATTTATATATTTGTGTATTCATTCCATTATTAATATATTTATTTGTTTGTTTGTTTTATTTATTCATTCATTCCTTTATTCTTTTATTTATATCCTTTATATTGTTTAATTATTTATATATATATATATATATATATATATATATATATATATATATATATATATATATATGTTTTGTTTGTATTTTTATATTTATTTAATCATGTATTTATTCCCTTTTGTTATATATATATATATATATATATATATATATATATATATATATATATATATATATATATAGTTTTAATTATTTATTTATGTATATATTTACTTATATATGTAGTCTTTTATTTGTATATTTATTTATTTAAGTATCCATTTCTTTATTTATATGCTCATTTATTACTTTTTTCATTGGTATATTTGTATTCCTTTATGTATCATTAATTCTTTATGTATTATGCATTTATCCATATATATATATATATATATATATATAATTTATTTGTGTATACTTGTATTTAAATACTTATTCAAGTTCTTTATTGCTTTATAAATGCATGTATTACTTATTTTTATTACTTTATTGATATGATTTATTATATATTATGTATCTATTTATTCATTCATTCATTCCTGTATTTATTTGTTCCTCTGTTTTTATTTTTCTCCATTCCTATAAGAGGTCTGATGTATCTCAGGCTGGATTTCGGTGGGTCTGGTCTGGATTCTCGTGATTTGCTCAGACTCAGGTGTGTTGAACTGAGACTCCGACTAAACTCTTCTGCCAAAACTATTTTCACACGTTCAGAAATCTCAGGCTGTTGCTCTTTTTCTCCTCTTTCTCTCCTCGTCTCTTGCTAAAATGAAGACCTGTGGTTTTTGATGGTTTCTTCATTCCCAGCTTTAGATGTTTGGCAGCTCTTTGAATCCACACAGATGTCAGGTTTGCTCTTCTCTCGTTTTCTGTTTTTAGTGGAAAAGGACGAAAGATCTGGCATTGTGCACTTCAGAGATTGTACTGATTATAAAACAACGCAGATTTATCACCTCAAGAGTCTTGACACGCGACAGAGAAGCACAAAGACGGCGTTTATTCTCAGATCGGTCTTTGAGAACGGATGGAGTTTGTTGTTTTAAGCTCTTTCAGAAACACATCATGTATTTCAGCTGCTCTGAGATCCCAGAACACCACTGACGCATCACTTCACTTTCACCATCAGCAGAAACACTGCACTCACATTCTTACTTTCTTTCTTTCCTTTGTTTATTCAGTCCTTTATTTATATATTATTCATCCATTCATTTCTTTATTTATATATTACTCATAAATTCATTCATTCTTTCAAACATTCATTGCTTTGTTAATATATCATTCATTTATTTCTTTAGGACTCATTCATCCTTTCATTATTATTGTTATTCATTATTATTAATTATTTTAGATTCTTTCTTTCTTTCCTTTTATTAATTCCTTTATTTATATATTATTGACTAATTCATTCATTCTTTGCTTTATATATCATTCATTCATTCATTCATTCATTCGTTCATTCCTTAGTTATTTTAGAAGATTTTCTTTCTTTCTTTCTTTCTATCTTTCTTTCTTTCTTTCTTTCTTTCTTTCTTTCTTTCTTTCTTTTATTCATTCATTCATCCATTCATTCATTTATATAGTACTCATTCATCCATTCACTCCTGAGCTATTTTAGATTCGTTCTTTCTTTCCTTTTATTAATTCCTTTATTTATATATTATTGACTAAGTAATTCATTCACTCATTGGTTTATATATTATTCATTCATTCATTCATTCATTCATTCATTCATTCATTCATTCATCCATTAATTCATTCCTGAGTTATTTTAGATTTTCTTTCTTTCTTTCTTTCTTTCTTTCTTTCTTTCTTTCTTTCTTTCTTATTTTATTCATTCATTCATCCATTCATTTATTTATTTATATATTACTCATAAGTTCGTTCGTTCGTTCATTCATGCATTCATGCATTCATTCATTCATTCATTCATTCATTCATTCATTCATTCATTCATTTATATAGTACTCATTCATCCATTCATTCCTGAGTTATTTTAGATTCGTTCTTTCTTTCCTTATATTAATTCCTTTATTTATATATTATTGACCAAGTAATTAATTCATTCATTGCTTTATATATTATTCATTCATTCATTCATTCATTCATTCATTCATTCATTCCTGAGTTATTTTAGAAGACTTTCTTTCTTTCTTTCTTTCTTTCTTTCTTTCTTTCTTTCTTTCATTTATATTTTATTCATTCATTCATCCATTCCTTTGTTTATATATCATTCATTCATTCAGTTATTCTTTCTTTCTTTCTTTCTTTCTTTCTTTCTTTCTTTCTTTCTTTCTTTCTTTCCTTCCTTCATTTGTTTCTTTCTTATACTATTTATTTATTTATTCATTCATTAATTCATTCCTTTATTAATGTGTTTGTTTGTTTATTCATTCATTCATTTGTTCTTTTTATTGCTTTTATTTATTCATTCATTCATGTGTTCATTTGCGTGTTGTTGTGATGCATCGTGTCAATGCAGTGCCTGAAAACCTTGTTATTTTCAACCACTGGTATTAACACTGCATTTTCATGGGTTATTATTGAACAATAATTCAATTGTTAGTGTGTGTATATACATACAGTTAGAAACAAAAGATGATTTCAATCAGCGAGCCACAAACAACACCAGCTGCTTAATGTTGTTCTGAAGATATTTATATACATAACAAATACAATTCATAACCATCACAGTCACGTAACGCTCTGTTTTACAAATGGAGTGTCATTTTAAACCTGCTCCCCCTCCATGGCTGTTGTTGAAGTTTTATATTTCATGTTGATTCATTGCTATATTGTAGAGTTGAGTTGAAGCGCTGCTGTAATTTCAGACTTGTGTAAACATCACGTCTGATGAAAGAGAGAAACTCTGTTCAGCATCAGAAACCACTGAAGTCACGGCTCACATTTCTGTTGTCATTACAGCCATAAAGAACATGAAGTGTTCGTCTGGAGATCCACAAATAGCTGCTGCTGTAAATATAAAATATAAAAAAAGTAGAAAAGTGTTTTGTTCAGTTATTTACTGTAAATGTTCTGTATAGTAAAAATACATAATTTTATTTATTAATTATAATTTTAATTATTACAATTTTGAATGTTAAAGTATTTAAAAAAAATAATAAATATTTTATTCTGTTCTTTTCCGTAAATGTTCTGCATATCAAAAATACGTAAATCATTTTAATTATTTGTAATTTTAATGAATGTCCCACAGCTCAACACTCGATCTGCTCAGGTTCATATAGAGCAGGGGTGGCCAACCCTGCTCCTGGCGATCGACTGTCCTACAAAGTTCAGCTCCAACCCTAATCAAACACACCTGAAGCAACTAATTAAGGTCTTCAGGCTCACTTAAAAATTAAAGGCAGGTGTGTTTGATTAGGGTTGAAGCTAAACAATGCAGGACAGTCGATCGCCAGGAGCAGGGTTGGGCACCCCTGATGTAGAGAGTCAGTTGTGGGCGTGTCTCAGAACCTTCAATCACTGGCTGCTGGTTTGATTGACAGAGCGTCTGAACCAATCAGAACAGTCAGCACTGATGAAGAGGGTTTCTCCTCAGAGATGGTCATGCGCTGATGTTCCTCTCTCGGCTGTTTTTCCTCATGCCTTTAGGATTATGTGAATGATGCTGATGTTCTCCAGATCTTCTAGAGCTGCTGTGGCCGTTTGCTGTGTGATGCACTGAACACTGAATGTTTGTCTGAGATCTGAGTGAGTGGCACAGACGTGCAGTTCCTCTAAACATGATAAATGCCCTTCCAGTGTAACAGAGAAGCACATAAAGCAGAGGAACGGATGGAAACACTCACACTCACGTCTGTAATCACTCCCTCACCGCAGCGTTCAGTCTGATGTTTAAACACAACGCAGGGCTGGAAAGAGCTAACCTGGGGTTTCATTCATCATCAGATTCATGTTTTGGGGGGTGATTTTGTTACATGTAGGTCATTTCTTTATCATGCCCTTTAATTAGCTTTGAAAAGAATATTTTTATTTTATGTAATTTCCAATTAAGATGTAAATGTTATTTTATTTTATGCATTTAATGTATGAAATGCGAAGCAAACTGGTGGAAATTATATATATATATATATATATATATATATATATATATATATATATATATATATATATATATATATATTCTTTGAAAATAATGTAAATATAGTGCATGGAAATGGCAGTTTCAGCATCAGAAATGATCTGGTGATTCATAATGAATGAATGAATTTATGAATTATGAAACACTTATTAATCACTATATGCTTTTGAAAATCAGTAAGCTGCTAATCAGCATTTCATAAATAAGAAATGACATTCATGTCACAATTCATGTTGAAATGGCATCAAAAACTGACATTCATGTTACAAAATTAAATAATGATTTTGTAACATGAATGTCATCTTTAATGCCATTTATTTATATTATTTTGTGCCATTTTCATATTAACTGTCAAATAATGCAAAAAGTGGGAAATTGTTTTTCATGTGCGTTTAAATATATATATGAAATATAAATATGAAATGCTAATAAGCGGACATTTTACATTTATTAATTTAATAATTAATAATTGTTTATTTATTTATTTTATTGTGTTATTTTCTTTTTAAACTGTCAAATTAAGCAAAAAAAAAATCATGTGCATTGAAATATTAAATGCTAAAAATTAAATATTAAATTATATTAAATATAAACTTAAATATCAAATGCTAATTTGCAGATTACTAATATTAAATGAAGTCGGTGTAAAAACAGCTTCTCATTATGAAACACTTGAGCTTAAAAATAATTAAAATACTCAAATTAATGATTAAATGCAATGACTTTAATTCTTATGATGCCATTTTTTATTTTATTATGTGTCTTTTCATTATTGTATGGATTTAAAATATATATAAAATGCACATTAGCAGATTAGTAATATTAAGCGAATGAAGTCATTGGAAAAAACAGTTTCACACAAGTTTAAAAAGACTGAAAATGATCAAATAATGACTGTCTGGTTTGAATTTATTTAGTTTACGTGGTTTGAGAGTCAGATAATGAAAAGATAAAGACAGTACTTTCATAAACTGGATTAATTTGGTTAATTATGAGACATTTATAAGTGTGAGATGCATTGAAATGTCCGGGATCTGAACTCTAGAGCTTATTTAATGTTGTCATTCAAAACAAATCCACAGTGAACTGATTCACATGAACCGTTTCCAAGGTTGCTCCATTTTTCCGTGTTTTCTTGCGCTCCAGGTGATGGATAATAGTCTTATCTCAACAGAAGGAGGTTTGTTAATAGCGCAGGAGTGTTAATCATAATCTGGCTGATGGGGTTTGTGCTGTAAAGCTCTGTCTCTCCGTCCACCGGCATGTTTTTATGTTTCCCACTGAGTCTGTAAAGGAGCCACTGGGAACGCCGTGGAACGGATCCGACATTCCCAGATGATCTGCTCCAGCTTTAAGAGTCAAACGTGTTTGCCACTGCTGCCAATTCCTGCTGAACGACTGCTAATATCCATACACTCTATGAAATATTAAATGAGTTTCTGGAGGAAAACTGACAGGGGGAAAAATCTAATAAAAAGTTTTCCTGGAACCAGACTCGGAAGTGCTCGTAAAAATGAAGTTGTATTTGCGAACTTTTAGAGATTTGGCCGTTTTCTTTACACATTGTTATTTTCTTCTTTAATGGGAAGCTTTATGATTTACAAACAATCTGTTTCTTTCTCTCTCTGCTCCACGGCTCCTGCTGCTTACGATGGACTTAATCATCTTTATAAGTACAGTAACTACATTATTTTACTTCTTACACATTGTCTTATTAACACATTCCATGTGTTTTACATTCATTATTCTTGTGGAAGAATAGCTGAGTCAATGTTATTTTGGTATCATTGAGATGCTATTATAGTTTTCTATTAATTATTTACGTTTTATTTTCATTTTAGGTAACATTCTAGTAATTTGGCTGTTTTTTTGTTTTGTTTTGTTTTTTATTAGTTTTTCAAATATAGTGATGAACATTATTTTTTACTTCAGTTTTTATTAATAGTTTGAATTAGACTTTATTTTAATTTAAATTTTATGCAAAGTTTAAGTAATTTTGTTATGTTTTTGCCATTTTTCTATTATATTTTATGTATTGTATTAATGATTTTTATTTTAGTTTTTATTAGTCATTTGAATAAGTATTGTTATATATATAATTTTAATTTTAGGTAGAGTTGTGTTGATTTTATTGCCACTTTTATATATATATGTATAATATATATATATATTTAAATTCAGTTTTGTATTATATATATATATATATATATATATATATATATATATATATATATATATATATATATATATATATATATATATATTTAATTTGTATAATTTCCGTTTAAATTTGAGGTGAAGTTTTAGTAGTTTTGTCGCCATTTTTCTATTAAATTTTATATATAGTTTTAATTATTATCAGTTTTTATTATTAGTTTGAATGAGTTTGTTTTTAAACATAGAATTTTATATATAATTTTTCCCTGATTTTTATTATTATATTTTATATGTAGTTCTCATGAATTTTTATCTCAGTTTTTATTATGTTAAAGGGTTACTCCTCCCCAAAATGAAAATTTTGTCATTAATCACTTACCCCCATGTCGTTCCAAACCCTTAAAAGCTCAGTTCATCTTCGGAACACAATTTAAGATATTTTGGATGAAAACCTGGAGGCTGTGTATGCTCTTCTGTATCATCCGCGCCACAAGGATGCGCTGTTTTCTTTCAAATCAAAGCTAAATACACGTAGAAACAGCGCATCCTTGTGGCGTGGATGATACAGAAGAGCATACAGTGATATGGGGAGACACAGAGGAGACTGCTGACAAAGAAATGTTTGAATAAAGTCGTTATTTTTATTTTCTTCGCTTACAAAAAGTGTTCCCGTCGCTTCATATAACCCAGATTGCACGTCTAATGTCAGATGGAGTATTCTGACGACAACTTTCATACCTTTCCTGGACCTTGACACTGTTATTTATTTGGCAGTCTATGGGACAGTCACAAGCCTCCTAGTTTTCTTCCAAAATATCTTAAATTGTGTTCCAAAGACGAACGAAGCTTTTACGGGTTTGGAACGACGTGACGGTAAGTGATTAATAACAACATTTTCATTTTGGGGTGGAGTATCCCTTTAATTGTTTAATAATTTTTCATTTTAATTGCAGGTAAAGTTTCAAGTTTTTGTTATTTTATATATATATATATATAATAGTTTTATTTATTTTTCTTTTATAATTGAACTTTTTTATTTTAGCTAATGTTTTTGTATTTTATTCTTTTATACGTAGTTTTTATGATTTTTTAATTTACATTTTAGTTAGTTATTTTGGTACATCAAGTTAAACATTTATATATATATATATATATATATATATATATATATATATATATATATATATATATATATATATATAATTTGACATTTGTTATTTCAAGTAACAAAAATTTTACTTTTTTATGGTTTTATTGAATTATAATAATCATTATGTGGTTTCTACTGATCTGAATGTCTTCTGGAGTTTTTCTCCATTGAAGAATCATTCATGTCTGTATGAATCATAATTCGGGTTGGGGTCTGTTCCAGTCACCATTATGAGCACTACTGAGACAATTATAGAGTCAAGATAATTGACTCTATACTCACTAATTACTGAGAACCCAATTAAATGTCTTGATCAGGAGTAATTAATCACTCCGTCCAGTGTTCGCTCAGATGAAGGTCAGTGTGTCAGTCTTCAGCTGGTGTGCCCAGGATGGCCACCAGATGACACTGTGTTTTTCTGTGAGCACATGGCTTGTGCTGTGTTTGTTTGGTGCCATGTGCTCTCTCCTGTCTATTGTCTGATCCCGCCCATCTTGTTATGTCATTATCGTTTTAGTTGCTCCACCTGTGTCTCCCTCGTTAGCCTCCTCGTGTGGTTCCCTATTTATTCTCCTTGTGTCTGCAGTTTGTTGCTGGTTTGTTGTTCAATGTTATGTCTTTGAGTATTGTCAGATGCGTGTATGTTCCCCGTGCCGTGCCTGTTCTTCCCCCCTCGGGGTAGTTTTTCTTGTAGTTTAGTTTATTTTTTTATTATTAATAAGTGCCCTTATCCTCACGCATTTGAGTCCTCGCCTCATCCCTTCACCAGACCGTGACACAGTGACTGTGAACTCCTTCGAGACGCTCATATTTATATGAATTCATGGTTTACTGTCCAAGATCACAGGTCACACTTGGACATTTACAGCACCTGAGGACAGTTTAATGATTTAAACATCTGTAAGAACCACTGAACTTCACAAGAACTTCACAAAACCCCTAACAGGTCCCATGGGGCGGTCCGCCAACTGCAAGGCCTCATGGGAAACGTTTATAAGAGTTCAGTGCCTCAGTTTCATGTTTATATGGAGGAAATATGTATTAATTCAGGATAAAATCAGGGAAAGCGTGACCGGTTAGACTTCCACTCAGCAGTGCAGGTCAGTTATGAGTTAAAGACGGCGTGAAATGAGAGCAGCGTTTAATCCGCGTCTGTGTGCTACAGCCGACTCATCAAACCACACTAAACTTTAAATCACTTTCACAAATATGGACCAAATATTCATGACTCCTCTTGCTCTCTGAGACATGCAAACTTTTTTATCCTGTGGAGAAAACAGGCATATGATAGTCTAGTTAGACATTCTGTTGTTTGCCATTTAAAAAATACGGAGCCCCACACATGACATGCAAGAAAAAATAAAGAAATTGTGCGCACTATTTACTAATTTGTTCCCTCAATGTACTAAAACGTGCACACGATTTATAAATCGAGGGAACGAATTAGTAAATCGTGGGCACAATTTATTTATTTTTTCTTGCATGTCATGTGCGGGGCTCCGTAAAAAAAAAAAAAAAAAGTTTTAGTATTTTTTTTGTTTGTTTTTTGCCATTTTTGTCATATATATATATATATATATCATTATCATTAATTAGTTTTTATTTTCATAATATTTCTTTTTAATTTTAGGTAAAGTTTTAATAATTTTGTGTTTTTTTGCCTTTATTATTTCTGTATATAGCTTTTGTGATCTTTAAGTATTAATTAATAGTTTGAATTAGTTTTTTCATAATTTTTAATTTTAATTTTAGGTAAAGCTTTAGTAGTTTTGATGTGTTTTTATGCCGAGAGAGAGAGAGAGAGAGAGAGAGAGAGAGAGAGAGAGAAAGAGATTTCTAGTTTTAATTTTATAGTTTAAATTAATTTTATTTTTATGATTTTCTTTTTAATTTTAGGTGTAGTTTTAGGTGTATTTTTTTTTTTTTTTTTTATTCCTTGTTGGAAACAAGCTTCCATAGGAGTCCAGCTCCAGATGTGGTTTTCTCATCTCTATTTCACTGATAAATATATCAGGTAGCAACACTTCACATTAGCAGCACAGAAATCACGATTAAAGAAGATCGATGGACGAATGGTTGGCCAAAGCATGAGCAAACACACAAGCAGACGCTCTTCAGCACAGACACAGCAGACGCTTTACTGATGGTGCTGCGAGCTCAGGTTCCTTCGGTCCGTTTGCATTTGTCTTTGTAAAGGTTTGTCTGCTCAGTGACTGCATGTTTGGACCCGGTCATCTGAGCAATGAAAGTCTGCGCTCATCACAGAGGAACGGCAATAAATCAGTCTGACGTGTGCCCTGCTTCACACTGAAGTGTCAAGTGTTTTGAACGCTGCCGGGACAGAGACGTTCAGCCCATGTGCAAGCCATGTGTTTGGGATAAACGAGAAGAAATGATGGGCTGACGAGCTGCACATCTGGATGCACTAACAGCCGAGCCGATGCACGCTGTCTGCAGGAATGAGTGAAGAAACCTTGAGATTTCTCAACTGAGCGACGCTCTTGTTTAAGTGGCGTGAAGGAAAGAAACATATGAGAGACACCTGCAGCGTTCGGCACTGAGGTCATGTGACTGGTAGAGGAGCAGAGGTCATGTGACTGATAGAGGAGCAGAGGTCATGTGATTGATGATGAGCCGTCAAACAGACCTGGACGAGACTGTCTGAGCAACAAATGACTGGTTGTGGTTGCCGTTTTACATTAAAATTATTCAATAAAAAGTCAAAATTGCTTAAAAATTTCAAATTTCTTACTTTTATCTTGCAAATATTTTAAACGTTTAGTCAACAGAATAAGCATAAAAATAAATAAAATCAGTACATGATACAAAATTAATTATGCGGCTGACCCTGGCAGTCTAAAATAAAATGCAAAAAAATAATAAAATAATTTAAAATTACTGTATGGGGTAAAATTGAATATGCTGATGACCCTGACAATCTAAAATAAATAAAAACAAAATCAAATGAAAGTAGTATGTTGTGTAAAATGAAATATGCTGTTGACCCTGACTGAAGTCTGTGATCAAACTGAGAGAAAGACTGACATTCATCTGTTCTGTTTTCTGACTTTAATTAGCTGATCTTCAGTGAATCTGAGTCTCTGATGATTCGAGAGACTCTTGTGTCATTTACTGATTGATTCCACAGCTCATAAAACGATTGAAATGAGGCTCTAAATGAGTTTTGGGGTCAGATGGGCCGGTCAGAGGAGACTTTCTCTGTTATTAATGGAAACTCTGATGCACATTTCGCTCAGAGCAGTGATTCGACCTCTGAGCAGATCAGATGTCAGATCTCCTGATAATGAGACGGAACGAGATTCTGTCTAAACTGAAAACCCAGCACGAGTTCAGGACTGTCTCTGTGTGTCAAAAACAAACTGGACTCAGTTATCATAGTCCTGATATTAATGATTCCTTAAATCATGTGTTGTTGAAAGAAGTGTGCTGTTACTTTAGTGATCAGCAGGTGAATTTTCACTTTATTATTCATTAAATTATCATTAAGTATATTCATTATTATTATAACATGTTTTTAATTTATTATTATTTTATTTTTATTTATTTTTTTGCTGTTTAAGAGAAACAATTCAGGCAAATAATTTTATTTTAATAACATTTATTTTATTTTATTTATTTACTTTTTTATTTAATTTTTTTTTTTGAGTGAAAAAAAATGAGGCAAAAATAATTGTGTTATTTATTTATTTATTTATTGCTGTTTGAGAGAAACAGTTAAAAAATAATTCATGCATTTATTTAATTTTTTGCATTTTGAGATAAATAATGGCACAAAGAATATTATTATATTTATTGTTTTTTATTTGCTGTTTGAGAGAAGCAATTGAGACAGAATTGTATTAATATTTTTACTTTTTTTATGTATTTATTTTTTGCCTGTTTGAGAGAAACAAGTAAGACATAAAGAATGTTATTTATTTATTTATTTTGCTTGTTGAGAGAAACATAAAGAGC
Source organism: allo-octoploid hybrid of Carassius auratus x Cyprinus carpio (assembly GCA_024542945.1). Taxonomy (NCBI): domain Eukaryota; kingdom Metazoa; phylum Chordata; class Actinopteri; order Cypriniformes; species allo-octoploid hybrid of Carassius auratus x Cyprinus carpio. Next base: position 83,628 of record CM045020.1, read on the forward strand.
TGTCCGTTGTGATTTTTCTGCGGTTTAATTCAGATGCTCAGGGCAGCGATCATGAATGTGTGAAGGTTGTGTTCATGAATGATGCGACTTAGAGACTCAGTGAGCTCCAGATTCACTGTCAGCACATTTTTTCCACTCATTATCAGCATGTTGTGTTTTAAAGTCAACGGTAGGTGAAGTGTTGCTCTGCAAACAAACTGCACAAAGAGAAGGACAGTTGCTCTATGAATGAGAAAAAACATAGAAAGACTACCAATGGAACTGAAAGAGACGTGTATTTGTGCACCTTTGAGACTTTAACACTAACTTTATGTAGATGATGTTTGCTTCTGCTACTGTTTACAGATTATTTATACCACTATCTGACGACCAGTCTGTGTTGGTCCACTGAAGAGAAAAGCAATGAGGAAATTATGTTTTATTGATTATATTTTCTTGGTTTTTTGGTTTATTTTTAACCATGAGATCAGACTCTGTTCTGCTCATAATCTCAGAATAACGCATCGAGCATGAAGAGCGTGTTTTCTGCTGCGTGTTCAGGTCAGCCGTGAGCGAATGGCAGCTTGTTCAAATCAAAATGACCAAACGAGTCTCTGACGAGCTTTGAGAAATGCGTTCACCCCGTGACAACAGCCGAGCAAAACAAGGTCATTTCTTTTGTTGTCATGCAGTAATTGCTTCCTTAAGAAACATCTCTCACATTAATAATGAAAACTTACGGCACTGTGAAGAAATCTGAGGAAATCAGACACACTTGGCTGAACTTTATAACTACAGTGACGAATTACAGGATCTCAAATGCTTTGTCGTTTTTACCTGAAATATTATAGAGCACTCAGGTTTTATGCCAATTGCCCATAATCTTTTTATTTGGGATTCAATAAAATAAACATGGAAATGACCACCGGCCTGAAAGCTGTTTTCTTACTGTAAACGTAAATCCATCCGGTGGGGAAAAAAAGAATGTAATTTGTTGTGTTTGGCCAGAAGTCCCTGTATTATTTACTTTTGGAAATGTAAAATTACTGTAAATGTTTCCTGGCATATACAGGCCTTTGTGAAGTGAGAGAGTCCAGACACTGAGAAATGATCATGACAAACTAGATATTGTTGTTTATTCATATATTCATGTAACTCTTTCCAGTCTGATGAAGCTCAAGCTTCATGTGTGAAAACACACTGATATTTATCATTGTTTTCAATTCACAAATATGCAAACGCACTGTGTTTTATAAGAAAAGACTATTTCGGTTTTTCTACTTCAGAATGTCATGTTGAATTCAATGTGTTACTTGCCATTTATTTGTAATTAACTGTGAGATTTTCTCGCAATTTCTGAGTGAAAAAGGTTTCTACACTAAATTAGTGTGTTATGAGATATATAATTATCAGAGTAATATTTCTCTAGCCCACAAAGGCTTTTCCCATGTGGCACAAAAAAAAAAAAAAATCAAATATGTTTTTGAATATTTCAGAATATAAACAAATTGGCCCAAAATACTTATATATTTGCTAAAATATACTTCAAAACAATATATTTTCTGCTAAAATATTTTGGCCATTTTTGCTAATTTTTGAAAATATATTTAAAAAAAAAGAAATATTAAACAAAATATAAAAATTAAAATATGAAAATGTAAACATTTACATTTAAAATATAATTTGCCCAGATTATTATTATTATATTTTTTTTTGCCGTATGATTTTAAATTAATGAATTTCAGTTTCTGTGATAGTATTTTTAAAACAGAAATATATATTTCATTAAAAAACTACAATTTACATTGAATTAAACATTAAAAGACCTTAATAGTGTTTTCATGTAAAACGTACTAGACTAAGCTTAATTACAATTTACAACTTTTTACATGATTTACAATGTTTTTCCCAATCTGTTTTGAAAATACTGATAATCAGCTGTGCATTAAATATGCTTTTTAAAAAGCTATTAGAAAAGAAGAGGACTGAATTAGTGAATTGTTCTTTTTGAACTGGTTTGTTTATAAGAACTTCACCTGAATCAATCAGATCTAGAGCATATTTGATTAAAATTACTGGTTTGCGTCTTAGAAAGGAGCCTGTCACTGGAAAAGCTTCATCGTGCAACAGAATCAGAAAGATGCTTTCTGGAATCAAAATGGTAACTCCACCAGGCCTGACCAGGTCAAACTAACCAGCAGACCTTGACCTCTTAGCAGTGAGATGTAGAATCTGGACCAGCACTGAAGAAGGAGCTGCTGTTGATTTTGCGTGCAACACTTTGATGACATAATGATGTTCTCTTTTTTTAAAAGCACACACTTGTGATTTTTTAAAAATAGAAAACATGTGTACATTATAAAGTGATTAGTGATTTGTTTGCATAAAATATGTTCTCATTAATCCAGTCTCTCTTTGTCCAGCTGAGATCACACAGCTTTCTCCTCCAAATCCTTAAACCCAGGAGTCACAGATGTCCATCTTACCTTCACCAAACAGCCCATTATCTCAGATAAATCAGGATCTTGCTTGGCTTCTTTCTTCTCCTCCATCTGTTTGTTCAGCCTCCAGCTGCTTCATGAACTCAGTGATTCAAACTCCATGATTCACCTGATTCAGCTGCAAATCCCCTAAATTCATCTAAAACGACAAACACCACATTCTTCTCTTTACGTCTCTGATTTAAAGATCAGTCATGTAATTCAAAAATAGTTGTTTGTGCCCACGATGTACTTTTCATATATTAAAATTGTTTATTAAAAATGTCTCTTTAGGTAACAATTGATGTTTATTAACGTGCATTGCTATATTGGTGCATATCAGGGTTAGTTAACTAAAACTAAAAACATTTTAAAAAACACACTGAAATAAAATAAATGTTAAATTATTTAAAATATTTTTAAAAATTCTACTTATTTTATTTCAACTAGTATCCAAAGTAATATTTCTCATTTTAATTTTGCTTAACTTTAAGTAAAAAATTAATAAATAAATAAAATGTGACAAAAATGCACAATAAAATTTGTAAAACTAACAAAAATTTAAATTGAAAATATAAAAACTAATTCAAAATCCAAGACAACATTTCTCAGTTTAGTTCAACTAAGCTAAAATTTATAAATAAAAATGAATTAAAAATAAATAGACATAAAAAAATTAATGACAAAAACACAACAAAATTGCTAAACTTTAAAATTAAAATGGAATTTTTTTTTAATCTAATTTTTCTTTTCTGTTTAGTTTAACTTAACGTTTGTTTAGTTTAAGTAGATAAAGTCCAATTAATAAATAAAAACTAATAGATAAAAATTAATAAATTTGTATCTGAAAAATCTGTAGACATAAAGAATAAAATTTGACAAAACCACGACAAAAGTACTAAAACTTTAATTGAAATTAAAATATGAAAAATAAAAACTCAAAATCCAAGGCAACATTTCTCATTTTAATTTAGTTTAATTGGAAGTAATAAAATAAAACAAAAACTGGAATAAAAGTTAATAAAAACTATATAGACACTTACAAATATGACAAAAACACACAACAAAATTACTAAAACTTTAACTAAAATTTTTATGTAAAATATAAAAATAAAAAGTCATTTAAAATCCAAGGCAACATTTCTTATTTTAGTTTAGTTTAACTTAACATTCATTAAAAAAATATATATATCAAAAACTTAATAAAAATTAATAAAACATAAAAAGACAAAAATACAACAAAATGACCCAAACTTTTAATTTAAAATGAAAACAGAAAATATATATATATATATATATATATATATATATATATATATATAAAAACTAATTCAGAATATTAATAAAAACGAGTCATACTATAAATGACAATGACTAATTTCCCTTTGACTGAAAAAGGCACTCTTTTAAGCCATTTCTGGGCAGATACATAAATAGGGTGATACTGGATATGGTCAAAAGGATGATAAATATAGTGAACTGTATGAGACTCGCACTGAGCTCAATGTTTCAGTTCTTCGCTGCAGCCAATCTCTCTATTATCAGTCTGGCTCCGGCACAGAGCCACTAGAGCTGTGCTGTCGATCTACGAACCTCTTCATTCTTGACCTTCAGAGGTGGACTGAACTTATTTAATATTTTATGGTTCACCGAGTTTACATCGGGTGGTTTCGTTTTTGTGACGCATCACACTGATCAGCTTGCATTATAAAAAATAATCTGTTGAGTCAACTTAAAAAACTGTTACCCCTCTGCCTTAACATTTATTGTTATCTTAAATTTTTCGGCGTGATGCAGTTGTTTTCAATGTGTTTGAGTTGAAACAATACCTACTAGTTCAATCAACTTTCAGCTTAGTTGAGGGCCAATAAGCTTAAATTTTCTTGTTGTCTAGACAATTTATATATATATATATATATATATATATATATATATATATATATATATATATATATATATATATATATAAAAAAATTGTTATGTCTAAAAAAAAAAAAAAAACCTTGTTAAAATGGCAAAATCACATTTACCATTATTCCTACTGATTATGTGGCTTATTTAATGTTAAAAGTGCTTAATGAGAATTTGAATAACATTTAGCGTTACATTTATAGCCATTCTGAAAGCGACAATAATGGACTTTTCCTCCTCAGATCTTGAAAATAAAGGACACTTGAACGTTGAAAGAACTCACTGTGAATAAACAAGTGTATTCCATGACAAAGATTGTATCAGTCACTCAGTATTTTTAATAATGTTAAAATTAGATTAAGTTTTTATCCATTTCGTTAAGAAGGTGGAGCCCTTGCTGGAAAAGCCAAACCAAAATTTTTTTTTATGTTTACAAAAAAATTAAATAATAAATTCCTATACCCCGACTAGTGTGTGTAGTGAATGTAAATATTATCAGTAATATTAATGAATCAATGCCATGTCCATGAGTTTGCATGCGACAAAATGTTTCATTTCGGCATTCTACACTGTAAAATTTATGTGGCTCACAAGTCCTGGTAACTTATGCTTTTCCATAATTTTAACTCATCAAATTAATTTCAACTTCACTTTTTAAGATTCAACTTGATTTTTAAGTCAATTTAAAGGTAATTTAAGTTGAAATGATCTCAACTGTACTTAAAAAGGTACGGCAGGACCTTAAATTTTGATGTTGAAGTCGTGGATTTTTTTTTTTTTTGTGTTGACTCATCAAAAATGTCATAAACAATAGTAACAAGGCAGGAATAATTATAAACATAAACATAACCACATAAATGGCAATGGGGAAAATAATCAAAAAGTTTTATATGAATGACTCATTTTACCAAAAATGTTTGACTTCAACTCAACATGCTCTTGAAAATCTGAAAATCTGCATTTGCAATTTCATGAACATAGTGTGACTAAAGGAGTCAAGACATTTACAGTTGAGTTTCCCCTCTGGAACTCTTTTAAAGCACGGATGTGGACACATACCTGTGGTTATAATAAACCTCTTGTGCTGTAATTGGAAGTAAGGCATTTCATTATTTCACTATATTGTCTCGAGCAAACAAAACGACTTTGTTTAACTTTAAAGGGGCGCTCGCTCTCCAAGTGCTGTCGCAGCCAAGTGGAGCAGAAAGAAGCAATTGTGCACTTTTATTGAACTGTAATGCACTGATTCATTGTTCGGCTTCAGGAGTCGGGCTTCTCTGGATTACCTTCACGGTGGAAAGGTACCAACGCAGCTCTGCATTAAAATAAATGAGAAGTGCTGGAGCCATGAAGCAAAGCCAAAGGATATTGTTCCATTCCAGGTCCTGGCCTCTAGAAGGCCATTTAAATAACTGGATGTGACAATCAAGAGCTCTTCTAGAGAAGACGGATATGGCCACTCGCTGCAGTAGCTAAACACTCAATTGAAAAATGACAATTTGAGTTGAAAGTTTGGTTTAGTCCGTTCGAGTGGAACAAATTAGGATTTAGCATAAGGAAACGCTGGACGTTGAGGAAAGATGTAATCGATCTGAAACATGTGATTCATAACAGGCTTAAACATCTCTGAGTTTAATATTTATTTATTATAAATCAATCAAGGGCACAATCATGGAGCGAGGCCACCCTCAATATTTTTTTTTTTTTTACATACACGAACATGTTTTAACCATCAGTGGTGTAGTCAAATAAAAATGATCATCTTTAACTTATAGAAAATGATAAGTGAAAGTCACAAACTTTCTGCAAACTGATCAAGGCACAGGATTTTAAAGAGTTTTAAGAGAATAAAGAAAAATAGTTCAAGAACTAGATTATCTTAAAAGAAAAAATAAACGGTGTGGAAACAAATTTCATCCAGCAGTCGCAAGTAAAATTTACAAACAGCGCTAATTACAAGAATCGGCAAGTATTAAACGGAAACTAAAACTGAAATAGAAAAACTTAAAACTAAAATGATGGTTTAGAAAACACTTTCTCTCTAAAATTACTAGTAGGTTTCACAACTAAAGAAAAGTAAAGTCACACTTATAAATTATGCTAATTTATGCTAATTTCAATTCAAAATGGAAACATTTGATAAGGAAGTGGACAAGTTTGCAAACCTTAATGTCTTAACTACAAAATAACTCTTGAACATTTCCACCGTTGTAGTTCAGGGGGAGAAAGCAGGTCATTTATGCTGCTATTTTGATAGTTGCTGGAATCAGATAAAGATAAAGTGATGGTGTTAATCCAGGATCAGCAGCTGAGCTTCAGCACACCCTCAGCTCTGGACAAACACCTCAGCGTTTCACTGCTTCACCAGATCAAGAAGTATCTCATGTATTTAGCCACCTTCTCAAGCCTCTGCAGATATTTCAATATAGCAATATTCCAATAGTCTCTCTCCAGAGAAATCTGATAGGCTTCACCCAGACTATATTTTGTCTTGAGAATCACAGGAGGCATCTTGCTTCTTTGTGTGAAATAAATTGGTATTATTATAATTTCTTCTGCATTTTAGGATTCGTGATCCTACTATATCTACTTTTACTTACAAAACCAGCATGATTAATTTATGATGTTTGGATAATGAAAGTTTAATTTGGTTTGATAAAGCAATATGCTCACATACAAATCTCTCAAATGTTTCTCTTGTCATTAAATGGAGATCAAACTTCAGCTGAAATCTCTGGCTTCTCTGATGTTTCTCCTGAAAAGACATATAAATTCACTTGTGTCTCCTGTAGAGTATCAGGAGAAATCTCAACAATATCTGTGCTTATTTTTGCCAATATGCAAACATCTGCAATCAAAAGTGTAATTATCTCAATATGGACTCAAATGTTTCTCATCTAATTATCAAATGAGCATTTTTTATTTGTTTTTCTTAAACTCATATTATTTATGTGCTTTTGAAGCTATAACAGAACATATCCAAAACAAACAAAAAAGAAATGTCTTGTTTGTTATTGTAGTCCATGATTTTTGCAAACTTCTGGTATTTACTGTCAGCAAATTTAAATTATTTTCAAATATTTTTCAGTGTTCAGTGTGTTTGCAGGAAACGAGCTGTTTCTTTACAGCCAAATTAACTTTCTGTTAGTCTGAACCACTCATGTTCACGTTTTTGTGTCTGTAGTGTATTAGACACGCAAACACTGACCTCTACTGATCGAGAGGAGTCAGTGACACTTCTGACCCTGAAATGAGGGAAACAAGCATTTAAGTGAATTTTACCTAAAACAAGTAAAATTATCCGCCATGGGGTAAGAAAGATAATCTTAATGCACACAAAAACAATATTATATTTTATTTTTTTTTACCCCTTTGGCAGATAATTTCCAAAATAAGAAAAATGCACTGAAATCCCCCCCAGGAAACATGACTAAATATCTTATCCTTTAATTTTTCTTATGTAAAATGCAGCGTGATTTAAGAATCTTTAGATATTTGGACTGAAAACAAGAAGACAAAAATACTAAGTAAGAATGTTTTTTTTTAATTATTTTATTTTATTTTTATTTTTTGATGATATTAACTATATAGCTCTGGGTTATCGTCCGGGCAGAACTATTGTTCCAGCCACCAAAGACAGATTCGCAAATAACCTGCCTGATTTATCTCAACTGCTCTGTGTACCCATAAATACACATGAACTAGACAAAATGACTGGCAACATGGGCACTATCTTCTCTAATACATTAGAAGCTGTTGCCCCCATCAAATTGAAAAAGGTTAGAGAAAAACATACTGTGCTATGGTACAACAGTAATACCCACGCTCTCAAGAAAGAAACTCATAGTCTTGAGCGCAAATGGAGAAAAACGAACTTGGAAGTTTTTAGAATTGCGTGGAAAAACAGTATGTCCAGCTATAGACAGGCTCTTAAAGCTGCCAGGTCCGAGCATATCCACAAACTCATAGAAAACAACCAAAACAATCCAAGGTTTTTTATTTAGCACAGTGGCTAGATTAACAAATAACCAGACGCCACCCGATCTAAATATTCCCTCACAGTTAAATAGTAATGACGTTATGAATTTCTTCACTGATAAAATAGATAACATCAGAAATACAATAACAATAGTTCTGCCCGGACAATAACCCAGAGCTATATAGTTAATATCATCAAAAAATAAAAATAAAATAAAATAATAAAAAAAAAACATTCTTACTTAGTATTTTTGTCTTCTTGTTTCCAGTCCAAATATCTAAAGATTATTAAATCACGCTGCATTTTACATTAAAGCTACATTTACATTTTACACAAAAATTAAAGCTCCAGTCTGGATCCAGAACACCTGAGAAGAGATGATGCCAACCCCTCAGAGGACCTCAGATTAGGGGTGTGCCGGAAGCCGAATACCTTATTCTGAAGGGCACGGATAATGGCTTCAAATACGAATAATGGATAACGAAAAATTCTGCCTGAATATTCAGCTGAGGCTGCAGCACAGTCTGGTGTTTGCTAGATTCACAGGTGAGCCAGGGGATCTGCGCAATATTTTACACAATCCTCTAAATTCACTCAGTGAGTGCGTGAAGTGAATGAACGTAAACTTTATGAATGAAAAGAGCGCAAATCAAACACTGCATTGCTGTTGCCACTCCGTGCATCTCTCAGAAATCAGGGATTGGCAAGAGCAGGCCTATATTACCTACAATATTACATCATACACGTTCTACTATTTGTGTAATATAAAAGGCAAAGATTTAAACCTTATAGGCTACGATATGATACACAAATGAATAAGCACAGAGCGACTGCCAATCAAACAGCCGCGTTGCTTTTCTCCAGACCTGTGAATTACTTAAGTGAAATACTTTTTAAAACTCTGCAGGAACCGCTGAGCCAAAGGAATTCATGTTGTTTTACATAATCCTCTAAAATTACAACGCAGTACCAAGTGTGTGAAGTAGCTAAATGAGTTTGAATGAAATAAGCGCAAGTGCCTTTTTCCATGCATTTCCTGGAAATGACTTAAATCAATTTCCATATTTCTAAATTGCTTAGGAACCCTTACTGTTTTAATTTAGATACTTAAATATCTATTTATTGGGTCACGAAGGGTCCCCAAGCTGGGACTCAAACACACGTTGCTCGACGTTGCTAATATATATATATATATATATATATATATATATATATATATATATATATATATATATATATATATATATATATATATATATTTATGTGCCCTCTTGAAGCTTGCGTTCTGCAAGTGAACATCGCTTGATTATGCCATCCCAAAGAAGCACAAAGTCACTTTTACGGACTTTTAAATTAAATGTTCCCTCCTGGTGGAATGACCTGCCCAACTCAATCCGAGCAGCTGAGTCCTTAGCCATCTTTAAGAATCGGCTTAAAACACATCTCTTCCATCTTTATTTGACCCTCTAACTTTTTCACTCACTATTCTAATTCTATTTAAAAAAAAAAAAAAAAAAATCTAAACACCTTTTTAATCTTTTTGTATTCTATCTATTTACTTTTCATTTATTATACAATTATAAAAAAAGACCTCTAATACTAGCTTGCTCTATTCTTTTTCTATTCTATCTGTTTTCTTTTTATTTATTATATTATTTAAAAACCCTTGCTACGTATACTGTGTTTAGGCTAACTGAGACTTGTTATAGCACTTATATATCATTGCTCTTTTGTTGTTTCTGATTGCTTCCATTGTCGTAATTTGTAAGTCGCTTTGGATAAAAGCGTCTGCTAAATGACTAAATGTAATGTAAATGTAAATATATATATATATATATATATATATATATATATATATATTATTAGTTAAACACGGCATATTTGTTCAGTGATAACTACGAAAAAAGATAGGCTGTAAGACCATAAACATAACGGTCTTATCAAACACTGTATGAAATTCTGGTTCAAGCTCCGCCTACTTCTTTTATCCGAATACAGATACAGATACGAATACGAATAATTTTGTGATTGATACAGATACAAATACAGATACAAATACAGGCTTCGCTGCACACCCCTACCTCAGATGATGCTAACCCAGAGACAACATACAGAACTACCACATTTTGCTATAAGTTTGATTGCATAATTGCTGTTAATAGTGTTAATCGTCTGTTTGTTTACGTCTTTTATTGATTTTTCTGAACATTTCTGCCCTATGCACATAAACTGACAGTCACCACTGATAAGCTACTCCTAAATATTGTAGAAACTTAATTTTCTGTAAAGTTGCTTTGCAATGATTTGTATCGTATAAAGCGCTATACAAATAAACTTGAATTGAATTGAATTGAACAAACGTTTTCCCGCTGTGTGTGGAGTTTAAAGACGCTCCCTTACGCACTATAGGTGACTATCCAGCGAATATTTTAGTTGAAAATAACTTTACTGCGCTTGAAGCTTGATCTGATGTATCCTAATACTAGCTAGTTGCCTGTAATCGTTCATTCGGGAAAAACCGGATCAAACGGGCACTGGATGACGCCATCATTGTCCGCGTCACAAATAAAAAGTGAAAGTAAAAGTTCAGAGTTGATGTTTCTCCATTTAAACAGCCAGGGTCGATTCTACACGGAATATCAAAGTGTTTCATAGGAAGCTTTATAAAAGCTAAGGCATGATTTTATGTGCAGCTGCTTTCATAGAAAGGCGGTGGTTGTGTGAATCTGTGTGTGAATAAGGTGAGTGCTGAGAGCTCAGGTCTCTACTTTACAGTGGACGTCCGCATTCAGATTTCCTCTAAAGGAAGTTTCATTTCATAGGTTGGATGGTTGGAATTCAGCTGGCCTAATTCTTCGACAGGTGCGGACTTACCCTTTAGGTAAAGGTAGGCGACTGCCTGGGGTCCCCAAAAGCCAAGGGCCCCCTAAAATGCTTTTCATATTCGAGATGCGCATTAAGCGCGGACACGCGAACGGTTGCTGTTTACGGTGTTTATTACCACGACAACCGTCTGCTTGTCCGAGTTGAACGTGCTTCTTGTGTATCCTGCTTGTAGCAAATGAAAATATTATGCATCTGAAGCTGACTGCCGCACGAGCGCGAGGTCTCTCTTGCCCAGCGCGCGCACACACTTCTCTCTCTGCGTCTACTCTGTTCAGTGAGTGGCTGAAAGAAGCTGCGCTTTCAGTTAAGACACAGATATGTTGCTTCTCAAATTTTACATGCAAGTGTAGCCGAAATCATAGCACAGCTATTGTCTTTATCTTGTCTGTAGCCTATTTGATTTTATTAGACGACGGCACGATTTTAAATCAGGATTTTTTTGTACAGATTAACATCTCGGAAGGGAGAGCTGGTTAGTCTTGATGGGTCCCGTTTCAGTGCCTATTTCATATTCATCCCGTTGTCTGACAACAAAAACAGTCAAAAATATCAATGAAAATATTTTGAGAATTTAGATGCATCAAAATACAGTATGTGACACAGAGAGGCAAACAAATGTAATAATATTTATTTACATTTTGCATGTTCAGAAGAAGTGAGCTGCCCTGTCTTACGAAAATGCAAGTATATTGCTCAGTGCAAAGAAAGAGAAGTAATAGGAACCTAGTATTTCTGTTTTTTTTTTTTTTTTTTTAACGTGTCTACAGCTTCCTCTTTGTGTGTGGTTCAACTTGCAAAAAGCTGAACAAGCATTGAGATAATGTTCATGGTTGTTGCAGAAGGGACAAAATGGCTTAAAGCGATCCCGCTTTTTAGCTGTAGCTGACATTTTAGAGTCTGTGGAGGAGCTAGAGGGCAAATTGATGGCTTCAGGTGGTTCACTGCCTGTGAGAATTGTGGCTGACTTGGCTTTAGAGTGAGGAAGGGATTCTGTTCTCGCTTAAAGGGTTCTGTATGCACTGGCCCTGTTTCCCATCGAGATATCTGAATGGCCTGAGACTTCCTTTCCAGCCACTCAGCAAATTCTGGCAATGTGTAAGTTCTAGAACTGCTGCTCACGATGATGTGCTGGTTGAGACAGTATTCTATGAAGGAGTCTCTGTAGCTGACAGGCAGTTTGGTCAGTAAAGTGTCAACATGGGAACCACGCTCGAGTTCATATCTAGATGGCCCTTCCATCCTGTTCAACATGCCCACCAGTGTGTTAACAGCTACTGCAAAGTCCTCAAATCCCTGTGCGTCACCTGGTCAAATAGCTGGATTGCTCTAAGCTCGCTCTGAATTAACTGTCTTGGTTCACCGTATCTCTGTTCAAGGGCCTGCATGGCACTGGTGGAAGGATATGGGCTGTTGACATACCTCTTAGCTACCTTTTAGGCAGCAGGCAGATGTAGATGTTCCTAGAGCACTTTATACTTATACTCCTCTGTTAGATGTCTGTGTGGGCCAAGGATGCTGTCAAGCCCTTTCTTGAGCACCAGGAAATCACTCTCTTTCCCTGAGGAGAATACTGCCAGCCTTAATTTGGGTATGCCATAGTAGGAAGCAATTGCCATCTCCATCAGTCCAGGCGTCACAGTGTTTGTAGGATAATAATGTTGTGATTGTGGTCCAGGCCAAGGAGGAGGAGGCCTGGGTTGATATGGGGAATGAGGATTCATTGTTGGCTGAACTGGCACAGGCTGAAATCAAGTCAAGTCACCTTTATTTATATAGCGATTTAAACAAAACAGATTGTGCATAACAACTGAACAACATTAATTAGGAAAACAGTGTGACAATAATGCAAAATGACAGTTAGAGGCAGTTCAGCATTGAATTCAGTGATGTCATCATGCAGCTCAGTTCAGTTTAAATGTCTGTGCAATCATTTGCAATCGAGTCAGCGATATCGCTGTAAATGAAGTGTCCCCAACTAAGCAAGCCAGAGGCGACAGCGGCAATGAACCAAAACTCCATCGGTGACAGAATGGAGAAAAAACCTTGGGAGAAACCAGGCTCACTCAGGTGGCCAGTTCTCCTCTGGACAGACGAAACCAGCAGTTCAATTCCAGGCTGCAGCAAAGTCAGATTGTGCAGAGGACTCAACTGGTTCCTGTGGTCTTGTCCCGGTGGTCGTCTGAGACAAGGTCTTTACAGGGGATCTGTATCTGGGACTCATCTAGTTGTCTTGGTCTCCGCTGACATTCAGGGCTGTAGAGGTCCTTTCTAGGTGCTGATCCACCATCTGGGCTGGATACATATTGGATCGGGGTGACTGCAGTGACCATCTGACCTGGATACAGACTGGATCTGGTGGCTACGGTGACCTCGGAATAAGAGAGAAACAGACTTATATTAACGTAGATGCCATTCTTCACGTGGAGGACTATTTGGGGAAGTCGTGGCCTAGTGGTTAGAGAGTTTGACTCCTAACCCTAAGGTTGTGGGTTCGAGTCTCGGGCCGGCAAAACCACGACTGAGGTGCCCTTGAGCAAGGCACCGAACCCCCAACTGCTCCCCGTGTGTGTTCACTGCTGTGTGTGTGCACATTGGATGAGTTAAATGCAGAGCACGAATTCTTAGTATGGGTCACTTTCACTTTAACTTTTTTTTTCACTTTCACTTTCTTTTTTTCACTTTTTTATGTATTTATTTTTTTATGTAATGAGCTCATTCAAATACTGAGGTGCTAAAACATTCAGGGCTTTATAAGTAATAAGCAAGATTTTAAAATCTATACGATGTTTAATAGGGAACAGTGTTTACAGAACCGGGCTAATATGGTCATACTTCCTGGATCTAGTAAGAACTCTAGCTGCTGCAATTTGGACTAGCTGGAGTTTGTTTATTAAGCGTGCAGAACAACCACCCAATAAAGCATTACAATAATCTAACATTGAGATCATAAATTGGATGGATTAACATTTCTGCATTTGACATTGAGAGCATAGGTCGTAATTTAGATATATTTTTGAGATGGAAAAATGCAGTTTTACAAATGTTAGAAATGTGTCTTTCTAAGGAAAGATTGCTATCAAATAGTACACCTAGGTTCCTAACTGATGATGAAGAATTGACAGAGCAGCCATCAAGTCTTAGACAGAGTTCTAGGTTATTACATGCAGAGTTTTTAGGTCCTATAATTAACATCTCTGTTTTTTGAGAATTTAGCAGTAAGAAATTACTCATCATCCAGTTTTTCATATTGACTATGCATTCCATTAGTTTTTGAAATTGATATATTTCACCGGGCTGCGAAGAAATATAGAGCTGAGTATCATCAGCATAACGGTGAAAGCTAGCACCATGTTTCCTGATGATATCTCCTAAGGGTAACATGTAAAGCGTGAAGAGTAATGGCCCTAGTACTGAGCCTTGAGGTACTCCATATTGCACTTGTGATCGATATGATACCTCTTCATTCACTGCTACGAATTGATGGCGGTCATATAAGTATGATTTAAACCATGCTAATGCACTTCCATTAATACCAACAAAGTTTTCTAGTCTATATCTAGTCTAGTCTAATAGAGAGATACAACCACGATCAGATGATAAGAGCAGGTCATATGTAACTCTAAGGAGAGCAGTCTCAGTACTATGATACGGTCTAAATCCTGACTGGAAATCCTCACAGATACCATTTTTCTCTAAGAAGGAATATAATTGTGAGGATACTACCTTTTCTAATATCTTGGACAGAAGAGGGAGATTCGAGATCGGTCTGTAATTAACTAGTTTTTTGGGGTCAAGTTGTTTTTTTTTAGTGAGAGGTTTTGGGGACATATCCAAATGACAATGAGGAATTAATAATAGTCAGAAGAGGATCTATGACTTCTGGAAGCACCTCTTTTAGGAGATTAGATGGAATAGGGTCTAACATACATGTTGTTGGTTTAGATGATTTAACAAGTTTATACATTTCTTCCTCTCCTATATTAGAGAATGAATGGAACTGTTCCTCAGGGGATCTATAGTGCACTGTCTGATGCGATACTGTAGCTGACGGCTGCATGGTTTCAATTTTATCTGTAATAGTGTCGATCTTAGAAGTAAAGTAGTTCATAAAGTCATTACTGCTGTGCTGTTGGGAAATGTCAACACTTGTTGACGCTTTATTTTTCGTTAATTTAGCCACTGTATTGAATAAAAACCTGGGGTTATGTTTGTTTTCTTCTAAAAGAGACGAAAAGCAATCAGATCTAGCAGTTTTTAATGCTTTTATGTAGGATAGGTTACTTTCCCGCCAAGCAATACGAAAAACCTCTAGTTTTATTTTCCTCCAGCTGCACTCCATTTTCCGTGCTGCTGTCTTTAGGGTGCGAATGTGCTCATTAGACCATGGTGTCATGGCTGTTTTCCTTAATCTTCCTTAAGTGTAAAGGAGCAACTGTATTTAAAATGCTAGAAAAGAGAGAGTCCATATTTTCTGTTACATCATCAAGTTGTTCTAAGGTTATGGATATGCTAAGGAATTGGGATACATCAGGAAGATTACTTACAAAGCAGTCTTTTGTGGTAGAAGTGATAGTTCTACTATACTTGTAACAAGAAGTAGAATTTACAGTTTTAACTATATGAAGTTTGCACAAAACTAAATAATGATCTGAGATACCATCGCTTGGCTGCATAATTTCAACACCATCAACATAAATTCCATGTGACAGTATTAAATCTAGAGTATGATTTCGACAATGAGTAGGTCCTGAGATGTGTTGTCTAACCCCAATATAGTTCAGAATGTCTATAAATGCTGATCCCAATGCATCTTTTTCATTATCAACATGGATATTAAAATCACCAACAATTAAAACTTTATCTGCAGTCAGCACTAACTCGGATATAAAATCAGCAAATTCTTTAATAAAGTCTGTATGGTGCCCTGGTGGCCTGTATACAGTAGCCAGTACAAACATCACAGGGGATTTATCATTAGCACTTGTTTCTCTGGACAATGTTATATGAAGCACCATTACTTCAAATGAGTTATACTTGAAGCCCGCCCTCTTAGAAATACTGAAACTATTGTTATAAATTGAAGCAACACCTCTCCCCTTACCTTTTGGATGCAGCTCATGTTTATAAAAGAAATCTTGGGGGGTAGACTCTTTTAAAATAATGTAATCATCAGGTTTTAGCCAGGTTTCTGTCAAACAGAGCACATCTAGGTTATGATCAGTGATCATATCATTTACAAAAAGTGCTTTCGTAGAAAGGGACCTGATATTCAATAAGCCAAGCTTTATCATTTGTTTATCTATATTGCATCTTTTTTTTATTTGTTGAAACTCAGTTAAATTGTTACTCTTAAATTGATTTGGACATTTTTTGTATTTTCTAGTTTGGGGAACAGACACAGTCTCTATAGTGTGATATCTAGGTGAAAGAGTCTCTATGTGCTGAGAATTAACTGACTTCTGTGACGTGAGGCGGCTAGCAGACGGTCGGTTTAGCCAGTTTGTCTGTTTCCTGACCTGGGCCCCAGTTAGTCAAGTACAAACTCTAAGACTATGTGCCATATTTCTAGAGAGAAGAGCGGCACCACCCCAGGAGGGATGAAGACCATCTCTTATCAACAGGTCAGGTTTGCCCCAAAAGCTCATCCAATTGTCTAAGAAACCTATGTTATTCTGCAGGCACCACTTAGGCTGCATTTACACTGCAGGTCTTGATGCCCAAATCCGATTTTCTTGACGACCCGCTTACATCATCTTTTAAAAGTGACCTGTATCCGATTTTTGCATTTACACTATACACTGCTGAAACTACCAAACGTAGATGTTCTGACCCAGAAAAGGAAGTAAAACAGCATGAAATACAATGGATGCAGATGCAAATAAAATTATACAGTGTTTTGCTTTCCACAATATTTTGAAAAGTCAACAAAAAAATCAGCAAAACATTGGTCTTGTACAGCGGAGAAAAAAACGCTTAAACCGTGCCTCCCCATATCTCGTGAAATGTCTTCAAACACAGATTTATTTCTGTAACAACCCTGCATTTTTGCCTGCACTGTCCTTTCGCCCCAAAGACTTAAAAGACATGAAACCTCCGCATTGCTCCACTGTGTGTATCCTTCGTCCTCCATCGCACCTATAAGACATGTGATCTCAGTTGGTGGTGTCCACCTGAGTTGACGTCACTTTTTTAATGACGTACCACTCGCATTTACTGGGGAATATCTGATTTGTCTGCTTACATGGCACACGCAAATGCACGTATCCGATTCATATCCGATTTATTACCACATATGAATGAGGCCTGAATCCGATCTGAGAAAATCAGAATCCATGCGTTTTTTTCCTGCTTACACATTCACCGGTCATATCCGATCTGTGCCACATGAGAGGAAAAAATCGGAATTGGGTCACTTGAACCATGCAGTGTAAATGGGGCCTTAGACATCCAGCCATTGAGTGACAACAGTCTGCTATGTATCTCATCAAAAACGGAGCATAAGAGAGAAAAGAAATGAAGCGAGAGAGAGGAGAGGAGAAAATAAAACAGCGAATGAATGGAAACACTAATGACAAGATAACGAATGCTAATGCACTGCAGGTGCGCTGCACTCGAAGATTTAGAATAAAAGTGAACGATCAAAGTAATCAGATTAGATTGATAGATAATATCAGAAATATGGTGGGAATTAAGTTATATTTTATCACTTTAAACGAGAGAGAGTGATAGTAAGATACACAGAGCTACGATCGCAAACCAGCAGCACGGCAAACCGGAAGCAGGAATAACAATGTCCAACCTTTCATTCACAAAAGCAAAGAATATAATTAAACTTAATTATAATAAACTGGGAAGATCACAAAGTATCTTAGTAACTTAAAAGTCAGGTATCAAATGATAACACCTCCAGTTCAAGCTGAAGCTTGCACTGTCTGCTGGTACTGTGTTGGCAGTGAGGCTGGAACAGATTGTGCAGCAACTGGCTGGTGTTGGGGCTGCACATAAGAAGGTGCAGGCGGTACAACGGCTGACTGATAAGGTGTCTGCATGCAGCCTGATGTAGGCTGTACAGGGCTTTGCTGAGCAGCTGCAGGGGGCCATGAGTCCGACCGTCAGAGTTCAAAAAGAGGTCTTTGAGGCTGTGGCCCTGGCAGAGAAGCTACACAAGCTATATTAGGTGGCTGCATGCTTGATTGTAAGTGATGCTGCATATGGGATATGCATATAATAGAGGGTTTCCTCATAGTGTGGGGATGATGCTACAGTCACAGAGGGTTGTGTTACTGAGTGTTACTGAGTTCAGTGTGAGGAATGCTCTGATAGTGTGCATAAACAGGATATCTATATGTGAAGGATGCTTGTCTAGCACTGTCCATTCTGATCTGAAGCTCTCTCATCTCACTGCTTAAATCTCTCCACTGTGCCTCTAAGTGGTGCAGCTTTTCACCTTAAAAGTCTCTGTTCCTGGGAGGAGGAGTAATATAGCCCTTATTAGGGTCCTGGCTTACATGAGATATATTTCTTGAGTGCCATCTGCTGTTGAAGGATGAGCATGCCCCAGAGATGGATAATCAAACACAGAATCCTCCAAGTAGTTGGGTACCCGCTGGGTACGAGTTGGACGAGGATCTGCCGCTTGTTCTCCTTCGTAGTTATCTCTGGATGTAGCCATAGTGCAGCTGATGTCCAGATCCGACTCAAAGGACCATTTTGTGGGAGATTCTGTGCGCAGTTGGATGGTTGGAATTTAGCTGGCCTAATTCTTCGGTTAGAAAGAACTGTAGCTACTCCAGAGTGAACATGTCCAATCTCAATGTTTATTGGTTTGTGTGGACATGACAGAAATGTGGTTTCTGTCAGAGAACAAATGAAGATGATAAATATGCATGTTATAATATAAAATGACAGATGCAATGATAAAACTATATGCACTACAAGAACTCTATTTAGAACTATATATTTGTCTGAGGCTATAGTAAACAAAACTAAAAAAAAGCTTAATTTCACATATAAACATACTGAATAAATATTTACATTGACACACATGACAAGAAACACTTTTATACAAATAAATAAGCATCTTTGATTCCAAATAAACTAATGATTCTTCAAATACGTGAGCATTATGGCTACTGTATTTATATTGACGCAATAAATTTCTTGAGGTAAAAACAACTGAATTACGCTATGATGCACTAATACATATTGTTATTTATGGAGTTATTAACGCACAGCAATACCACACAAAGGAAAAACAGACTAGGAATAAAGCCAGGGAAACTCCGTATCACCCTACCATCCTGGATGCTGCCGAATTGAAAACTTTTCAAGCATGCACCAGACAAGTCTGGACAAGTTCAACTCATGCATGCGTGTGGCAGGGAATTTTGTACACTCATGATACTGTTTCCAATCCGGATCTGTTCAGCTGAATTATTGAGTTTGTTTGTCATTTCCATTCAGAGTCAGTGCTAGAGATCAGATTCTGTTTCATCATGGAAGGCACACAAACATCCACAGATGAAGAAGTTTCTCCAGGATGCAGGTACTTTGAATAAACACTGTATTAAATCACTTTGAATGATGGTAGATAGGAGTCTCTATCGTGTTTTTGTGTCTGGAGGTTTTTAAGCTAAAACTAAGATTTTATTTAAAGGTCAAAAGGCTCTTCTGGGGTGTTTTTGGGGAAAAATACTTAAAAAGACTTAGAAAAAAGAAAATGATTATCATAATAAATGATTAAATCTATTTCGCTATAGTTCAGTTCATCAGAAGAGATCAGAAGCAGAGCCCAGCTGTGTGTCTATGAGGAGTGATTGGTCTATGGAAAATCCAACAACTTTTAAGAGAGGAGATACAAAGACTGATCTCAGGTACATTTTTATATAAATATTATTATAGCATGTCATTTTATATTATCAAAATAGTGTCTATAGTGTTTTCTACATCTTATGAGAAATTCTTTGTCTACATTGCTAATAGATATTTTTTTATCTTTATCTGATTATTTTAACAAACATAGTGTTACACAGATACTCATTTATGAAAGCACTCCATTCTATTTAACATCTTTAGTAATAAAATAGTTTAAATTAAATGATCATGAAGTGCTCTTTAAAGTGATTGTTTAAATAATATATGAGTACTGTATGAACATTCTTAAATATGGTATTTCAAAGGATTCACTTTAATCTCTCTCTGTTATAGTTCAGTTCATCAGAAGAGATCAGAACCAGAGCCCAGCTGTGTGTCTATGAGGAGTGATTGGTCTATGGAAAATCCAACAACTTTTAAGAGAGGAGATACAAAGACTGATCTCAGGTACATTTTTATATAAATATTATTATAGCATGTCATTTTATATTATCAAAATAGTGTTTATAGTGTTTTCTACATCTTATGAGAAATTCTTTGTCTACATTGTTAATAGATATTTTTTTTTATCTTTATCTGATTATTTTAACAAACATAGTGTTACACAGAGACTCATTTACGAAAGCACTCGATTCGATTTAACATCTTTAGTAATAAAATAGTTTAAATTAAATGATCATGAAGTGCTCTATAAAGTGATTGTTTAAATAATATATGAGTACTGTATGAACATTGTTAAATATGGTATTTCAAAGGATTCACTTTAATCTCTCTCTGTTATAGTTCAGTTCATCAGAAGAGATCAGAAGCAGAGCCCAGCTGTGTGTCTATGAGGAGTGATTGGTCTATGGAAAATCCAACAACTTTTAAGAGAGGAGATACAAAGACTGATCTCAGGTACATTTTTATATAAATATTATTATAGCATGTCATTTTATATTATCAAAATAGTGTCTATTGTGTTTTCTACAACTTATGAAAAATTCTTTGTCTACATTGCTAATAGATATTTTTTATTTTTATCTGATATTTTAACAAACATAGTGTTACACAGATACTCATTTATGAAAGCACTCGATTCTATTTAACATCTTTAGTAATAAAATAGTTTAAATTAAATGATCATGAAGTGCTCTATAAAGTGATTGTTTAAATAATACAGGTCCTTCTCAAAAAATTAGCATATTGTGAAAAAGTTCATTATTTTCCATAATGTAGTGATAAAAATTAAACTTTCATATATTTTAGATTCATTGCACACCAACTTCTTTTATTGTTTTTATACTGATGATTTTGGCATACAGCTCATGAAAACCCAAAATTCCTATCTCAAAAAATTAGCATATTTCATCCGACCAATAAAAGAAAAGTGTTTTTAATACAAAAAAAGTCAACCTTCAAATAATTATGTTCAGTTATGCACTCAATACTTGGTCGGGAATCCTTTTGCAGAAATGACTGCTTCAATGCAGCGTGGCATGGAGGCAATCAGCCTGTGGCACTGCTGAGGTGTTATGGAGGCCCAGGATGCTTCGATAGCGGCCTTAAGCTCATCCAGAGTGTTGGGTCTTGCGTCTCTCAACTTTCTCTTCACAATATCCCACAGATTCTCTATGGGGTTCAGGTCAGGAGAGTTGGCAGGCCAATTGAGCGCAGTAATACCATGGTCAGTAAACCATTTACCAGTGGTTTTGGCACTGTGAGCAGGTGCCAGGTCGTGCTGAAAAACGAAATCTTCATCTCCATAAAGCTTTTCAGCAGATGGAAGCATGAAGTGCTCCAAAATCTCCTGATAGCTAGCTGCATTGACCCTGCCCTTGATAAAACACAGTGGACCAACACCAGCAGCTGACATGGCACCCCAGACCATCACTGACTGTGGGTACTTGACACTGGACTTCAGGCATTTTGGCATTTCCTTCTCCCCAGTCTTCCTCCAGACTCTGGCACCTTGATTTCCGAATGACATGAAAAATTTGCTTTCATCTGAAAAAAGTACTTTGGACCACTGAGCAACAGTCCAGTGCTGCTTCTCTGTAGCCCAGGTCAGGCGCTTCTGCCGCTGTTTCTGGTTCAAAAGCACATGCCTGTGCACGGTGGCTCTGGATGTTTCTACTCCAGACTCAGTCCACTGCTTCCGCAGGTCCCCCAAGGTCTGGAATCGGTCCTTCTCCACAATCTTCCTCAGGGTCCGGTCACCTCTTCTCGTTGTGCAGCGTTTTTTGCCACACTTTTTCCTTCCCACAGACTTCCCACTGAGGTGCCTTGATACAGCACTCTGGGAACAGCCTATTCGTTCAGAAATTTCTTTCTGTGTCTTATCCTCTCGCTTGAGGGTGTCAATGATGGCCTTCTGGACAGCAGTCAGGTCGGCAGTCTTACCCATGATTGCGGTTTTGAGTAATGAACCAGGCTGGGAGTTTTTAAAAGCCTCAGGAATCTTTTGCAGGTGTTTAGAGTTAATTAGTTGATTCAGATGATTAGGTTAATAGCTCGTTTAGAGAACCTTTTCATGATATGCTAATTTTTTGAGATAGGAATTTTGGGTTTTCATGAGCTGTATGCCAAAATCATCAGTATTAAAACAATAAAAGACCTGAAATATTTCAGTTGGTGTGCAATGAATCTAAAATATATGAAAGTTTAATTTTTATCATTACATTATGGAAAATAATGAACTTTTTCACAATATGCTAATTTTTTGAGAAGGACCTGTATATGAGTACTGTATGAACATTGTTAAATATGGTATTTCAAAGGATTCACTTTAATCTCTCTCTGTTATAGTTCAGTTCTTCAGAAGAGATCAGAAGCAGAGCCCAGCTGTGTGTCTATGAGGAGTGATTGGTCTATGGAAAATCCAACAACTTTTAAGAGAGGAGATACAAAGACTGATCTCAGGTACATTTTTATATAAATATTATTATAGCATGTCATTTTATATTATCAAAATAGTGTCTATAGTATTTTCTACAACTTATGAGAAATTCTTTGTCTACATTGCTAATAGATATTTTTATCTTTATCTGATTATTTTAACAAACATAGTGTTACACAGAGACTCATTTATGAAAGCACTCGATTCTTTTTAACATCTTTAGTAATAAAATAGTTTAAATTAAATGATCATGAAGTGCTCTTTAAAGCGATTGTTTAAATAATATATGAGTACTGTATGAACATTGTTAAATATGGTATTTCAAAGGATTCACTTTAATCTCTCTCTGTTATAGTTCAGTTCTTCACAAGACATCAGATGCAGAGTCCAGCTGTGTGTCTATGAGGAGTGATGCATCTGTGAATCAGCCATTAGATTATAAGAGTGAAGATACAAATACTGATCTCAGGTCTAATATTTCTGTAAAAGATTATTTGATTATAATACAGAATGAATTAGTTTATCTTCTTTAATAATGCAGTATTTTAATTTTCAGACATGAAGTCCTCAACATGTTTAGATCAAATCTGTTAAAGAAGTTTGAGTGTCTGTATGAGGGAACAGCGACGCAGGGAAACCCAACACTCCTGAATGAGATCTACACAGAGCTCTACATCACAGAGAGTGAGAGTGGAGAGATCAGTAATGAGCATGAGGTGAGACAGATTGAGACACAATCCAGGAGAGCAGCAACAGAGGACACAGTCATCAAATGCAAACACATCTTTACACCTTTACCTGGACAAGACAAAGCCATCAGAACTGTGCTGACAAAGGGAGTTGCTGGCATTGGAAAAACAGTCTCTGTGCAGAAATTCATCCTGGACTGGGCTGAAGGGAAAGAGAATCAAGACGTCCAGCTCATATTTCCACTTCCTTTCAGAGAAATCAACTTGATGACGGAGAAAACACAAAGTCTTTCAGATCTTCTTCATGTGTTTTTCCCTGAAACTAAAGAAATGGAAATATCCAGAGATGAATATAAAGTGTTGTTCATCTTTGATGGTCTGGATGAGTGTCGTCTGTCTCTGAACTTTAAGAGCAAAGTGAAACTGTGTAATATATCTGAATCAGCCTCAGTGGATGTGGTGCTGATGAACCTCATTGTGGGGAATCTGCTTCCCTCTGCTCTCATCTGGATCACCTCCAGACCAGCAGCAGCTGATCTCATCCCCTCTGAGTGTGTCCATCGAGTGACAGAGGTACGAGGCTTCAATGAGCCACAGAAGCAGGAATACTTCAGGAAGAGAATCAGTGATCAGAGTCTGGCCAATACAATCATCTCACACCTGAAGTCATCAAGGAGCCTCTACATCATGTGCCACATCCCAGTGTTCTGCTGGATCTCAGCCGCTGTTCTGGAGGAGATGTTGAGTCCAGCAGAAAGTGGAGAGATTCCCAAGACTCTCACTCAAATGTACACACACTTCCTGATCCTTCAGACCAACATCAAACATGAGAAGGACTATAAGAAGAAGGTGACAGATGAAGACATGATCCACAAACTGGGGAAAGTGGCTTTTCAGCAGCTTGTGAAAGGCAACCTGATCTTCTATGAGGAAGACCTGAGAGAGTGTGGTATTGATGTGACAGAAGCATCAGTGTACTCAGGATTGTGCACTCAGATCTTCAAAGAGGAGTTCGGCTTGTATCAGGGGAAAGTCTTCTGCTTTGTTCATCTGAGCATTCAGGAACATCTAGCAGCTCTATATGTGCACCTCTCCTGTACAAACAACAACAGAAATGTGATTGACCAAATCTCCAAACAGAGTTTACGGTCTAAAGTGAAGGACTGGTTTGAACTCAATTTGTCAGAACATGTTTCATTATCTGAGCTGCATCAGAGAGCTGTGGATGAGGCTCTACAGAGTAAAAATGGACATCTGGATCTTTTCCTGCGGTTCCTTCTGGGTTTGTCAGTGGAGTCTCATCAGATTCTCCTACAACAAATAATGACGCTGAAAAGAAGCAGCTCTAACAGCAATGAGAAAACAGTTGAGTACATCAAGAAGAAGATCAGGACCATTGACTCTCCAGAGAAATCCATCAATCTGTTCCACTGTCTGAATGAACTGGGTGATCATTCACTAGTGGAGCAAATACAACAGTATCTGAAATCTGGAAGAATAAAGGAAACAAAACTCTCTTCATCTCAGTGGTCAGCTGTAGTTTTTGTGTTGTTGACATCAGAAGAGGAACTGAATGAGTGTCGTCTTGATAAATTTGTTAATGGAATGAATAAACTTGAAAATACAGAAGTTCTTCAGAAGCTGCTGCCTGTGATTAAAGAATCCAGATCAGTTCAGTAAGTATCACAGAGAATAATCACATTACTTTTAAAACATTAAGAAAATCAAAGTTAAAAGCTCCTAAATCTTCAGTGCTGCAGATGTTGTCCAGAGTTTAGTGGTCAGTGGTTTTATATCAAATCAGTGACACCGTGAGATTCAGAGTCAGAGAAGTGGCATATGAATCAGTTATTCGGGTTTGTCAATAATCAAAAATGTCTTTGCATAAAAAATAATTTAATAACTGTAATTTTTAAACCACTGACATTGTGTATTATTTATCTTAAACAAGGCTCATGCTTTTGTTCTGTGATATTTTAGATCTCAGTCCAATGATCCATCAAACATGTTGATTTGTGTTTTAAGTTTGTACTTTCTCTTTACTAATGGATTCATTGCTAAACTGATCTGATCTGAGAGAGTGAAGAGTATGTCATTGTTCTCTACAGTTTAAGTGGTTGTGGAATCACAGATGAAGGTTGTGCTGCTCTGGCTTCAGCTCTGAGATTAAACTCCTCACACCTGAGAGAACTGAATCTGTCTGAGAATGAAATAGGAGATTCTGGAGTCACGCTGCTCTCTGCTGGACTGAAGGATCCTCAGTGTAAACTGGAGAACCTGTGGTAAGATCATATTTGACTCTCACACATAAAACACAATGTAAAGTATGTCTGAAGTGTTGAACTTTCTGCTGCTGTGAGTTCAGCTGATTGAGCTGTAAATGATAGAAGACATAAGCTGCTCATCAGTAACATGAAACTGCAGGACTGAGTCACACTGAAATACACACTTTCACACACAATCAACATTTTAATGTCTTGACTTTAAACAGATGCTACAGGAAACAGATATGGCACAGGCAAGACACAACGGAGTAATCCGTTAAACAGGTGTGGGTCGATCGATGGTAAAAGTAATCTAGAGGGCTTGACAAGAGGGGTAATCCGTGGAACAAAAGCAATAGTCCAGGCAAGGTGCAAACATAATCCAAAAGACAAGACGAAAGGGTAATCCAAAATACTCAAGCAAGAATCTGAACACAAGAAAACAGGCAAGGCAAGACTATTGCTGTGTCCGAAACCACTACCTATCCACTATATAGTGCACTATATTGGATGTCAACCATTTTGTAGTGCTGTCCGAATTCTGAGTGAACGACTTCATTCCCTACATACGTTCACTACTTTTTACCCACAATGCATTCTGATTTCGAGTGTACAACTAATGTACACTCACTGAATCACTATTTCCCACAATCCAATGGGGAGTAGCGATGAGCTGGAAGAGAGAGCGGGAGCGAGCGAGTTTGAATGAGGAATGCCGTTTACATCTTTATTATTTCTGCTTAAACGTTTATTTCATACATTATTCATATTAAAATATATTATGTAGTTAATAACTCAGTTTAATATTTTACTAATTTACTGAGGTGGCATCATTGTTAACTTACAAAAATGATGATAATTTGGTGGCTGATTTAAAAATGTTCGTAAATCACCTGTAGGTAGCGTATTCATTCTGATGCAAAATTAACGGTTGCCTGAGGGTACGCTATGAACATTATCTTATCTGAGCTCAAAACGCTGCCCAGGAGAGTTAAGGATACTAAAAAAAATTATTACATAAAATGATGAACGTGTTAATGTGTGTTTATTTTTGTTCTCAGTATTTTAATAATATGATTATGAACATAAAAGCATTACAAAACAAATAAATAATACACAATCAATGAAAACACAAAGCTTACTGGGAGGTAGGCCTATGTATAATTATAATAAAGTAATTTTGAGTGTTATTGGTATTAATATTATTTACATGTAATATAAAAGTGTATATTAATAGTTCTGTGTTTGAAATACAAGTTGGTTCACTGAAGTACTTACTAAATCAGTTTTACATTTATTTCTAATTTATTTATTTTTTTATTTATTTTTGTCATGAGAACCGGGAAGTGTTGATACAGACCATTTGTTTATGAAAAGGAATTACATATATAGAGGGGACATTACTGTATGAAACTGACCATTACATTGCAGCAGAGTGTGTCATCTGTTGCGAGAACTGGGAGGACAGTAAATCTTTCACTGACTAAAGAGAGTCTGTTGTCCATCACAGCATCCCATGTCTTCTGTGTTGTTAGGTGAGCTTGTAGCTTCCGCAGTTTTCTGCCATGCTGTTACTTTCCAAAAGCCGGCTTTTCTACCAAAATGACAAACTAGGTGCCGCTGCTGCATGACATCATCACACAAAACAACCATCCATTTTTACTGGTCAGACATGAACCAATAATATGGCTTCATTCTTACCCCAGCCATTCTTTCCAGTTTTACTCTCACACATCTGCATTTACAAGCGCACAAGTGTTTTGCAACAGGAATATCACAAAAGGAGTAGCAAAAGTCAAAGTGCTAAGATTTGAAGCTTTTCACATCAGAGCTGTGAGATTTAAGGGTGAATTCCCTACAGTGGTTCAGGCTGTAGGATTGCCTAAAGACTAAAGAAATATTATCAGCACGATGGTATAATACTGTACATTTCTTGTCTATAACCACCCACTGCCACTTATACCAACGACGGAAATAAGCACAGTTAGAATAGTCAAGTCTTTTTATTGTCACATCACCACAGCACATGTGCCTTGGTGAGTGAAATTCTTGGAAGCGTGCTCCAGAAATTGCAGAAACAATTAACATATAACCATACAGACTTCAACAGGTGAAAATGTGCAGTATGCACATACATATATTCAGTACACACTGTGTACTATTAGACATACTTACAGTGTCACAAGTCTGTCAGGCTCATCACAACGCACTCCCTCACCTGAATATTAATCACTAGCACCTGTTCACCATTCAATCACCAATGTTCCCCAGCACTATATAAGCACACACCTCAGATCATCAGTTGTCCGATCTCGTGACTGATCAGCGGCGCCCCCATACATCTCTGACCTGATACAGCTGCGTACATCCTCACGTAGTCTGAGATCAACAGGCCAGAGATTTTTAGTTGCCCCCTTACACATTTTAAAACTAGAGGGGACCGTTCGTTTCAAGTTGTGTCACCTTGGTTGTGGAACGCTTTGCCTCCTTCCATACGCTGCTTGGATTGTGTGGAAAATTTTAAAACCCAGTTGAAAACTCTTCTTTTTAAAGAGGCTTTTAACTAGACTGTAGGGTGGCCTTATGTGTACTTTTGTTTATTTTGATTATGTGCTGTAATGTATTTATAAGTGTTGTGGATTCTACCTATTGTTGTGAAGCACTTTGTGATTTTTATCTGTGAAATGTGCTATACAAATAAATTTTACTTACTTTTTTTTTACTTACTTTCCCATTCCATTTACTACTCATCTTCTGTCATATTCTGCCGGTCTCAATAAAATACCAGTTTCCACTAATCCTCTGCCGCCAGTCTGTTTGTTACAGAAGATTGGACCAATAAAGGCTGAGGATGAGCAAACTCGATCCATTTCAAGAGCTGGTGGATTCGCTGCGGCGGTTACTGACACCTCACGCCGCCACCCCAGCTTCTTCGGCAAGGGCTCATTCACCACAACATCCCGTATCTTCTTTGACGGCAAATATCATCTACTCTAGTCCGGTAGTCAGACCAGCGCCATACTCTGGATCGGCAGAGGACTGCAACGGGTTTCTCCGCCACTGTTCACTAGCCATTGAGACCCAACCTCAATTTTATCCTAATGAACAATCAAAAATTGCCTTTATCATTTCATCCCTCACAGGTCCCGCTCTGCGGTGGGCCGAGACTATATGGACACAAGCCGGTCCGGCTACCCGATCCCTAGAAAATTTCATTGCTCACTTCCGGGAGGTGTATGGCACTACCGAAGGCGATTCATCAGTGGGTGAGAAATTATATACTCTGAAACAAGGCAAGATGACTATACACCAGTATTCCTTGCAATTCAGAACCCTAGCAGCAGCCAGTGGCTGGAACGAAGCATCCCTTCTCACAGCCTTCCATCAAGGTCTAGATCCCAAGCTGCGCCTCCACCTGGCCGCTTATGACGATTCATGTGGTCTAGAAAGATTCATCCAGCTCGCTGTCAGATGTTCCAATCGTCTTCAAACCTGCCTTCAAGAATGCTCACCTGCCCGATCACCCACACGGTATTGCAGAACCAAACTCTCGAATCCTCTGGAATCTGACCCTGAACCAATGCAAGCCGATAGTCATCGTCTTGCACCTACTGAGCGGCAGAGGCGGCTGACCCAGGGACTTTGCCTCTACTGTGGCTCAGGGAACCATCACATCCTGGCTTGTCCCCTTCGCCCACCAGAGTTATATCAAACCATCACCTATTAAAATGAATCCACTCACCACCATTGTACAACTTACTGCTGACTACGTCACTCTTCCAGTTACCGCCCTCCTCGACTCCGGGTCAGCCGGGAACTTTATCTCGGGGAGCCTCTGCCGGCAGCTCAAGTTACCACCCAACTCAACCGAAACCACCTACCAAGTGATCACCATCACCGGAAAACCCCTTGACCACTGGCATATTCGATACAGTGTGGGTCCAGTTCAAATAACCGTTGGCTTGCTACATGTTGAATCCATTACCTTCCTTGTGTTAGAAGAATCAACGGCAGATCTCATTCTCGGTCGTCCATGGCTGGTACAACACAATCCAGTTATCTCCTGGTCAACAGGCGAAATCCTCCGGTGGGGTGACCAGTGTTTTCCATCCTGCTTCCCTCACAGACCCTCACCACCGATGAAAACTCCAGAAGTTCTGCCCATCAATACCACCTCCGTCGAAAGTCCTGTTGACAAACGTTCAGTTGAAATTCCCCCTTGTTACGTCTTCTGCCCACACAAAGCCTCACAACTTCCTCCTCACCGCCCTTGGAATTGTGCCTTTGACCTGATTCCAGGTGCGCCAGTGCCTCGCAGGAAGATCTACCCGCTCTCCCTTCCGGAACAGAAGGCCATGGAGGAGTACATTGAAGAGGCTCTAAAACAAGGTTATATAGTTCCATCCACATCCCCTGCCGCTTCCAGCTTCTTCTTCATGGCCAAAAAGGACGGAGGTCTACGACCCTGTATCGACTACCGAGCACTAAACCAAATCAGTCAAATTCAGGTATCCTCTTCCCCTCGTCCCAGCCGCCCTTGAACAGCTCAGAGGAGCAGTCATATTTTCCCAACTAGATCTCAGAAGCGCATACAATTTCATCCGTATCCGGGAAGGTGACGAATGGAAGACCGCATTTGTGACCCCTACTGGCCACTACGAGCATAGGGTGATGCCGTATGGCCTAGTCAACACCCCCTCAGTTTTCCAGGACTTCATGCATGAAATGCTCCGGGAGTACCTCAACCACTTTGTTATAGTTTAAATAGATGACATCCTCATCTACTCCCGGAGCCTGGCCGAACATCGCCAACATGTAAGAGCAGTCCTAACCCAGTTATGGAAATTCCATTTATTCCTCAAGGCAGAAAAATGCACCTTCCATCAGCCATCCGTTCAATTCCTGGGTTACATCATCAATAGTTCAGGCATCCACATGGACGAGGGGAAGATTGAAGCCATCACCTCCTGGCCTCTCCCATCAACCATAAAAGAAATCCAATGTTTCTTAGGTTTTGCTAACTTCTATTGCCGTTTCATTAAGAACTATAGTTCAATTACCAGTCCCATCACAGACCTCCTCCGCAACAAACCCAAATCTCTGTCCTGGACTCCAGCCGCCACCAAAGCCTTCACAACCCTCAAACAAGCCTTCACCAGGGCCCCCGTCCTCGTTCATCCTGACCCAGACATCCCTTTCGAGGTGGAAGTGGACGCCTCGACCACTGGAGTTGGAGCGGTACTATCACAGCGGCAGGGGACCCCTCCATGACTCCATCCATGTGCCTTCTTCTCCTAGAAGCTCAGCCCGGCGGAGAAAAATTATGATATTGGAAACCGGGAGCTACTAGCAAACAAATTGGCTCTGGAGGAGTGGCGACATTGGCTCGAGGGAGCTGTACATCCTTTCACGGTATTCACTAACCACAAGAATTTACAATACCTCCGAGAGGCTAAATGTCTTAACCCTCGCCAGGCTCGATGGGCCCTATTTTTCACTCGATTCCACTTCACTATCTCCTATCGACCAGGTCCTCGCAACACCAAGGCTGATGCCCGCTCCCGAATTCACACGTCGGAGGAAAGTACAGACGAGCCAGAAACGATAATCCCGACTCAACTCATAACCAGCCCGATTCAATGGACCTCTCCACCAGTCGCCTTCGAAGTCCCTCCTCCTGCTCCGCCGGGCTGTCCCCTCGGACTCAGATATGTTCCTCGGACACAGCGCACCCCGCTCATACATGCCACTCACACCTCCCTAGGCACTGGCCACCCAGGGGCCGACGCGACTCTCTCGCTGCTAAAAGACCGCTTCTGGTGGCCCAATATGGCAGGAGATGTGAGAAGATTTGTCTGAGGTTGCACCGATTGTGCCATCTCCAAAAGTCCCCGACATCTTCCCGCTGGCAAGCTCCATCCATTACCCATCCCAAACCGTCCCTGGTCACACCTAGGAGTGGACTTCATCAAGGATCTACCCCCCTCGGATTGTAATACCTGTATTCTGGTCATTATTGATAGGTTCTCTAAATTCTGTCGACTCATCCCATTACAGGGTCTACCCACTGCCCTTGAAACAGCAGAGCTTCTATTCAATTGGGTCTTCCATCAATTCGGACTCCCCGAGGACATCATTTCGGACCGTGGACCACAATTCATATCCTGGATATGGAAACTTCTTCTTTTTACTCCTAGGTGTGACTGTAAGACTCTCCTCAGGTTATCACCCACAATCCAACGGTCAGACAGAAAGGAAGATACAGGAAGTAGGTCGCTTCCTCCGGACCTTCTGCCATGGCCACCAGGACTCCTGGAACCAGTTCCTGGGCTGGGCCGAATACGCCCATAATTCCCTCCGCCAGCCATCCACGGGTCTTACACCATTTCAGTGCGTACTCGGTTACCAGCCCCCTCTCTTCCCTTGGTCTGGAGACCCCTCCGACGTCCCTGCCATTGACTACTGGTTCTGGGAGAGCAAGAGAGTCTGGGACGAGGCACACCATCACCTCCAACGGGCAGTGCGCAGACAGAAGATGGCAGCCGACCTGCGTTGCACACCCACTCCCACCTACCAACCGGGACAGAAGGTCTGGCTGTCCACTCGCGACATCAGACTGCGCCTGCCCTGTAAGAAACCGAGTCCCAGATTCGTCGGCCCCTTTACCATCCACGAACAAGTCAACCCAGTCACTTACAGACTCCAACCCCCTCCTCAATACAAAATTCACCCAACCTTCCATGTCTCACTTCTAAAACCTTTTCAGCCTCCTGTCTCCACAGAGCCTGGCCGGACAGCGGAACCTCCTCTCCCATTACTATTGGAGGAAGGAGCCGTCTACAAGGTGAAGGAGATCCTAGAATCCCAGCGACGTGATGGGAGATTAGAGTACCTCGTTGACTGGGAAGGTTATGGCCCAGAAGAACGTTCCTGGGTCCCTAGAGACGACATCCTAGACCCTATACTCCTAGAAGAATTCCATACCTCTCACCCAGATCGCCTTGCTCCCCGAGGCCGAGGAAGACCACCACGTCGTTGGGGTAGTCGGCCCTCAGGAGCGGGCCCTGGAGGAGGGGGTACTGTCACAAGTCGGTCAGGCTCATCACAACACACTCCCTCACCTGAATATTAATCACTAGCACCTGTTCACCATTCAATCACCAATCTTCCCCAGCACTATATAAGCACACACCTCAGATCATTAGTTGTCCGATCTCGTGACTGATCAGTGGAACATTTCCCTGCTAAGTTACTTGAATTGACTCATAATAATACTTACCTCTTGTGTTTACCTTCTCTCCAAGCGATCTGCCTTCTTTTCCCCGTGGCTCAAGTTACTCTCCTGTGTTGCTTCTATCACGTACCTCTACTACTCACCATCGCCGAGGTGTGTGCTCACCATCCTCCACTCTGGTCAACCCAACCGGCTACTCTGGTCATCCCATCCGGCAAGTGCATTACCCAATTGCAAGGATTCTCATTCCCATTCCATTTACTACTCATCCTCTGTCATATTCTGCCGGTCTCAATAAAATACCAGTTTCCACTAATCCTCTGTCGCCAGTCCATTTGTTAAATACAGTTAGCACTACACATTATACGCAATATGTACATACATACAGTTAGCATTACACATTATACACTATAAACTATACACAGAATGTACACATTCTACATTATGTAAACATATATACGCATGCAAATATGCTAAGGTGCAGCAGAGTGTACGTGAACTGGATACAGAAATGTCATGGATGTGCATCGGATGGTATCCAGTGGTAATGGGTAGGTTATTGTATGTAGTGTGTAGTGTATAGTTCGGTGTTGAACTGTTAAAGTTAAAGTGCAGTGTGTGGCATACCATATTGTGGGAGTATGCTGTAGGGTGTATTAGTTCTGACTGATCACTAGTCTGGTAGCCTGAGGTAAAAAGATATCCCTCAGTCGGCTAGTGCGGGATCGGATACTGCAGAGACATCTTCCTGAGGGCAGCAAAGAGAGCAGTCTGTGGGACAGGTGGCTGGAGTCGCTGATGATCCTCCGGGTTTTTCTTATACACAGCCTGGTGTAGATGTCCTGGAGGGAGGGAAGCTCACCTCCAACAATGTGGCTGGCAGTTCGCACGACCCTTTTCAGAGCTTTACGGTTGCCAGCGGTGCTGTTTCCAAACCAGGTAGTGATGCAGCCCGTCAGGATGCTCTCTATAGTGAGCAAGTGTAGAATGTTCTGAGGATGCTGGGGCTCATTCCAAACTTCCTCAGCCGTCTCAGGAAGAAGAGGTGTTGATGTGCCTTCTTCAGCACTGAGTCAGTGTGTGTAGACCAGGTTAGATCCTCACTGATGTTAACACCGAGGAACTTGAAGCTGCTTACCCGCTCCACAGGTGTCTTGTCGATGGTGATGGGTTAGTGTTCTCTGCTCTGTCTCCTGAAATCCACCACCAGCTCCTTGGTCTTGTCGATGTTGAGTGAGAGGTGGTTCTCCTAACACCATTTAGTCAGGGTGCTCACCTCCTCTCTGTAGGCCGTCTCATCGTTGTCGGTGATCAGGTCTATCACCTTTGTGTCTTCAGCAATTTGACGATGACATTGGAGCTGTGTGTGACTGTACAGTCATGTGTGTACAGGAGCGGGCTGAGGACACAGCCCTGAGGAGCACCAGTGTTGAGGGTCAGCAGGGATGAAGTGTTGTTGCCCATTCTGACCACCTGACTTCTGCCTGTCAGGAAGACCAGGATCCAGCTGCACAGAGATCTGTTTAGTCCCAGAGTCTGGAGCTTCGCAACAAGTGTGGCGGGGACTATGGTGTTAAATGCTGAGGTGTAGTCCACGAACAGCATTCTCACATAGGTGTTCTTATTTTCCAGGTGGGAGAGAGCAGTGTGTAGGGTATATATGCAATACGATATGCAAATTGTAGCGGATCCAATGAGGCAGGCAGCACAGAGCAGATGTTATCTCTGACGAGTCTCTCAAAACACTTACTGAAGATGGGTGTGAGAGCAACGGGCCTCCAGTCATTTAATCATGTGATTTTATTTTTCTTTGGTATGGGCACAATGGTGGATTTTTTGAAGCATGAGGGAACCACAGACAGCGAGAGGGAGAGGTTGAAAATGTCTGTGAAAACTGTGGCTAGTTGGAATGTGCATACTCGGAGCACACAGCCTGGGATGCCATACAGTTCCTTGAGTGCCTGGTCTTTGTTGGCTTGAGGGGGAATGTAAACAGCTGTGATTAAGACCGCTGTAATTTCCCTGGGTAGCCAGAATGGTCGACACAGAAGCATATAAAATTCCAGATCAGGGGAGCAGAAGGATTTAATAGAGTGTAGGTTCCTTTCATCACACCATGAGTTGTTGACACAGAAACAAACGCCGCCACCTCTGCTTTTCCCGGTGAGCTCTTTCGTTCTGTCCAAGCGGTGCACGGAGTACCCCGTAAGCTCGATGGCTGAGTCTGGAACCACTGCAGACATCCAGGTTTCTGTGAGGCAAATAATGCAGCAGTCCCTTGTTTCTCGTTGGTATGAGATACGTGCCCGCAGGTCACAGAGTTTGTTATCCAGTGACTGAACGTTAACCAGCAAAATGGTTGGGAGAGGAGGTCGGAGGGGATGACGTCTGTTTCCTCGGTCGCGCCTGTGCAGCCCAGACAAAGGGCTCTGATGTGGTGTCTGTAAACAAAGCGCCAGCATTCAAGAACTCAAAGTCCGGTTTGCGTTTTGCGATGTAGGAACCTATGTTTAGAAGCGTGTGTCTGTCGTAGACAGTTATACAAACAACATCCAACACGTAAAACAACAAAAAACAAGTAAAACAAACGAAAAACTGCAAAGTTTACTCGGAGCTCACAACACGGCCGACATGCTCGGCGCCATCTTGGATGCAATAGCCAAATATGTGGGAAAGCGTTGCTATTATGTGACTACATTGTATTGCAATAGGTAGCACTTTAAGATTAATGTTGAATCAAGACTAGTTAGCACATCATTTATAACTGAAATGGTTTAATAGATTCTAGATTTTACTAAATTAAAAAAAACTGTATACGAGTTATAAACTATAACTCGTTTTATTCAATTTTGTGTTTCCTAGTACCATAGATAGACATTTTAGCTTGACCTAATAAAAAATTAAAAAGTCTCTCTGAACATATTTAAAACCACAAATAAAAATCATAATAGAAAAAGTCTTACCAAAACACAAAAATAAATTCTGTAAAACAGTAAACAAAGGCTCAACTCTAGAACATTGCATAAATGCGTGAAATACAGTTTCTCTCTGCAGAGAAAGATGGCAATCATGACCAACGTCAGGATTTAAAACTGAGATAAATGCATTAACTGCAACTGCACCATGTAAAATTCTCCACTGCAGATCCCGTTTTTTAGTTAATGGTGACTTGTACAACGCTCTCCATTCAGGGCACTTACTCTCTTCCAACTGTAAAATATTACGCCAGGGAGAATCCACTCTATTATTTAAAAACATTTTGTTTAAAGATTAAACACACATTTTATACATTTCTTTTCCAGAAGCTGGCTCTAGGCCAATTAGTGTCACATCTTCACAGTACAAGAAAACACCTTTACAATCTTATAAATTGGGAGATAATGACAAAACAAAATTGATCATCACTGTTTGGAACAATTAGCCCCTCATAATAGTTCTCCAGCAACTTGATTTATTCTGCTGTGAGGGCAGCTCTCCATTGCTTAAGAAGTTTAGCGACTACAGGTTTTGAATGAAGGCCCTTATGTCCATCAACTAATTCTATTTTTCTGAGGTCTTTTCCAGCTGACTGTAATAGGCACCCAAGAGTTGTTACTTTAGAAAAGAGACAAATTCCATTGAGTGCAGGGAAAGAGCTCTTGTAACAACCAGTTTAAGGAACTTATTCACCGTGTTGGAAAGAGTACTGAAATTTATACTTAAGAACAAGTACTGTTACACTGCTGAAATAATACTCTGTTAAAAGTAAAAGTGCTAGTGTCAAAACAGTACTTAAGTAAAAGTACAAAGAATCAGAATCAGAATGAGCTTTATTGACAGGTATGTTTACACATACGAAGAATTTGTTTTCGTGACAGAAGCTTCCGCAGTGCAACAGAATGACAGTGACAGAACAAAAAACAGATAATAAAAGAATATACAAAATACAAATAAGTAGGTAAGTCATAACAATATACAAATTGACAATTGTATGTGCAGGTATATTACAATAGGCAGTTTTGTATGTACAGGTATATTATGTGCAAATTTGAAGTGTAGACTTAGTATGTGTGTTAGATAAATAAGTGTATGTGTGTATAAATAGTGTTGTGTGTTTTACAGTTATTGTCAAGTGTTCATGAGATGGACTGCCTGGGGAAAGAAACTGTTCATGTGTCTGGTCGTTCTGGTGCTCAGAGCTCTGTAGCGTCGACCAGATGGCAACAGTTCAAAGAGAAAGTGTGCTGGATGTGAGGGGTCCAGAGTGATTTTGCCAGCCCCAGAGCCGGACAGTAACGGAGTACATTTACTTGAGTACAGTACTTAAGTAAAATTTTGAGGGATCTGTACTTTACTCGAGTATCATTTTTGGGGAGTACTCATGACTTTACTCAAGTACATTTGAAAGGCAAATATTGTACTCTTTACTCCGCTACATTTCTGTCCATAACCGTAAGTACCCGTTACTTCTTCGGCCCCGTCCACACGGAGACGGAGCTTACTCCAATCCGATCTTTTTTTTCCTCGTCTCAAGAAATATCCGCGTCCACACGAAACCGCAAAACGATGTAGTATACATGCCAGACCAGCATGTGGCGCTGTAATTCTGCCACAGAGATACACTAAAAACGGAGAAGAAGACTTGGACTATGCTCATAAACCTTGCGCGTGGTACACAGACGAACATGGAACAATACATTTATTAATCTGTGTTAATGTTAGTTAATAAAAAGACAATCGTTCAGTGTTTGTTCATGTTTTTGTTGCTGTTACGTGACGTAGCAGTGTCTGATTAGGGCGAGACGTGGGCTGATGACTTCATCATATCAGAAAATATACGGATTCGCCGT
Organism: allo-octoploid hybrid of Carassius auratus x Cyprinus carpio; assembly: GCA_024542945.1. Lineage (NCBI taxonomy): Eukaryota > Metazoa > Chordata > Actinopteri > Cypriniformes > allo-octoploid hybrid of Carassius auratus x Cyprinus carpio. Next base: position 121,631 of record CM045020.1, read on the forward strand.
CCAGACGAAAACGCAAAGGCGGCGTTTTCAAATTTATCAACTCTGGGACCCGGTTTCAAAAAACATCGGTTTCACTCTCCCAAAACGGCGGATTCCGTGTGGACGAAACGCCGTACTACGGAGCCCTGCACGTCACCTGTAGGAGAAAAAAAATCAATCCGTGGCGACGGTTTTGCAATCCGTCCCCTCAGTTTATAAACCGTGCTCACGAATTCTTAAACTGTTCCCTCGGTTTAACAAATCGTGCCCACGGATTAATAAACCATACCTACGAATTTCCAATCCGTGCACTCAGATTTTGTAAACCGTACCTTCGGTTTTTGAATCCGTACCCACAAATCCATAATCCGTGCGCATGCTTTCGCAATCCGTTCCCTCGGGTTTATAAACTTATGGATTTGTGGCTCCGCCCCCACCGGCAGATTCATTTCTGTTTATTAAACATAATTTTATTTAGTCTTCTTTTTAGCGTTTATTTTACATTAATCACCAATAGGATAAAACACCTCCGCCTGTGTTTTATAGCCTAAAATTAAAGCTAAAAAGAAGAATAGAAAATTCCCTGAATTTTCTAAAAAAAAAAAAAAAAAGGTAAAAAGCAATGTTATAATAGGCCTAATTATTTAATAATAAAATTAACAGTGAAGCGTGCATCTAACTCTGGGGGAAAAGCTAGTATAATAAAATCACCAAAATAATTCTTCATGTTAAGAAAGAATAGGACACAAACACATTTCCAAAACTGTAAAAGGTTATTTAAAAATAAAGCATTCATTAATTATTTTATGACAAACATTTTTACTGTCTTAAGTGCACTCGTTTATTTAGCCTATAAATTAAATTAATAATAATAAAAATAACTATTATTTTCTTCTTATTATTACATATTATTATACAGGTTATGCATAAGAAACTTTTATCCAAAACAACTTACAAAAGAGGAACAAATTACTCCAGAGTCAGTCACAATGCCAGGTTACAATAATAATCAAGTGCTAAGATGTTCACAAATTAAACAAGATTTTGATGCACATCTTTCTTATTAAATTTGCTGTAGGCCTATTCCACATAATAACATTCAATAAAACTGTATGTTAACACGTAGGCTACCTTTGAGCTTGCTGCATGAATCCGTGAGTACAGTTTAAAAATCCGAGGGAATGGATTGCGAAAGCGTGCGCACGGATTATGAATTTGTGGTTACGGATTCAAAAACCGAAGGTACGGTTAACAAAATCTGAGCGCACGGATTGGAAATTTTATTTTTCCTTCTTTGTACGCTGTCCTAAACACAGCTGATTAGCTGATTTTCTTTAATCATTATTATTTTCTCTTCTATGCTGCGTGTATAACACGGTCAGGTTCAGAGGTGTGTCAGAACATTGCTATATTGCCTTCTTTGCTGGTTTAGGTTTATTGATTTGATTGATGAAAAACAGAGAAACTCACATGTACACACAATTCTTAGCTGAATTTTCTTTTCTGATATTACACATTAATGTAAGCTGAGCATTTTCTTTGATGTTCTTGAGTATGCGGTGTGTTTAACACAGTCAGGTTCAAATGTGGGTGCAAAAAGTCCATTAAAACTCAAGCAGAGGTTTGTTAGAGCGTTGCCATTGTGCGCAAGTGAGAAATGTTAAATAAAGCAACATGGTAAAAAGATGAAAATGACTTGATTTTACTTTCAATTCCTTTTACATTCTCCAAGGTATTAACATTAAAGTTTTTCATCATAACTCCATGTAGGACGTTGATGATGATGATGATGATGATTCGCTCAGCAGTCCGGACTACCCTCTGTAGTCTTCTGAGGTCAGATTTGGTAGCTGAGCTGAACCAGACAGTTACTGAAGTGCAGAGGATGGATTAAATGATGGCGGAGTAGAACTGTTTCAGCAGCTTTTGTGGTAGGTTGAATTTCCTCAGCTGGCGAAGGAAGTACAACCTCTGCTGGGCCTTTTTCACAATGGAGTCAATGTGAATGTCCCACTTCAGGTCCTGAGAGGTAGTGGTGCCCAGGAACCTGAATGACTCCACTGCAGTCACAGTGCTGTTCATGATTGTGAGTGGGGGGAGAGCAGGGGGGTTTCTCCTGAAGTCCACGATCATCTCCACTGTTTTGAGCGTATTCAGCTCCAGGTTGTTGAGACTGCACAAGACAGCTAGCTCTTTAACCTCCTGTCTGTAAGCAGACTTGTCATCGTCCTGAATGAGGCCGATGAGTGTGGTGTCGTCTGCAAACTTCAGGAGCTTGACAGAGGGGTCTTTAGATGTGCAGTCGTTGGTGTACAGGGAGAAGAGTGGGGAGATAACGCAGCCCTGAGGAGCTCCGGTGCTGATTATATGGGTGCCTGTCTGTCAGGAAGCTGTTGATCCACTGACAGACGGAGGTTTGCACGGAGAGCTGAGTTGGTTTGGGCATGAGAAGGCTTGGGATGATAGTGGTAAAGGCCGAGCTGAATTCCACAAACAGGATCCCCGCATAAGTCCCTGGTCTGTCTAGATGTTGCAGAACATAATGCAGTCCCATGTTTACTGCATCCTCCACAGACCTGTTTGCTCTGTAGGCAAACTGAAGAGGATCCAGTAAGGGTCCGGTAATGTCCTTTAGGTGGGCCAGCACCAGTTTTTCAAATGACTTCATGACCACAGACGTTAGAGCCACAGGCCTGTAGTCATTTAGTCCTGTGATTTTGGATTTTTTTTGGGATGGGGATGATGGTGGAGCGTTTGAAGCATGAAGGGACTTCACACAGCTCCAGTGATCGGTTGAAGATCTGTGTGAAGATGGGGGCCAGCTGGTCAGCACAGGATTTCAGACAGACTGATGTAATATAATCTGGGCCTGGTGCTTTTTTCCTTTTCTGCTTCCGGAAGACCTGGCACACCTCCTCTTCGCTGATTTGAATTGCAGGTGTGGGGGAGAGGGGGGTTGCAGTAGATGCGAATGGTGTGAGCGGTTGTTTGGAGAGGTGTTCAGGGTGGGTTGCAGGAGGTGTGGATGGTGTGAGCGGTTGTGTGGAGAGGTGTTCAGGGCAGGTGATGGGTGTTCTTTCAAACCTACAGTAAAACTCGTTCAGATCGTCTGCCAGTTGTTGATACTTCACACTGCCGGGGATGGTGTCTTGTAATTGGTGATCTCCTTCAGACTTTTCCATACGGATGTTAAGTCACTGGAAGTGAACTGAGTCCTTATTTTTTTTCAGAATAATTCCTCTTTGCCACTCTGATCTCCTTTTCCAGTGTGTATTTAGCCTGTTTATACAAGACATTGTCCCCCTTCCTGTTAGCATCTTCTTTGGCCTGACGGAGCTGTCTGAGTTTTGCAGTGAACCACGGTTTGTCATTGTTGTAAGTTAAATGAGTCCTGGTAGGAATACAGATATCCTCACAGAAACTGATATAAGATGTTACAGTCTCTGTGAGCTTATCCAGATCAGTGGCAGCAGTTTCAAAAACACTACAATCAGTGAGGTCAAAACAAGATTGTAAATTCTGCTCTGCTTCATTAGTCCATCTTTTTACAGTCCTTAATACAGGTTTAGCTGATTTTAGTTTCTGCCTGTAGGTCGGTATAAGATGAACCAAACAGTGATCAGACAGCCCCAAAGCTGGTCATGGAACAGAGTGATATGCATCCTTTATTGTGGTGTAACAGTGATCCAATATATTACTGTCTCTGGTGGAACATGTGATGTGATGTCTGTATTTTGGCAGTTCACGGGAGAGATTTGCTTTATTAAAGTCCCCAAGAATGATTAAAACAGAGTGTTTCTAGATCTGAACAACACATCTTCTTTAACAAGTAACATTTTTACACCACCTTTCGTTGATGTAAAAGCATGTCCCGCTGCCACGCGATTTCCCCGTTGATTCTGCGTCGTGGTCCGCTCTGAACAGCTGAAAGCCCGGCAGATGGATCGTGCTGACTGGAATGGCATCGTTTAGCCAAGTTTCCATGAACCACAGAGCAGCAGAGTGTGAGAAATCCTTATTTGTCCAGGAGAGCAGAAGGAGTTCGTCCATTTTGTTGGGTTGAGAGTGGAGATTTGCCAGATGGATGCTAGGCAACGGCGTTCAAAATCCGCGTTTTCTGAGTTTCACAAGCGCGCCAGCTCTCTTTCCTCATCTTCGCGTCTTGAAGCGCGTGATCAGCGCAGCTGCTCCACCGACGAAAATGTCCAGCAAAACATCAGAATAGTTGAAAACCGTTAATATATCGGGAGATGTGTGGTGCTGAATGTCCAGCAATTTGTCCCTGGTGAAACTGATTGCAGGAATATAACTAAAGACAGGACAAACTAACAAAAACACAAAAACAACTGCAGAGCACGTTACGGAGGTGGCCATCCTGTATCGGTGCCAGCAAGATACAGAGCTAAGTACTCCTCTCAAAAACTAGTCAGTACTAGTTACTAGTTACTTTTTAGCCAGGGATATTTAATGAATTACCAAAATTATTCATATCAAATATCTATGTGGATAATAGCTACTTTGAACCAAACCCACTTTTATCTTATTGACAAAGTATGTGAATTAGTGGTCATGATACAGAAATTTCTAACTTAAATATTAAATAAATAATAAATATTTAGTATTAAAGTGCCTGTGAACCGGAAGTTGCAACTGACTTTAGTGTTGTGAGGTATTTCCAAGTGAAACAGAATATTGAATAAAGGGCAGGGTTTTATTGTTGTGCACCTCCAACTCTTGCTCATAGCAGATTCACGGTTGGACAGGAGTGGTTAAAGGGCTCCTATTATGCTCTTTCACAAAGTCTTGATTTTGTTTTGGGGGTGTACTAGAACATGCTCTCATGCTTGGTGGTTCGAAAAACGCATTATTTTTCACATAATTTACATTATTACAACACCTTTCTCCCCAGCCTGACACAAACAGCTTGACTAGTTCCAGGTTTGATGAAGGCCCGCCTTCAGAATACTAATACAGTGGACTTTGAGCTTTGTGGGAAGTCGTGGCCTAATGGTTAGAGAGTCGGACTCCCAATCGAAGGGTTGTGAGTTCGAGTCTCGGGCCAGCAGGAATTGTGGGTGGGGGGAGTGCATGTACAGTTCTCTCTCCACCTTCAATACCATGACTTAGGTGCCCTTGAGCAAGGCATCGAACCCCCAACTGCTCCCCGGGTGCCGCAGCATAAAATGGCTGCCCACTGCTCCGGGTGTGTGTTCACTGCTCTGTGTGTGTGCACTTCGGATGGGTTAAATGCAGAGCATGAATTCTGAGTATGGGTCACCATACTTGGCTGAATGTCACGTCACTTTGTAACTTTGTAGATCATTTTTATGCCCAAACATACACATTACACACTTGACTAAAATTAAAAAACTGAAAAAGTATAATAGGACCCCTTTAAGAATATCTGCTTGTTACGTCTGACATCGTGCTTCACTGCTTCTGGGTCATAATGCTCTGCCAGACGCCCCCCAAAAAACAACAAACTGTGCATATACACACTCATGATGTCATGTAATACTGAAAAATTATAACCCTAACCTTTATCTCCATACTGAAATCCCAGATGGCCTCGCAGTGATTCAGCTAAAATATTAGTGTCTGAGACACTGTGAACACCCTTGTGAAAAAGAAGATTATTCAAGTGTGCTATTAGTATACTTCTTTTAAACTAAAAATAGGAAAGTATGCTTTTAGTTTACTTTTTATGTACTTCTCAGAAATGGGCTTTATGTACTCAGAAATATACTTAAAATTTAAGTATACTTGACATATACTTACAAAAAGTCTAAATATATTTAGGCTATACTCCTAGAATCCGTGTTTTCATTATTGTACGGTAGAGGGCGCTAGTACACATCTTCTGCACGTAACCCCCCCCCCCCCCCCCCCAAAAAAAAAAAAACACAAGTGAAGAAGAAAAAAAGAAACAACAGGTACTAACACGTAATCTAACATGATCATCTGACATGAAACAGCATCAAAACTGTAACATTACAGAATAAAATGTTGACCGATGAAGAGGTAATAATTACAGTTTTTGAGGTGAGCTTTGAGGTGTTGATCGACTCCATCTACGTTTTGATTATCATTCTGAGTCCAATTTATAGTCTTTTTTCAGCTTTTCAAAATGTTATTTCTTTATTTTTTATGAAACTTACCCACATTAAAGTGTTTAAAAAAAGGATGCATGAAGCAAGAATAAAATTTTTTTGTTTACAAGCAGATACCCTGTTCTTTCTTTGGATGTTTTGTATGTTCAGATATTCATATAACAAAATATATACAAATTAAAACCTAAAAAGTGACATACTAGTATACTTAAAGTATGATGTAAAGTTCACTTAAAAAAAACTTATGAGTATACTTGCAGTATAAAACTACTAAACTATAGTAGTGTACTGAGAGTATACTTCACAGTGTACAAAGTATTTAATTAGTAAACTATCAGTATACCTATAAGTTCAATTTTAGTATAATTGCAGTACAAACTATAAACATAGAGGTAAACTAGTTGTGTACTCAAAGTTTGCTACTGTTATACTTAAAGTATACTTAAAAGTATACTTTTATATACTAGAAAGTGGGCCAATTTAGTCCCAATGAGTATTGAAACAGTTCACTCACAAGTATACTACAAGAACACTGATATTTGTATACATGCTACATAAAGTATACTTAAAAAATATACTTGAACTTTACTTAAGTATACTTAATAAAATAAACATATAAGTATACTACTTCTTGGTAAGGGCACAGAGGCTGTAGTGTGCACAGCAAATTTTTCAATGCTTAGCTTAAATATGTAATATTAATTAAATAGTGCTCATAAATGGCTGCTGAGATAGTATTCTCAAGTGAATTGAGTAGAGGCTTGTACCCGGAAACATCAGTCCTTACATTATGACTTAACAAGCGGATTCTCCCAAAGCGTTAAAACTGACATCATCAGAGCAAGAACGCCATTCCAGAGCGGAAGCGATGGCAGACAATTTTTTTCCCAGTGTATTCACTTGCATGGTTCAATTGTTTGCCACAAGACTAGTAATGTGGACTAAAAGAGTAAGTATTGTCATTTTTGATTTCATGACGACAAATCATTTTCAATACCATTGGCAAAACTACCCCATACTGTATACTGCCATATAGATATTTTAATATTTTAATTTTTGTTTTGTCCATCCGTTTTTTCAAGGCACTCATTATTTCAAGCTTTGAAATTGGTTTAATCCAAGTCTACTAAAAAGACACATTTGCTTTATATAATGAACAGATTTTAATATATGCTTTTATTTACATACATACAGGTCCTTCTCAAAAAATTTGCATATTGTGAAAAAGTTCATTATTTTCCATAATGTAATGATAAAAATTAAACGTTCATATATTTTAGATTCATTGCACATCAACTGAAATATTTCAGGTCTTTTATTGTTTTAATACTGATGATTTTGGCATACAGCTCATGAAAACCCAAAATTCCTATCTAAAAAAATTAGCATATTTCATCCGACCAATAAAAGAAAAGTGTTTTTAATACAAAAAAAAGTCAACCTTCAAATAATTATGTTCAGTTATGCACTCAATACTTGGTCGGGAATCCTTTTGCAGAAATGACTGCTTCAATGCGGCGTGGCATGGAGGCAATCAGCCTGTGGCACTGCTGAGGTGTTATGGAGGCCCAGGATGCTTCGATAGCGGCCTTAAGCTCATCCAGAGTGTTGGGTCTTGCGTCTCTCAACTTTCTCTTCACAATATCCCACAGATTCTCTATGGGGTTCAGGTCAGGAGAGTTGGCAGGCCAATTGAGCACAGTAATACCATGGTCAGTAAACCATTTACCAGTGGTTTTGGCACTGTGAGCAGGTGCCAGGTCGTGCTGAAAAACGAAATCTTCATCTCCATAAAGCTTTTCAGCAGATGGAAGCATGAAGTGCTCCAAAATCTCCTGATAGCTAGCTGCATTGACCCTGCCCTTGATAAAACACAGTGGACCAACACCAGCAGCTGACATGGCACCCCAGACCATCACTGACTGTGAGTACTTGACACTGGACTTCAGGCATTTTGGCATTTCCTTCTCCCCAGTCTTCCTCCAGACTCTGGCACCTTGATTTCCGAATGACATGCAATATTTGCTTTCATCCGAAAAAAGTACTTTGGACCACTGAGCAACAGTCCAGTGCTGCTTCTCTGTAGCCCATTTCCTGCACACGCCTGTGCACGGTGGCTCTGGATGTTTCTACTCCAGACAAAGTCCACTGCTTCCGCAGGTCCCCCAAGGTCTGGAATCGGTCCTTCTCCACAGTCTTCCTCAGGGTCCGGTCACCTCTTCTCGTTGTGCAGCGTTTTTTGCCACACTTTTTCCTTCCCACAGACTTCCCACTGAGGTGCCTTGATACAGCACTCTGGGAACAGCCTATTCGTTCAGAAATTTCTTTCTGTGTCTTATCCTCTCGCTTGAGGGTGTCAATGATGGCCTTCTGGACAGCAGTCAGGTCGGCAGTCTTACCCATGATTGCGGTTTTGAGTAATGAACCAGGCTGGGAGTTTTTAAAAGCCTCAGGAATCTTTTGCAGGTGTTTAGAGTTAATTAGTTGATTCAGATGATTAGGTTAATAGCTCGTTTAGAGAACCTTTTCATGATATGCTAATTTTTTGAGATAGGAATTTTGGGTTTTCATGAGCTGTATGCCAAAATCATCAGTATTAAAACAATAAAAGACCTGAAATATTTCAGTTGGTGTGCAATGAATCAAAAATATATGAAAGTTTAATTTTTATCATTACATTATGGAAAATAATGAACTTTTTCACAATATGCTAATTTTTTGAGAAGGACCTGTATAAATTAGTGGTGGGCATAGATTAATTTTTTTTTAATCTAGATTAATCTCACTGTAATCTTGGAATTAATCTAGATTAATCTAGATTAAAATGCCTCATTTGAAGTCTGCCGAAGGCATTCAAATTATGTTCAATAAGATGTACTTGTTAGTACTGATAGAGCTGTGCTGCACTCAAACATAGTAGTTTGACGACGACTCTTCCCCTGCGCTACATTGCTTGGCCCGGCATCTTCCGCATTAGCTAAAGGATGCTTTTCGTTTAGGTGGTACTTGAGACTGGAATAACTCCTACCGTAAACTAATTCCGCATTGCACAAGTTGCAAACAACCTTACGCCTGTTTCACACATACTCCGTCTGCAGTGCATATGCGTTGCAATGTTTTGTTTTTTTTACGCACCCATGTTAACGGATTCCAGCGTTCACGCGGTTGTGGTCCATCAGTGCGTTAAAATGACAGCGCTTTGTTTGCGGTAAAAATTAACATGGATTGACACGGAAATGCAGTAATTTCACAATAAATGAATACTAATTAAAGCCTACTGTGTTTCACACGCAACACATGGGTTTTTGGCTAGGTTTAAAACAAGAAAAAGAGCACCTTTAGATAAACGAGGCAACATGATGTAGGCCTATGCACTTTAATGGAAGCAGAAAAACAAAGTTCATTAAGAACCGTGCGATTGCTTGAAATAAAGATTTAAATGCAAAAGGCACGAGAGTCGACTGTTTCTGTCAGTGGTGGTTTAATTTTAAATATTTGCGATATCCCAACAAGAAAAGTAGGCTAATTGTTGTGTTTAAATGTTTTGCCGCTTGCTTGAGCAGCTTATTACACAAACCTAGAAGTCAAATGCATGAATAATATGTTGTTTATATTTATTAAGTTTAAACTAATGTCTATGATTATGAAAGATTGTTTCTGTTCTGTGATGAGTCACATTTTTTTATTTTTTTTTTACATGGTTTGAAATATAGAATAATGAACAAATGTTGTGTTTGTGGACTAAACAGCCGCGGATCAGTAGCGGACTGCAAACGCGTCCTGTGTGAAAGCACAATGAGTCCGTGCTGCGTCTGTACCACATACGTGACGCACACGGACTGCATACGCACTGCAGACGGAGTATGTGTGAAACAGGCGTGAGTCTTGTTGAGGTTTTTTTTGGGAAGCTTGGTAATTTCACAGTAGGCATACACACAGGTTCGAAGACTCGTTCTCGCCCCCTACAGTGCAATTAATCTAGGTATACATCCGCGCTAAACTATCACGATGAAAGTCATCATAGCTTGCGTAGTATAGACCCAGCTCCCAACCCAACTTTGAGAATAGATTAACGGCGATATTTTTTTTATCGCCCGATAAGAGTCTCACGTTAACGCAGCACGTTAATGCCGATAACGGCCCACCACTAATATAAATATTGATCTATTAACATTACAAAAATCTCAATCTTAAAAATTTCCTCATTCTGTGTATTTGTGTCTTTAAAATAGGGTAACTTTGTTGCAAAATCTCAAAATGAATTGAATTTACAAAACAAAAAAAAAGTACACAGTCAGTATAATAAAATACTAAAACAAATGACCTCAATTAAGTTTGAGGAATTCAAAATAGGACAAAACTGAATTTTTATAAGCAGTGATTTAAAAGCCATATACAGTATGTTACGCCTATTTATTTAGATAAATGGAACATCAGATGGCTTTGACCTGTAATGACTGAACAATGTAATGATGCAGTTAGACAGACTGGGATACTTATATGTACAAATCAGACAAATATCCCATTCCAAAACATTTCTAGCATAAACTTACATTGTAAAGAAATTAAAGTTCCATCTTTGATTGTTGAAAGACTTTCTGGTGAATTTCACTTACAGTCAATATAATTTCCAGTATGATTTCCATCGGTCAGTCAAGTCAAGTCAAGTCATCTTTATTTATATAGCGCTTTAAACAAAAAAGATTGCGTCAAAGCAACTGAACAACATTAAATAGGAAAACAGTGTGTCAATAATACAAAATGATAGTTAAAGGCAGTTCATCATTGAATTCAGTGATGTCATCATGCAGCTCAGTTCAGTTTAAATGGTATCTGTGCAATAATTTGCAATCAAGTCAACGATATCGCTGTAAATGAAGTGTCCCCAACTAAGCAAGCCAGAAGCGACAGCGGCAAGGAACCAAAACTCCATCAGTGACAGAATGGAGAAAAAAACCTTGGGAGAAACCAGGCTCAGTTGGGGGGCCAGTTCTCCTCTGACCAGACGAAACCAGCAGTTCAATTCCAGGCTGCAGCAAAGTCAGGTTGTGCAGAAGAATCTCTCTGGTCAGGTGTGGATCTATTCTGAATGGTTGATAACTTTTGACAAAGTTTAATCCAGGGGCAAAGAGAAATAATTTCTACTTTAAAAGCACGGAGAGATCGCGACTGCACACAGTGACACAGTGTTCTTATGTTACAATTAAGCGCTCACCACATTTGCGTGGAAATGGTTAAAATTATGCGGAATACCTGCTGCAATCCTGCGCGGACATTCAGACTCTGTAATTGACAGGAGGTGATGCTTGTCAAACTCACTGTCGGAGAGGAAAGAGAGAGACGCAGGTTGTATCAGTGTATATTCGGTAGATACTGTGGAAAATGAGTAATGGAACAGTATCAGGTATTTCAGTATCCGTATCAAAATAAAGATATTTATGATAACACTACCATGTAGTTTATTTCTCCAAGGTTTGAGTCCATAAATTACGCTGACCTCCCTCACCATCTGATCAGCTCTTTACCTGCTGCAGCGGCACTTTTCTTGGATCAGATATAATTTCAAACCGTGAATAAAAGTGGTTGAGTGCATCCGGGAGGGATGTGTCAACATCACAGGCCTGTGGCGGGGGCTTGTAGTCAGTGATGGTCTAAATGGCTTGCCACAGGCTCCGTGTGTCTCTGCTGTCTGTGAAGTGATTGTTGATTTTTTGAGCATATGACCGTTTTGCATTGTTGATGCCACAGGACAGATTGGCTCTTGCTGTTTTGAGGGCTGCTTTGTCTCCTGATCTGGATGCTTCATCTCTGGTCTTTAGCAGCCCATGAACCTCTGCTGTCATCCACGGCTTTTGGTTTGCACGTGATGGTCTTGGTGTCTGTAACATCATGAATGCACTTTTTGTTATAAGCACTCACAGTTTCAGCGTACTCCTGCAGGTCTGTGAGGTTGTTGTAGGTGGCTGCCTCTTTAAACATGTTCCAGTCTGTGCACTGAAAGCAGTCCTGCAGTTCTGAGGTAGCATCATCTGGCCAAACTGTGATGAGTTTTTGAACCGGTTTGGTTTGTTTCAGAAGTGGTCTGTATGCTGGAATTAGCATAACAGAGATGTTATCCGAGTACCCTAGGTGGGGGCGGGGTACAGCCTTGTATGCATTCTTTTCTGTTGTGTAAACAAAGTCCAGTGTACTATTTCCTAGTACTATGTTGCATAGTTCACATGATGGTAGAACTTTGGCAAAACTGTCTTAAAGTTTGCGTGGTTGAAGTCACCGGCTATTATGAAAAAGGCAACGGGGTTATTTGTTTGTTGTTCGCTGATGGCGCTGTACAGCTTGCGATGCGTGTCCTTTGCGTTAGCATACGGGGGGATGTAAACTGCGACAATAACAATGAACTCCTGCGGCAGATAGAATGGTCGACACTTCACAAACATAAACTCCACCAGTGATGAACAGTGTTTTGTCACTACCACAGCATTATTACACCACTCTGTTGACGTACACACATAAACCTCCTTTGCGAGCTTTACCAGACAGTTCTTTGTCTCTGTCTGCTTGATAGTAGGCAAATCCATCTAGCTGAATAGCAGTCTGAGAAATTGTTGTTTAGCCATGTTTCGGTGAAAACAAACACACAACAATCCCTTGTCTCATGCTGTGTAGACCGACTGAGTTGAATTAAGTCCAGTTTATTTTCCAGAGCATGTGTGATGGAATCACTGGTCTAGTGGGGTTAGCCCTTAGCCTAGCTCGTGTGCCTCCATGCTTGCCGCACTTCTGTCCCCTCTCACACCGCTGGCGTTGCCGTTTTGTGCGTGTAGCGTCAGTAGGCAAGGCCACGGTCTCGGGGTACGGCTTCAGCAGCAGACAGAGTCCTCTTAGCTTCTCAGTAGTCTCCAGCAAAAGCTGTTGTTTGAACACAGCCAATTTCCAAAAGGCTCTGTCGATCATAGATGTGTTTCCGAGTGTTTAACTGCTGGTTTAGTGATAAGGTGAGACTGTTTGAAGACGAGGAAATGAGACTAACGGACATAAAAACAGTTTTTGAACAGCGACCCTCTTCCTTGGGCAAATATAAAACAGCTTTTGGACCCCCCCCCCCCCCCAAAAAAAATAATCTATCAGAATTGACTGAATTTTGAATAAGAAGTTTGATGGAGGATCAACACACATTAACCGATGCCATAGAGAGGATGCTAGCAAGTTATTGATAATCAATATACGGCCTCTATATGACGTCTCTGGAAGCAAAAAATTTCCATTTATCAAGGCAACCTTTTATTTTTTCAACAGCTCCTTCAAATTTCATTACTTAAAAATTCATTACTTAAAAACAATCAAAGATACTTGAACCCCTCACTAGTCCAAGTTAAACCATCTTCCAACCAAAATGGTCTCACTTTTAGAACATTTTACTTTAGTAGATGAAAACACTCTGAAATCTTTTAACAATTTTAACAGCAAGTTGACATCAATCTGACAATTATTTAAAATAACATCATCATCAGCATATGCTAATAATTTAAACACACTTGAACACTTTTTAATAAAACACCCTAATAAAAGATATCAAAAATGTGTCTACCAGGTACACAATAGGTCTGGTCAGGATGGATCACCTGCTCCAAAACTTCTCCTAATCTATTTACCAGAGCTTTGGAATGTAATTTATAGTCATTGCACAACACACTGACTGGTCTCCAGTTTTTAATGTTAATTAAGTCTCCTTTTTTTGGCAACAAGGTGAGAATCGCTCTGCGGCAACTTGTGAGTAGCCACCAGGCTTTCCTTAAGCACCTCTAATAGATCCGGACCCATTTTCGGCCAGAAAGACTTATAGAAGTCAACTGACAACCCGTCAGTTCCAGGTGCTTTCCCACATCAAGGTGCATCCATCTGAAAGCGTGATCTGACCACAGCTCCTTGTGTAACTGTATCTAATAATTTGACTAAAATGTTTTCCTTCTTATTAAGGGAATCAAAATGAGCCAGATTACATATACTATCAACAAGCATCTGAAGCTCTACTAATTCTATCTCAATTGTTTTTAATAGAAAGGGTAATGTCCTGTGTGACATTGAGAGTACATTGCTGACACAACTGTTTAATTTGTACTTTTGCAACATTCCACCACTGATACAAACATTGAAAAGAAGATTTTGTAGTTCTAAAATTATTCCAAAACTCTATAAAAATATTGGTAAAATGCTTGTCCCATAATACGTTTCTATTAAAATGCTGATAAGCACTTTTTGGCTTGATGGAGCTAAAAGATACAACACACATGTAATGTCTGTTTTGGGTTTTGTTTCATGTTCATGTTTTCATGTCTTTTTTTTTGTTATTGTTGGATTTTGCTGTTTGTTTCATGCTTCCCTTGCCCTCATGTATCGCTGCTTTGTGTATGTGTCATGTTCTCATTGGTTATTGTCTGGTCATGTGATTATCAGTTCTGTTTGTTCTCATTGGTTGCTTTAGTCATGTGTCTTGTTCCCATTGGTTTGTTCTTGTCATGTGACCCTCATTGTTTGTATAAGTAGTCATGTTTTTGCCATTGTGCTTGGTCGTGTATTAACGTAATGTTGTAACCTGCTGTCAGTGAGTCTAGTCTGTTCATGCCACGTCAAGTCTGTTATGCTTCGTCAAGTCTGTTCTAGTCAAGTCTTTGTTTATTGTTTGGATTTTGGATTGCACCTTTGCAAATAAACTGCACTTGGGTTCATCTACACTCGCCTTCAGTGGACTGATCGTTACAACACAGTAACATACTGTCATCAGACAAACCCACTGGACAAATTGAACAGCTTCTAAAAAGATTAAGCTGTTGTTTAAAACAGTAAAATCTATCCAACCTTGCCAGTGAAATCAAGTTATCGTAAACATGAGCCAAAGTACATTGCCTTTGAATACCATCAAAATTCCTCCAAACATCAACAATCTTGTGGTTTTCAATAATTCAATAAGTCGTTTTTGTGAGGGCAGGTGTTGTTCAACATGATTCCTATCAAGGATGCTAAAATATATATATATATACACATATATTCAGGGTTACCATTACATAATACATTACTCAGAGTATCTAGAAAAATCATTCTTTCCAAGGCATTAACTGGGACATACACACAGATAAAAATAAAAGAACGATTTTCAAACTGGGGAATAACTTTCAAAAGTCTGCCTTTTATAACCTCCTCTACCTGATAAGAACAGGGAAGAAAATTCTTAGAGAATAAAATGGCAACCCCACCACTGGTTGAAGTGACTTAAAACAGAAAGGCCATCAAATTCATCAATTTTCTTTTGTTTAATTATCTCATATAATTGAAAACTTTTCCCAACATCTCTAGCCCCATTCACATTCAGAGAAGCCATAAAAACTTCCCCTATAAATAAGAAAGGAAAAAAACAAGATAAGCACAGCCAAAGGAGACAAAATAGGAGAAAGTATTTATGTACATTTACATTTATGCATTTTTAGCAGACGCTTTTATCCAAAGTGACTTACATTGCATTCAGGCTAACATTTTTTACCTAACATTTATGTGCTATCATTACTAGCATTGAGCTTTGGTTGGGCATTAAGTTTGGCAAACATTTTCTATAGAGTATATACTTCCTGGTTAGTGAAACCTCCATCATTCCTAAAAGTCTTTGCCTGAATTGCAGAACATCAGGAAAATATTCTTCAACTCTTACTTTTCTGGTATTTTTGGTCAGAAAGGACTTATATCCTCTACAGCAGGGGTCAGCAAGCTTTTCTGCATGACGTGCCATTTTTAATTTTTCTGGTTAACCACTGTGCCAACCATCCCCCCACCCCCATGCATTCTGTACTGTTTATACAGTACACACATTTTTAAATGATATGATAAAAAACAATAGGCCTATTTGATTGTTATGCAAATAGTTTCTGAGGATTTTTCCGTACATTGTTTTTTAAACTTTTCAGAAGTTTCTTGAATAACAGATGTACAGTGTGATCGTACTATACACCACTGTAACGTTCAGTTTAATCACCGTTCTATATTAATGCACTGCTTTAATTGATGGGCACACACACAGACACACACTCGCACACAGAGATCTGAGATTGCTCATTGCAAAAAGTTACATTCAGAAGCTCATAAACTTGTTGTCAGCACTGCCACGCGACTTTTATTAATCAATACTGAATTGCTACATATTTCTCAGCAACGAGGGGGGGTAAAATCGCTGTTTTTTTGAGTAACTAAATTTAGCTTCATTGTTTGTAGAGAGTGACACAAAACGCAGACAATTTACACCTCCCTCTCTCTCTACTTTTATTTGATTGGCCATCTCAGTCATCTTGACATTGACGAGCGCTGTTAGACCACAGAGGCTTTGATCTGAAGCGCCTGGTATGTGCAGCGGTCGCGCTCATCCGTAGACTCGCACAATTTAATTTTCTCACACTTTAATAGTGTTTATAGCTCCTAACAGGCTGTGTGACTATGAGAAGTTATTACCTCAAAATGTACGTCAGTATTCAGTTTTTTCCTATTGCTCGCGTGCCAGCGATTATCCCTCTGCATGCCACTGTTGGCATGCGTGCCGTAGGTTGCCGACCCCTGCTCTACAGTATAAATCTGGCCAGAAAAACCACTTTGAGGTAAACTGCATGAAACACTACATTTAGAGAAATCACTTTCACTCTCTGTTTAAGATTGACTCACGCCACAATTGTCTGTTTTTTTAGTCTGTTTACCGGTGTGCTGTTGCTTTAATCCTCTCTTCTGAGGCATTTTAAAAGCAACATTGTCTAAATCCAACATAGAAATCTGATCCTGCTGTATTTTGAGAGACATTTGCTCCCGAGCTGTAACAGGGTTACTGCTATCTCATGATTTGTTCACCAGAACCTGCACTGACTGCTTATCTACTGGGGAAGACCCATCTCTTTCCGCATCAACCGCAGCATTCTCTCCCTCATCAGGCATATCAGTTGGCATTATGTCTGTAATTATTTTTTCAACTACTGTTTTTGGTACCGATTTCTGAGGCAGACTTGTGCTAGGTGCATCAACAGCAGCAGGCAAAGCAACAATAACATTCTGCATCTCATCATCGAGCGCAACATTATTTTTTTCACCATCAGCCGGTAAACAATTTTTATCCGGATGATTTAATCTGCCTGGACAAGCACCCGTTTCCCCATGAGCAAAACATTTCATGCTGTTTCATGCTTCATGCAAAACATTTCATGCTTCCGGCTTCGCTATCGTTCGGACGTTCTTGCTTACTGCTCTGCGCTTTGCTCCCTATTTCTGTACTTTTCTCTGATTTTTCTAAGATTTTTACTTCAGCAGAGCAGCACAGTGCTCAAACAACACATTTTTTTGCACAAACACTGACACCCAAAACTCTTTGGGACTGGAATAATACTACAAAAAAATGGGACTTTTGCCTCCCACTGCCAGCAGCTTACATTCCAGAGACGGGAAAACAGCTGTCTTCATTCAAACAGATGAGAGAGAAAATGCCTCCTGTTGAATCTACTTGTGTCAGACTCTGTTCTGTGTTTTGTGTGTGTTTTGCTCCCCATGTGTTTCTTTGGCCCTATTTGGTTCATCCTGTTCCTGTCCTCATTTATAATTATTAGTGTCCAGCCGAGTTTGATTTATCATCTTGTTTGCCTCCCATTACCTAAGAGCCTTGTGTTTCTTTGTGTCTAGCGACAGCTGTTAAATGTCATCTCCCTGTTCACTCCATGTGTTTCTTCGTTTGATTCTTGTGGATTATTAAAGACTGTTATATTGTAATACTCCTGCATCTCCTTGTTTCTCACTCCTGTGTGAGATTGTGATAACTTGCTGCATGAACTGCCACAAACTTCTACAAAGGATTGCGGTTCTTGAAACAAAGTTACTTGCTGCACTTCCAAAACAGACGGAACACTCAGCAGACCATCATCATGGACCCCCTAAGCATACAGCCGGTGAGTCCCATGAATCTAGTGAATCTCAACAGTTTATACCAAGTGTAGAGGAACAAGCCAAAACTGATCGTCACAGTAATTGATGGCACAAACAGGGAGCGAGATCCAAGGGCACTCGAGACACCAGACTGTCATGAGTATCTCATATTACTGCGATAGCATCCTCTACCCCAGATTCGGCTATGACAAGGCTTGTGAGTACTGGTATTCTACCACCCCCTATACATCTTGAGAACAGATTTGAAGCATTAATGAATGCGGGTGAGGAATCCCCAAATGTGATTAAACATGTATCGGATCAGCCAGCAGCTAACACCGCTACTAACAGGCGCTCAAGGTAGAGCAGACAGCGGCATTCAGCTCAGAGCGCAGACGATCCCAGGATTCTGATAGTGGGTGACTCTATTATCAGAAACATCAGTAGCAGGACTACAACAACATGCTGCCTTCCTCAAGCAACGGTTTCTGATGTGAACAAGGAACTTCAGAACATTCTGATGAAACACAAAACTGCAAAATAAATCATCATTCATGAGGGGAAGAATGTTATTTGGAAAGAGCAGTCAGAACTCCTTAAGAAGGATTTCAGTGAGCTCTTTGAAACACTTTGAAGACTCAAAGTTCAGTCGTTCATCAGTGGACCACTCCCAGCAAGGGGACCTAACATGTTTTCATGGTTGCTTGGGCTGAACACATGGCTACACAGATCCTCCATTATCCTTCAGCAGAGTGTGTCAATCCACTCAACCTGAATAGCACACACACACACCTGGTCCGAGTCATCATGTGGTTGACACATCTCAGAAGGACACTAATAACACCAAGTCCTGATGAAAATTTAAACCAAATCCAATTCATCCAAATTTTCTTGAAGAATCATATGGACAAAATACCTAAAAGAGACAACATGCTTCAATAATGGGGACTTGCACCCGATTTAAATCATCTTTATCAGAGAAACGAGTTTACCAAAGTGAGAAAACATTCCAGTCAAAACCTTATTCAAGAGAAAAGGTGGCACATTAGACAAAGTTACTCTTTTTCAATGGAGTAGAGAGGGGAAGCACTGGGGTTTAAAATTCCATTAATCACTACACCACTTTCAACTAACTGGTTTGCTAAATTAACTGTCTTTACAAACACCACAATAGGATTGTTCATACGGGATGTAGACAGGATTTTTTCAGTACCAGTCACTTCACCTATAGCCAGACTGCATTCTTCCACACTCACAGCAGAGTATACTTTGACACCATGACGCCATGTCAGGAAATCAAAGCTCCCACTACCTGAGGCAGCCATGCTCCTGATACGAACCCGGGAGCAGACACTCCAGAATGTTATAACCTGCCTTACCCTCCCAATCTAAACTGACCAAAAATAATCACAAAAGGAAAGAAAAAAGATAGAAAAAGTATACCACTTGTACCTGCACACGCCAAATGCTCGCACTCAATGCTCAGCCCACTCACTCAGCACATGTGCACACACAGAGACAGAGAGAGAGAGGGAGAAAGCAGAGATCCAAAAAGAGGATCCCAGCCAAAGAGAGAGCAAATAAAAAGAGACGATTGACCATGTGACTAAAACCCAAATGTGAGACATTCAAACTAACCAATCAACATATTACAGCTTCACCCACTGTGCAAAAGGTGTGACAATTAGCAGACCCCTGATGTATACATGTGTTGGCCTACAGGCCTTGATCACAATCAGCACCTCTGTGCCTTCAGTAATGCCAAATGGCCCTTTTGTCTCTTCATATAAACTAATCTGATCTGATCTGAGAGAGTTAAGAGTGTGTTATTGTTCTCTACAGGTTGTTTAATTGTGGTGTCACATATGAAAGCTGTGCTGCTCTGGCTTCAGCTCTGAGATCAAACCCCTCACACCTGAGAAAACTGGATCTGACAGGAAATAAACTAGGAGATTCTGGAGTCTTGCTGCTCTCTGCTGTACTGAAGGATCCTCACTGTAAACTGGAGAAACTATGGTAAGATAATATATGACATACTGTAAAGTATTTGTGAAGTGGAAAAAAAAAATCACTCCAAACAACAACAACAACAACAACAACAACAAAAAAAAAAAAAAAAAAAAAAAACAATGACAAGTCAGACAAAATGAAAAAATTAGGTATTGTTTGTAAATGGAATACTTACAGTTCTACTGATTGGATGAGACAACTGTCTCAGCAAATGGAATGATTTTTGGTGACAAATCTTATTTTGACACATTTTTTGGGAAAATGCTTTAAAAATTTATCAAAAACTCAACAATACACTGTGGGCAAATTCACTACCCTTTCGTTATGTTCAGAATGAAGACATCCACTAAATTAAACTGCTGTAAAAATGTACCAGATAGATATTATTTATTTATTTATTTATTGCATAAATGTATTAATCAACCTCAGTCCTGATCAAAACAACTAAAAGTTTAAAAAAATCCAAGATTTTTACTCTGTAATTGGCAAGTTCATAAATGATGTCACTAATTGGGGGGGGGGGGCAAAATGACTTATTTTCAATATATAAAGTGCTTGTGGATTTTTAACCATTTATCACAGTCTTGGGCATGTCAAAGATTAGTAACAACATTGGCTTCGATGCATTGTTAGTTTTTGTGCAGCAGCAGATTTAATTTTTTTCTCCCTCATTTACTGTTCGTGGTTGTTTTTGCCCCATTGACTTCCATTATAATTAAATTTTTTGATTGCAAAGCCATGACACCATAAAATCATGCATTCTTGATGGTCAGTGGTTTTCCCTGTTGGAAAAAGGTAAAATTTGTCATTTTTACAGTTGAACACTAGGTGGCACCATTAACCCTTTAGATATGCCTGTGCAAAAAAAAAAAAAAAAAAAAAAAAAAAAAAAAGCTTAGTTTCTGCCTTGTATATGGAGTTATATGGAGTTGCCCCATTGACTTCCATTATAACAACATTTTTTGATTCCAAAGCCATGACACCATATAATCATGCATTCTTGATTGTTGGTGGTTTTCCCTACTGAGAAGAGGTAAAATTAGTAATTTTTCCTCTTTACATGGAAATAAAGTGTCTAAGAGGTATTAAAACAGGCCTTTAATAGAAATTGTATGTGGTGTCCTCACGTTGTTCAGATGGGCTGGTGAATCAACCACATGCAGCTCATATTGTTCCCAAACTCAAAACCGTGACTCTCTTCCTGCACCTTCAAGAACATCTTCACTGATCAGCAGCTTCAGTGTGATTAGGAACAGGTGTAGGGGGGGCTTTAGGAATAGACACAAGTAAGGACACTATAAGGCAGCATCTGTTTATAATGAATAGAATCATGTACAAAGAATATGTTATTACATACTGTTTTGTAAAGCACTGATATATAGTACATTGAGGTGTAAGTACTATTTGCCACAGTTTGTATGTGATCTCAGGTTTTACTATCCTTATGTGATGGAGGAGAAACACACACACACACACACACACACACACACACACACACACACACACACACACACACACACACACACACAAACACACACCACTACACCATACAGATCAAAATAACAGTATAAAACTCAGTTGTGTAATAAACAGTGTGCTTAAACAGATTTGTATGAATGTCTTCATAAGACAGTTGACTAAAAATACTGACAGTGCAATAAATATTTATCTTTCTTATTCTTTCTTTCAAACTTTACATGATTTATGATCATGTTTTTTTTTTTTTGTTCTTTGAAATTTAAATCTCAGTCTAATGATCAATCACACATTGATTTGTACTATTTACTAATGCATTCACTGCTAAACTGATCTGATCCCAGACAGTGAAGAGTGTGTCATTGTTCTCTACAGGTTGAGAGATTGTGGCATCACAGAGGAAAGTTGTGCTGCTCTGGCTTCAGCTCTGAGATCAAACCCTGAACACCTGAGACGACTGGATCTGTCTAGGAATAAAGTAGGAGATTTGGGTGTGAATCGTCTTTGTGGTGGACTGAAGGATCCTCACTGTAAACTGGAGATACTGTGGTAAGATCATCTCTCCAATAGTCTTATATTTTTGTCCTTTATTGTAAATTCTAAGACTAAAGCTTGTAAAATAAATAAATGTTTAGTAAACACACTAAATCTCAGCACAAATGACTCTGATGACTGAAGATGAAGTTAATTTTATTCATCTTCATCACATCACATGAGCTCTTGCTCCTGTTTTTGATCCACCAAACATTTACTGGAGCTTCAGTTGCTTCTGCTAGTTTGATTAATACTCCTTCACCTGCTCATCTCTGTGTAAGAGTTTGTTTTCCTCTTATTTTCCACTTTTTCTGAAATCCCATGAGCTTATTGTGCTCTCACAAATGTCATAAAGATTTAACCTGAATGTTCAGATACTAATGTGTGATTTAGTGATGTCTGTTCAGTTTATAAGCTGCCAAACATGACACAATGATGTGTTTGATCACAAGAGTTAATAAATGAGATGTAATGGGGAACACGTGGCTCCTGTGAAGCAAATGTCCTCCTGTAGGTGTTTATTAGAGGAGCAAGTGACTGTTTCTCCAGACAGATCCATCCTTATATCACTATGAAACAATATCTCACATTCAGCTCTGTGTATCTGTTCAGTCCTGAAGCACATGACTATTTCAAACAGCACCATTGAACAGCAACATGCATAAATCTCATTCTATCAGCAGCAGTTTGTGGCAATGATTGTCATTATATCTCATTATATCTCCCCTCCTGCTCTGAGTCAATAACAAACTACAGAAACTTCAACTACAATTCACATCGTGTCATTGTTCTCTACAGGTTGAGAGATTGTGGCGTCACAGATGAAGGTGGTGCTGCTCTGGCTTCAGCTCTGAGATCAAACCCCTCACACCTGAGAGAACTGGATCTGATTGGGAATAAACTAGGAACTTCAGGAGTGAAGTTACTCTCTGGTCTGAAAGATGATCCACGTTATAAACTGGAGACATTAGACTGTTGTGAGTATATTATTATTTAAATCTTTTAAAATGGCCAACGTGAAGTAACAGGCCTCATATGTGTGTAACTGGAGAATATGATATAATAATTCTGCTCCACTTTTGTCTACGTACTTTAATCTGTCTTTAATTCTGTGTTGATCTATGAATATATGAATATTTTCATCTCTTTCATCTCTTTTTCATCTATTTCATTCACTGTTATTAATCTATGATCAGTTGTTTATGTCTCTGGCTGAAATATGAATATATTATTATTTTTTTTTTAAATGGATCTGCTGATGTGATGTGACAGCAGTAATGTCTCATACTCATATGTGACTGTCTGTGTGTTTTTTTTTGTACGACTCTCAGTATTAAGACGTCAGTACAGTTTACTCAATATCTGCTGATGGTGTGTAAGGAGCCACTACAGAGACGTCACAGTCACAAAATCACCAGAGACTGAAGACACAGAGACACACAGCATCACACTGTCATGTGTGTCATCTTTCACTGTGTTAAAGGCCCCGCCTTCAAAGACCCCGCAGACAGATTACTGTTACCTGTAAAACAGGATAATGTAAGAAGAACGGGAGAGTCGCGTCTGCTCAACTACATGCTGCTTTCCTCAAGCAACCATCTCTGATATGAACTAGGAACTTCGGAACATTCTAATGAAGCACAAGACTGCAATATAGATCATCATCCATGTGGGGAAGAATGATATTCAGAAAGAGCAGTCAGAACTCCTTAAGGAGGACTTCAGTGAACTCTTTGAAACACTTGAAGTTCAGTTGTTCATCAGTGGACAACCTCCAGCAAGGGAAACACGCACTGCTCATGGACATAACGGCTGAGCCCTGACCAAAGAGCTCAACACAGACAGACTATGACGCATCAGAACAGCTCCAAGACTCAGCACCCAAGGACTACTTTCTGGAAAACAGCCAGGGAAGCCGGGACAACATATCAAAGCCACTGGAAACACCAGAGACACAGCCCAACTCACCAGACATATTATCCCTCTCTCCAGCAACTACACTTCTAAGCTTCTCACGGAAAACGGAGGAACTGTTTTGTACAGTTTGTATGCTGGGACCAGACTCCCCCACTCTTTCGCTGCAAGCCCCCAGATATCAACTAATGGTGGGCACTCCCACCACCTCCTCCTGTGAGAGGTCTCCGGCCGTTGCCACAATGCCAGGGTCCAAACCCTCCTTCATCTGCTGTAGGTGAACCAAAAACTACTGATAGCAGCTCTCAGTGATATGTGTCGGGTCCCCGATATGAAAGCAGCAACATTCACAAATGTTTACAGAACAAACGGGAAACCAGTGTGCCTGTAGCTTTCTCTGTTTCTGTTTTATCACGTGATAGAAAGTCTAAAGCCTTCTCAAGCCGTACGGCTGACCCATCTAATCTGCAGACTATTATGCATCAAACTAAGATTGCTGTAAAGACACAAAATAGTGCCATCAGCATTTTTAAACATTTGCTCACAAAAAAATTAATTATTTCTGATAAATAACTTAACCACAAACAACCTGGATTCTATGTTTCTAAATGAAACAACCCTCTACATTGCGAATTAATCACTCGCATATGCGACTAAATCTTCACTCTGGCGACTAAATTATGTCTAATATTAGCCAATGGCTAATGAATTCTCAGATTTTACTTGCCAGTGTGTGAGTTGGAGGCTAAGTATAAATTTAGCACACATGTATTTTCACTCGCAGAACACTCTCTGACTGAGCGCTATGGAGTTTCACTGTCCATCAAGTGATCTGTGATATTTTTCAGTTCATCTGAATAGATGCAAAAGCACGCCTATTTGACTTACTGTAAACTCTTGTGTGAAGGCTCACACCCTACCATCACTTTCTCTCACACACACGCAGAGAGAGAGAGAGAGAGACAGAATTGACGCGCTACATGTAAATGATATTCTTTGTTGTATTTTTTGGTAACACTTTACAATAAGGTTGTATTAGTTAACGTTAGTTAATGCATTAGTTAACTAACAATTAACAACGCATCTGTTCAGCATTACTTAATCTTTGCTCATGTTTAATTATTAGTATACTAATGCATTAGTTCATGTATTAGTTAACATGAACTAACAATGAACTGTCTACAAATGTTAGTTAAACATTAGTTAATGTTTGACTAGTGCACACTTTACAATAAGGCTCACAAATCCCCTTAGTAAATGTTTAGTTAATGGTAAGTCATGTTAATAAACTGTCTACAAATGTTAGTTAAACGTTAGTTAATGTTGATCTAGTGCACACTTTACAAATTTTCACAATTCCCCTTAGTAAATGCTGTATTAATGGTAAGTCATGTTAATAAACAGTCTAAAAACAGGAGAAGCATTATCAGTTGATGTTTAGACAGTTTCCAAGTTTACCAATAGCCCAAATCAATTCCCAAATGGGCAGTTAGTATTGTTTATCCATTGTGTGTGTTAGCTGCTAAATAAACATGTTTATACTGTATGTAGTATAATTAAATAAAGCTTATTAAATAAAGCTGTCTACAGGTATAGTTCATGGTTAGTTCATGGTAACTAATGTATTAACCAGCGTTAACTAATTAAGTTGTTAATGTGAAGAGAAGCATATGAATAAGTTAACATGAGCAAAGATAAAATAATGCTGAACGTGTGTTGTTAATTTTTAGTTCATGTTAACTAATGCATTAACCACATCATTAACTAGTTAAATTGTTAATGTGAAGAGATGCATTAGTAAATGTGTAAGTTAACATTAACAAAACATTAAGTAATCCTGAAGAGTGGAGTTGCTCATTGTCAGTTCATGTTAACTAATGTATTAACTAATACATTAGTATATGAATAAGTTAACATGAACAAAGATTAATTAATGCTGAACAGATAGTTAATTGTTAGTTAAAGTTAACTAATGCATTAACTAACATTAACTAATCGGTAAGATGGTGAGTTAGAAATATTCACCCTTAGTGTGTCAACTGCTACGTAAACTAATGTAAATATGTACAGTAAGTTAACCTTAAAACATTAAGGCTATTTACCGGCATTAGTTCATGTTAACTAATGCATCCACTAATGTTAACTAATTACACTGTTAACATGAATAGATGCATTAATATATGTGTGAGTTAACGCTAACAAAGATTAACTAATGCTGAACATATGTGTCGTTCATGGTTAGTTCATGTTAACTAATGCATTAACTAATGTTAACTAATAAAACCTTATTGTAAAGTGTTACCGATTTTTTATTTTTTTTTGTCAAAATAACAGCGTTCCTTTGGAATTCCTCATCCTTTAAGAACTGCCGGGTTTTCCGGTAATTCATGCACTGATCTATATATGACTGGATCGCTCATCGCGTTCTAAACTGCCAGCAGGCAGTGAAGCCACCGGAAGTGTTCGATCCGCCATCTTACTAATCCCTACCGGCAGAGAGCACCATTGAGTCACATTCAAACCGCTGTCCTAAAATCACCCGATTAGAAGCAAATTAGTCAAACAGGACTAGTTTTTATGTTATGTGTATGTAAATTAATGTTTACTTCAGATGTTATCTGCAGTGTTTACGGTCTTTTGGGGCCGTATAAGCGATATATTTAAACCGTTTAGGTGTGTGTCTGCTGCACACTGATGACACAGGTAACGATCCAACACAAAATATAGCCTATTTCTTTATGAACATAATTATTCAGGGATTATTAAACATGAACGTATTAGTATCAGAAATGGATTTGAATATATTACAATAAATAATATAATTATGTTGTTAATGTTGCTCTATAATGAAATGAGAAGCTTAACTTACTATCTTGGAAATAAAGCTTTATGTCTTTAAATCCGTACTGTATGTAGTCAGTTATTTCTCTGAATAAATTCAGATTTCAGAATGAGCACTTTGTCGTTTGTTTTATATGTTGAGGTCGGGTTCGTCTGATGTTTATCATGTTCATGATGTTCCCTACTGTAATGAACGTAGGTTTTTAATACGTAGGGGAAATTCCCAAAATTTAAAAAATAACCGTTTACATGCCTAGGGTGTTTGTATTGAAATAATGTACAGGGATACTTCAGATTTATAAACGCTGACTTGTTAGATGATATTTTTTCATTAAAATCATACAATTTCCTATTAATTCAATAGAACGTTAACGCACACTAGGGATTACCAATATGGCGGCGCGGCGGCTTCACTTTAATGACGTCATGAGCAATCCAGTTCTATATTATAGATCAGTGAATTCATGTCATTATTATCTTATCAGTATTTTTGTTAGTTTAACTAATGCTGAACATATGTGTCGTTCATGGTTAGTTCATGGTTAGTTCATGGTTAGTTCATGGTCATATGTGTCGTTCATGGTTAGTTCATGGTCATATGTGTCGTTCATGGTTAGTTCATGGTTAGTTCATGTTAACTACTGCATTAACTAATGTTAACTAATAAAACCTTATTGTAAAGTGTTACCGATTTTTTTTTTTTTTTTTTTTTTTTGTCAAAATAACAGCGTTCCTTTGGAATTCCTCATCCTTTAAGAACTGCCGGGTTTTCCGATAATTCATGTCATTATTATCTTAGCAGTATTTTTGTTAGTTTTTTTCCAAATTTTTTTTTTACAATAACACTGAATGACCAAAAAGTTCCACCACCAGTCAGTTCAGTTAAAATGACTAATATGCATTAATACATGGTTATCAAGTTTTAATTTTAAGTTCTACCATTAAAGAATACTTGATTATCATATTATAATGCTTGACTGACTGATGTTAAGAGTGTACTTTCAGATATTTAAAAACTGTACCATTTTAATATTTGTAAAATGGCACAGTTTTAAAATATCTGAAAGTACACTCCTTATATATATATATATATATAATACAAAAATATATATCTCAGTCTGGCGAGTAAACTAAAAAATTTACTAACCAATGGCAATTCAATTGCCAAGGTGTCCGTAGAGGGTTGTGAAACATGGCTAGAAGACAGCTGCAATACAACAGTCCTCAATAAAGCAGCCCCTCCTAACTTTACTTTCATGAGTGTCTGCAGGACTGTTAGGAGAGGTGGGGGTGTAGCTGCTCTATTTAAAGATGTCTATCAATGCAAGCAAGTGTCATTTGGTCAGTACTTGTCTTTTGAATATCTAGGGATTGTGTTGAAAGGTGCTCCACACATTCTGTTTATCATTATTTATAGGCCTCCAAAATACTCTCCAGCCTTTGCTGAAGAGTTCACAGAACTGTTATCAATGGTTTCCTCAGAGTTTGACTGTTTTGTTATTGTTATTAAGGATGTAGCACTATCTGATCACTTCTGTATTTTCTTTGATATATTGATCTCTGCTACCACTGAATCTAGATCTGTCTCTGTCAGAAAGAGATGCAATAACGAGAACAATAGTGTGCTATTTATGAAGGCTATATCTTTAACACCAAGCATTTCTGCAGAGATTTTTTTTATCTTATCCTTGATTCCTTTAACTCAAAATTTAAGAATGTTATTGATTATATTGCTCCTGTAAAAGTCAACAAGAAGACTGGCAGAAAAAAATCACTTTGGAGAAAATCAACAGCAGTTCAGAGTATGAAAAGACAATGCAGAGAAGCTAAGTGGATGTGGCGGAAGACAAAACTTGAAATTCACTATAGCATCTATAAAGACAGCCTTCATACTTTCAATGAGAAACTAGCTACAGCTAGACAGACCATCTTCTCAAACCTTATAAACAGTAACTTAAACCACACTTGCATTCTTTTTGCTACTGTTGAGAGACTCACAAACCCCCCAAGTCAGATTCCCAGTGAAATGCTCTCCGACAACAAATGCAGTTTTATTTTAGTTCCCAGAACGTTCTCTCAAATGTTAGGATAACATTCTTTAAAAACATTCTAAAAATGTTTAGTAATAACATTGTTAGATCCTCATTCCCTAACATTCTTACAAAGTTTTTAGCGGGTAGTTTTATTTTAGTTCCCAGAACGTTCTCTCAAATGTTAGGATAACATTCTCTAAAAACATTCTAAAACTGTTTAGTAATAAAATTGTTAGAACATCATTCCCTAAAATTCTTGCAAAGTTTTTAGCGGGTAGTTTTATTTTAGTTCCCAGAACGTTCTCTCAAAAGACAGTATAACATTCCCTAGAAACATTCTAAAATTGTTTAGTGACAACATTGTTAAAACAGAACTCCGTAACATTCTTAAAACGTTTTTAGCACATAGTTTTATTTTTGTTCCCAGAACATTATTCTATAAGAAAGAATAACATTCTCTAAAAACATTCTTAAATTGTTGTTACAACATTGTTAGAACAGTATTCTGTAACATTCTTATAAAGTTTTTAGCAGGTAGTTTTATTTTTGGTCCCAGAACATTTTCCTATAAGATAGGATAACATTCTCTTCCAACATTCTAAAAATGTTTAGTGATAACATTGTTAGATCATCATTCCCTAACATTCTTACAAAGTTATTACAAGGTTATAATTTTAGCTTTATTTTTGTTTTTAGAACGTTCTTATAAAAGGTAGGATGACATGCTCTAAAAACACTCTAAAAAACTTCTGTGGTGACATTCTTTACATGTTTAGTCATAACATTATCCCTTTACATTCTTATAAAGTTTTTAGCAGGAAGTTTTTTTTTGTTCCCAGAATCCTAAACACTCAAAAAAAAAAAAAAAAAATGCTTAGCTATTAAATTCTTAAAGCATACAATTTAATAACATAAAAAATAACAACATCAAAATCTAACTCAGCATCACATTTTGAAGAACTCAGAAAAGTGCAGTGCATAATCAAGCTTCTGACTGTTGTTTGCTCAGAGAGCGCATCATTGTCTTTGCTTGTTGTGGTTCTTGTAGAAGATAATACAGTCCTCTGTATTAATAGGTGTTCAACTGTTCTTCTCCAGTTTTCCAGCTGCTCTCCCAGTTAGCAGCACTGAGCTCTATTCACTGTGTGCATGATAGAGTTCTTCCTCATGGCCTATAACAAAGGAGCATACAACAGTGTAAACAGAAAGAATACAAATACATATTACATCTTAAGATCACAAACAATACTGAAAACTTTCTAAATTAGCCAGCCTAATTAGTATTCAGAAACTATGTAAATACCAATTTATTGAAAGTATACATATGACACCTTATGAGTATCTATATTATTTATATAATTTAAACCACGTCTAAATAATCCATTAAACATTAATAACACAACTTGACATTGGCTTGAAAAGCCTGAACCTTGAGCCGAGACTTGAACTCGGGTCACATTGTGCACAGCTGTAGCATATGTCAGAACATGGGTCACAAGGCTAGGCTATTGCTCTGACATACCAGCTAATTTTCATCATTTATTTTGTCTATGGATCATATAATTTCTTACAGATTTCTGCTTGTTTGAAACCAGATATAAAGTGGCACTGTATTTGAATGCAAGAGTGCCAGTGACTTTTCTCAGAATTGTGAGATAAAAAGTTGCAATTGTCAAATTCTGACAGGAAAAATATCAGCTTACAATTCAGACATTTCTGTGTGTTTATACACATGAAATAAAATTTAATACCACCTTTCGTGAAATTTAAGACCAAACCTGTGATGGAAATACACATTATATTAAATGCATGTGTGATATTTAATGCATTTAATGTAAAAAGCAAACAAAATATCCTCCTGAGACCTAAGCATAGCCTTTTGTTTTATATTTCATAACATAGTTGAGAATCATCTTTATACAACGTTTGGTTAACAAAAATCCTGAAACCTAAAAATTGAATGAAAAAAATCTCTATTGATGTCTTTCATGTCATTTTATTGTATTTCTTTTTTTATTTTTTCTTTATTTTTAACAAAAAACAAAATGTCCACTACAGTGTAATGTAATGACAATAAAAGCCTAATTTCACAAAACTTTTTTCCCCTGGTTATCAGGATGATATCATCACTGTCAAAAATGCTATTCATTATTACCATACAATGAACTTTTCATATCAGCAGACAATATCCCATACAAAATATCCTCACAAAAGCACTGCATCAACAATACTTTTGGTGGTATAAACATAATAAGAAGCTATATTGACATCAGTGCTCTATCAGCTTTTACATACTTAAATCTTCTTATGTTTTTTATATTTACTCCAGGATGTTATTTACCTTAATAAAGGCCAATATTTTTCAACCTTATTAAATGTATATCATCTTTAATGTGAAATTAGCAAATTAAATTTACAGTGCCAAATTAAAACTGCAATAAATTTTTTAATAGGCCTATACAAAAAAAGATATGCTAAGGAAAAATCATATTTTTAAATACACTAAACCACCAGTAGAAGATGGGAATTCACTTATTCATTTAACTGATTGGTAGGTTCAAAACACTACTGAAACAATGCAGAGTGTTGCTTGAAGAATGTGAAATACTTCTGCTGTCATCTTCCTTTGGAACTACAGGCGCTTTTCAATAAATTAGAATGTTGTGAAAAAGTTCATTTATTTCAGTAATTCAACTCAAATTGTGAATTGGTGGGTTTTTGTTAAATGTGAGCCTAAATCATCACAATTAAAAGAACCAAAGACTTAAACTACTTCAGTCTGTGTGCACTGAATTTATTTAATACACAAGTTTCACAATTTGAGTTAAATTAGTGAAATAAATGAACTTTTCCACAACATTCTAATTTCAATATTGTGTCTAAAATCAAGGTAATATTTGTACTCATAAATATTCAGCAAAATAGCTCCCCTGTCATTGTATGTTACTTAAATACATCATGTTAGAAATAAACTAAACCTGTTGAATTTTTACCTCAGTATGTTTCTATTTCTGTGAATTTCTTTATGAGTGGAGTAACACATTTCATTTCTCCATGAAAGTCTCTCACAAACAGTCAGGCAGTGCAAGCCTCAACAACAGCTGTTTGTGCTGAATGTAAAAAAAAAAAAAAATCAAAAGAATCATTTTAACCCACGGCCACCGATGAAATATGAGAGCTCTCTGATCCTCCATAGACAGCAACAGTACTACCACCACGGTCAAGGCACACAAACATAGGAAGAACGTCGTTAAAATGGTCCATGTGACATCAGTGGTTCAATCATAATTTTTCAAAGCTACGAGAATACTTTTTGTGCACAAAAGAGTTGAAAATTTCAGTCTCAGAAGAAAAGAGAATAATAATAATAATATTAAGTTTAAATAAGTAAACAATATGCAATATTCAATGACATACTTTAAAGTCTTACCTAAGACTGCTATTACCAGTACATACAATATTTGCTAGATTACCAAATCAAAAACACAATCTTAGACTTAATGCTTATATCTTTTCCATTACCCCATTATGAATTACTGAAAGATTATTAACTTTTAAATTGTAAAGACATAATCAGATGAACACTTAAGTAGCAAATGTACAGTATTCATATGCATAGAACACCATATTAAAGTAACACTACAGCAGGAGTTTCCAAACCTGTCCTGGAGGCCCCCCTGCCCTGCACATTTTGTAAGTCTCCATCATCAAACACACCTAATTCAACACATCTTGTTAGTAGAGACTGCAAGAACTAAATTTGGTGTGTCTGATAAGGGAGACATACAAAATGTGCAGGGTTGGGTCTCCTCCAGGACAGGTTTGAAAAACCACTGAACTACAGTATAGGGAACATATTCTCTAGTAACTACAACTTTTGCCTTAACTCCTAATTTACTGCATATTAATAGTAAGGTAGTTTTTGTAGCATTTACATTTAGGTATAGGGCTTGGGCGTCGTGACGTCATTACTTGGCGTGGCCGCCATGCTGATGGCCTCCTTTACTGCTACTCGGACTACTGCGCAGTGTTTAGACATACTCCCTCTCAGCCGTGTGTCTTAATTTGATTAATTAAAAATCTATTTCAACCATGGTAAACCGTTGCTGTATTGTGGGGTGTAATAGCGCAACACATAATCGCCCTTTGAAAAAAAATGGATTAACTTGCCACTGCTTTCCTGCTTGGAGGCGCGACCACGGAGACCAAGTGAGGTATAATATCTGAATATTAATTTATATAGCTTAAGTAAACACTGAAAATAAGGGAAATTTCCTGGGCTACTCATCCAAAAAACCGGAAAATTTCTACATTCATCTTTCTGTTGCTGTCCCTCTGCTGACAGCAAAAATTCGTACTACAAAACTGCTGCATTAACTAAGCGAGATTGTGAAGCTATGTCTAATGTGACTTTGCTTACATTGGTGTGAAATCGTGCTCTCACAACAACCACGCTGTTATCTTAAAAAGGCCAATATCACGCTAAGGTTGCTTTCAAGTAACGTCAAGCAAAACGATGGATTGAAAATATCTTGTTTTGCTGGAAGGGCAACTGTGTAGCAACAGGACAACAGCACAGAGACTGACAGGTCCGATGGAAGGGCTAACGGGATATTTTACAGGAAAATACTACAACGGGAAGACAGCGGGAGAAGAGCTCAAATACATGAGAACCCCGGAAAAAAACGGGAGGGTTGACAGCTACTAACTAAACTTTTGAAACACATAAGTTAGTTAAAAGTACATGTGAATGGTTGTTAGCACTAACGGTTACTAAACTAGCAACTAGGCGGAGTGCAGTTTACCTCTGTCCGGATTACTGTATACTGTTTGCCGGCTTTATGATCTGCAGCTCCTTAACCCATCCATTTGTGAACTGCACATGAGACTCCAATGACTTGTAGCTTCGGAACTGTTCTGAAGTGTAGGCGCTCACAAAACAAACAAGGTAGCCGAAGATATCTGTAATGCAAAAGTGCGGCAGCAACTCGTCGTCGGTGCTCCACTCTTTGTTGGGATTTTCATATTGATCCAAACCGTTAATAGTGCCGATTTTGTCCACATACCGATCCCTGGCATCCCTACTTAGCGTATCCCTGTATATCCCACAACCTTTTCGCGATTTTAACATATTTTTTCTTTCTCCCAACTCTGTTTCTTCTCGTTCGACTTGCTGTATGTTTACATTCACAACGCCATCAACATGGCCGCCACATCCCAGAATGCAACGCGGCGCCCAAGCCCTATTGGGTAGGATTTAGGGATGTAGAATAAGGTCAGGCAGAATAAGGCATTAATATGTGCTTTAAATACTAATGAACAACCAATATACTAGAAATATGCAAGCTAATAAACAACTAGTTAAAAGTGAGAACTGAACTAAGAGCTAAAATGTTACCAATATCAGCGTTAGCTACCTAGAAAGTAGAAACGGATTAATGTTACAGTACCTTTGTTGTAAATGGAGACTTGTATTGCGTCATCCGTGTTCATCTTCAAGCAGGCAGTTTAGGTTCTGGATGAAAACAAATCTGTCTGTTATTGAAAAGGAGCTAAATGAATGCAACTGTCATATGTGCATGTGAAACGCTAAAGGAATAAAGACAAAAAAGAATCGTGCATCGTAGATTGAAACTGATTTTTGTGTATGTAAATACGCAAAGGATAAAAAGAAATACGTAAACTGAAAAAGCCATAAAGAAATGTACAGGTAATTATTGTGGAAGAGAGAGTTCCGCTGACCTGGAGACAGGTTTGTTGTTTGAACCACGCACTGTAGAAACGAGTAAAACCTCCTCCAGCACCTCTGTATCCGATTCCGCTGCGTTTGAATGTGAAAGACTCCGTCCCTACTCACTTAGTTCTGTCAAATAAGATGATTCCGACCACGCACATTGTACACCAATTTCTTCAACAGCCGTTCGCGCGGTTCATCGATTTCAAATGTTCTTACGTCACGAAAAAAGTATGCAGTGATTGGTGGATTTAAACGTGGGCCAATCAGCGCTTCTCGTCTCCTGTAACACGTTGGGCAACAATTCAGATACCAAAGCCAGACTTTTTCTTCCTTTTGTAATCGAGACCCTGGAATTCAGCTGACTTCTGCTGACCACTCAGGGCAGAAGCCATTTTAGTAATGTTCTAGATTTGTTAACATGTCACATTACAAAAAGTGTTTTTTGTTTGTTTTTTTTTTAAGAACATTTTGTCATCTCAGACCTCAAAATGATATCCTCATAACATTTTCCTAATGTGGCTGAAAGAAAGTTCTTCCTCTATTATTATGGAACATTTTGCCAATATTTTATTGAAAACATTGTATAATCAAAATGTTCCTGGTAAAATGTTCTAAACAGTACCAAATTGGGTTCTTCGACTTTTAACAATAGCAGAACCCTTTTTTGTTGTTGTTGTTGTTGTTCTAAATAGAACCCTAGGTTCCATAAAGAACTGTTTTGACAAGTTTATAGGAATTGGTGTTACAATTTATTTTCAATTAATATCAATAGCCTAAATATTTTAAAATTATGTTAATATTATTTTAAATATTATTTATTAATAAATTATTTATTAATAATAATAATAATAATCATATTTTATTATCTGTGTTTTTGTTCTGTCGCTGTCATTCTGTTGCACTGCAGAAGCTTCTGTCATGAAAACAAATTCCTCGTATGTAAAACCGTACCTGGCAATAAAGCTCATTCTTCTTCTTCTTAATTAATATTAATTGTCATCCCTCTATCTACCTGATTTTATAATATATTGTGGCTTCTATTTACGTTTTACATAAATAAACAAATAAACAAACAAAAAGCAATATGTTAAATTGTATTTATTTATTATTATTATTTTTTTTTTGACATGGCAAAGTGTACGAAAAATTACAGAGTCATAAGATAACTTTAATGTTATTCATGACTTGGTGTTTATGCATAAAGTAATTTAAAAAATCATTGAATCATGGATCATTATTTCAGCATTTATGTTAGGCCTACTGAGTGAAGAGCAAGTTAGTATCCTTAACTGAACAGATCTGGTCATGCGCTTTTTCTGTTAAACTAAAAAGAAAAAAAAAAAGACATGATTGGCATGCAACTAGTTACCATTTTTAAAGGTTAAATTTATAGAAATTTTAAGAAATGAATCATTTACCACTGAAGAGTGTGTTGAAAGTCTGTCTTGAGCCCCAGAAAACCAGTAATGATGTGACTTTGACAGTTACAGATTTGAAAAACAAAAAAGCAGTGAAAAATAACCATGAACTTTAAAGCAAAGAACAGTCTCAGCATATAAAATGTTCTTCAGGAGGATACAGTTCTAAAAAGAGCTGTTACTACTTGTAAAGGACCTTTAAAGAACCAACTTTTTTTAGAGTGTAGTTTTGTAAACACAAGAACATTCCAAAACATTTTACAAAAAACATTACACCATCTCAGGCCTCAATGACGTTCTTATAACGTTTTCCTAATGTGGCTGTGAAAATGCTCTTCCTTTGTTATCTTGAATCATTGTAACAATGTTATATTGACAACATTATATAATCTGTTACCTCAAAAACATCCACAAAACATCTTCAAAATGTTGCAGTTCAAATGTTCCAGCTTTGTTATTACGTCACATTACAAGAACGTTTTATTAAAAAAAAACATAACACACTCAGGCCTCATTGATGTTCATAACGTTCTACTAATGTGGCTGTGAAAATGTTCTTCCTTTGTTATCTTGAAACATTATGCCAATATTTTATTGAGAACATTATATAATCTGTTACCTCAACAACATCCCCAAAACACCCTCAAATTGCTGCAGATAAAATGTTCTAACTTTGATAATTTGTCACATTTCAAGAACGTTTTATTAAAAAACATAACACCATCTAATGCCTCAGTGATGTTCCTATAACATTTTCCTAATGTGACTGAGAGAATGTTCTTTTTTTGTTATCTTGAAACATTGTAACACTGTTTTATTGAGAACATTTTATAATCTGTTACCTCACAACATCCACAAAACATCCTCAAAATGTTGCAGATAAAATGTGCTAGCTTTGTTAATACGTCACATTACAAGAACGTTTTATAAAGACATTACACAATTTCAAGTCTTAGTTATGTTCCTATAACATTCTCCTAATGTGGCTGAGAGAATGTTCTTTCTTTGTTATCTTGAAACATTGTAACAATGTTTTATTTACAACAGTACATGTGCATCTCAATAAATTAGAATGTCGTGGAAAAGTTCATTTATTTCAGTAATTCAACTCAAATTGTGAAACTCGTGTACTAAATAAATTCAATGCACACAGACTGAAGTAGTTTAAGTATTTGGTTCTTTTAATTGTGATGATTTTGGCTCACATTTAACAAAAACCCACCAATTCATCTCAACAAATTAGAATATGGTGACATGCCAATCAGCTAATCAACTCAAAACACCTGCAAAGGTTTCCTGAGCCTTCAAAATGGTCTCTCAGTTTGGTTCACTAGGCTACACAATCATGGGGAAGACTGCTGATCTGACAGTTGTCCAGAAGACAATCATTGATACCCTTCACAAGGAGGGTAAGACACAAACATTCATTGCCAAAGAAGCTGGCTGTTCACAGAGTGCTGTATCCAAGCATGTTAACAGAAAGTTAAGTGGAAGGAAAAAGTGTGGAAGAAAAAGATGCACAACCAACCGAGAGAACCGCAGCCTTATGAGGATTGTCAAGCAAAATCTATTCAAGAATTTGAGTGAACTTCACAAGGAATGGACTGAGGCTGGGGTCAAGGCATCAAGAGCCACCACACACAGACGTGTCAAGGAATTTGACTACAGTTGTCGTATTCCTCTTTTTAAGCCACTCCTGAGGTGTCTTACCTGGGCTAAGGAGAAGAAGAACTGGACTGTTGCCCAGTGGTCCAAAGTCCTCTTTTCAGATGAGAGCAAGTTTTGTATTTCATTTGGAAACCAAGGTCCTAGAGTCTGGAGGAAGGGTGGAGAAGCTCATAGCCCAAGATGCTTGAAGTCCAGTGTTAAGTTTCCACAGTCTGTGATGATTTGGGGTGCAATGTCATCTGCTGGTGTTGGTCTATTGTGTTTTTTAGGAAACCAAAGTCACTGCACCCGTTTACCAAGACATTTTGGTGCACTTCATGCTTCCTTCTGCTGACCAGCTTTTTGAAGATGCTGATTTCATTTTCCAGCAGGATTTGGCACCTGCCCACACTGCCAAAAGCACCAAAAGTTGGTTAAATGACCATGGTGTTGGTGTGCTTGACTGGCCAGCAAACTCACCAGACCTGAACCCCAGAGAGAATCTATGCAGTATTGTCAAGAGGAAAATGAGAAACAAGAGACCAAAAATTGCAGATGAGCTGAAGGCCACTGTCAAAGAAACCTGGGCTTCCACACCACCTCAGCAGTGCCACAAACTGATCACCTCCATGCCACACCGGATTGAGGCAGTAATTAAAGCAAAAGGA
This sequence comes from allo-octoploid hybrid of Carassius auratus x Cyprinus carpio, assembly GCA_024542945.1. Lineage (NCBI taxonomy): Eukaryota > Metazoa > Chordata > Actinopteri > Cypriniformes > allo-octoploid hybrid of Carassius auratus x Cyprinus carpio. The sequence goes on from CM045020.1 coordinate 159,935, forward strand.
ACCCCTACCAAGTATTGAGTACATGTACAGTAAATGAACATACTTTCCAGAAGGCCAACAATTCACTAAAAATGTTTTTTTTTTCTTTCTTTTTTTTATTGGTCTTATGAAGTATTCTAATTTGTTTGTTAGTTAAGTTAAATGTGAGCCAAAATCATCACAATTAAAAGAACCAAATACTTAAACTACTTCAGTCTGTGTGCATTGAATTTATTTAATACACAAGTTTCACAATTTGAGTTGAATTACTGAAATAAATGAACTTTTCCACGATGTTCTAATTTATTGAGATGCACCTGTATATAATCTGTTACCTCAACAACATCCTCAAAACATCCACAAAATGTTGCAGGTCAAATGTTCTAGCTTTGTTATTACGTCACATTACAAGAACATTTTATAAAAAAACATTACACAATTTCAAGTCTCAGTGATGTTCCTATAACATTTTCCTAATGTGGCTGAGAGAATGTTCTTCCTTTGTTATCTTGAAACATTTTTATTGACAACATTATATAATCTGTTACCTCAAGAACATCCTCAAAACATCCTCAAAATGTTGTAGATAAAATGTTCTAGCTTTGTTATTTTGTCACATTACAAGAACGTTTCATAATGACATTACACAATCTCAAGTCTCTGTGATGTTCCTATAACGTTCTCCTAATGTGGCTGAGAGAATGTTCTTCCTTTGTTATCTTGAAACATTTTAATACTGTTTTATTGCGAACATTATATAATCTGTTACCTCAACAACATCCTCAAAACATCCTCAAAATGTTGCAGATAAAATGTTATAGATTTGTTATTGCGTCACATTACAAGAACGTTTTATAAAAAACATGTCATTACCTCCGGCCTCAATGACATCCTTATAACATTCTCCTAATGTTACTGAGATAATGTTCTTCCTTTGTTATATTGAAATATTATGCCAATATTTTATTGAGAAATTTATATAATTTGTTACCTCAACAACATCCCCAAAACATCCTCGAAATGTTGCAGATAAAATGTTCTAGCTTTGTTTACACGTCACATTAGAAGAATGTTTTATTAAAAAACATGTCATCACCTCAAACCTCAATGATGTTCTTATAACGTTCTACTAATGTGGCTGAGAGAATGTTCTTCATTTGTTATCTTAAAACATTGTGCCAGTGTGTTTTTGAGAACATTTTATAATCTAATACAGAGATAAAAATGATTTTGTGGTAAAGTAAATACTACATAAAAATAAAAGTAATTTCTACATTAAATAATTAAGTTAAGGCAATAATTAAAAAAATAAAGTAAATTCTATGTTAGTACTCAATTTAAGCTTGTAGAAATTAAATTTGGAACTCAAATGTATTTACTTGGAACAGTTTGTTATGTTGATGTAACAGAGGCGCTACAGTCACACTTAGTCCCGACTACACCACCGGGGTTCATACCCATGGAATTAACAGCAAGACAAGTTCAATTAGAGAGTACTTGATAGAAAAACGAAGACGTGACTTTCAAGCTCAATACCTTTATTGACAATAAGTTATAAACCTCTGAATCAACTATCAACTTTAATTGTGAATTATAAAAGGAGGAATAGGAATTTAATAAATATACATGTTAGGTCAGTTACTAAAAATCACAACCCACCAGTCTTACAGTAGGAGTGGCCAAGCCTGTGTGAAGAGAGAGAAATTCACTAGGCCATGGATTCGCCGTCCTAAGAGCACACACCACACGTGCACAGTTTTCAAGAAAATTAACAAAACCACTTTTAAAGAAAAGTGTAGTGAATAATAAAAACTACTCCACACTCCAAAATCAATACACATGCAGTGCAGGAAATCTCACGCCACATGCAGTGAAGTAAAGGTCCATGACCCCGGAGGAAAGAACTCCAACACAGGCTGGCTCCTAAGACATATGATCATATGAATTAAAACTTTTTACACATCACATAAACCCCAGCGGTTGGTCTAAACCAAACTCAAATAATAAAATAAATTACAAAAAGAGAACAACATTATATAACAAAAATAATTCATAAACAAAACAGCAGGGCCTAGACTTCAGAAGTCCATATGAATAGGACTCCCCGAAGAAAGATCTCTGCCGTCATCCAAGAATTAAATATAGACTGGGTGATCCAGCTCGTTGCTATAGGTTAAACACGGCATCCAGCACTCGCACTAACCCCATTAAATTGCCCACACGCTCACGCTCTTGCATTGAGGATTTCCTCCCTGGGCTCTCTATGGTGCTTCGGGATCACAATACCGGAAGGAGACGGAGAAGGTCAAAGCTTCAGGAAGTTACGCCATCTACTAACCTTTGCGCTATTTATAGAGCGAAATATACACGGCCCACCCCTGAATCCTTATTCACTCGGTCACATTTACAAGTATTCTTTGAGTAAATATCAAAGTTATGATCCCATATTTCCCATCTTACACTGGGGCATGAATAATTAAAAATTTTACATTTCTCACTGATTTCGAGTTGTATTTACATTTTTTTTTGGTTGCTTTTTATGTTAGGTTTAGAAACATACTTTTTTGTGACATCTGAGGTTTATTTTCTACTCAAAATGACCCATTCATACTCAAACACTGTTCACTGATTGTTACCATCATTGTGTATGGTGTACCATGTATTGAGGTCTCTGTGTTCATTTAGCTATTTATTTTATTGAGTGAGCAAATTTAATTCAATGCTTAAATTTTACTTAAAATACATGAGTGCAAAATGTAAGTAAATTAAGTAAAAATTAAGTAAATCTTACATATTGCTTTTATTCAGTGCAGTAAATTATTGATATTTAACAGCACACTTTTTTACAGTGATAAGCATTACATAATGTAAAATTTACAAACAAAGTGTCAACAAAATTAACTGGGAATTCCCAAGTAAACATAACTTAAAATGTCTAATTAATCCCACTAATAATTATGTTTAGGCTTTACTTGGAGTGAAAAAAAAAACTTTCCAAACTTTTTTCAAGTAAATCATACTCCACATTTTTTACAGTGTACCTCAAAACATCCTCAAAATGTTGCGGAAAAAATGTTCTATCTTTGTTAAACTGTCACATTAGAAGAACGTTTTATTAAAAATGACCTCAAGCCTCAATGATGTTCTTATAACGTTCTACTAATGTGGCTGAGAGAATGTTCTTCCTTTTGTTATCTTGAAACATTGTGCCAGTGTGTTTTTGAGAACATTTTATAATCTGTTACCTCAACAACATCCTCCAAACATCCTCAAAATGTTACAGATAAAATGTTCTATCTTTGTTAAACTGTCACATCAGAAGAACATTTTATTAAAACATTTGATCACCTCAAGCCTCAAAGATGTTCTTATAATGTTCTACTAATGTGGCTTAGAGAATGTTCTTCAATTGTTGTCTTGAAACATTGTGCCAGTGTGTTTTTGACAACATTTCGTAATATGTTACCTCAACGACATCGTCAAATGTTGCAGGAAGAATGTTTTAGCTTTGTTAGACTGTCACATTAGAAAAACGTTTTAAACAAAACATGTCATCCCCTCAAGCCTCAATGATGTTCGTATAATGTTCTCCTAATGTTGCAGAGAGAATGTTCTTCATTTGTTATCTTGAAACATTGTGTCAATGTGTTTTTGAGAACATTTTATAATCTGTTTCCTCAACAACATCCTCAAAATGTTGCGGATAAAATATTCTATCTTTGTTGAACTGTCACATTTGAAGAACGTTTTAAACAAAACATGTCATCCCCTCAAGCCTCAAAGATGTTCTTATAATGTTCTACTAATGTGGCTGAGAGAATGTTCTTCATTTGTTGTCTTGAAACATTGTGCTAATGAGTTTTTGAGAACATTTTATAATGTGTTTCCTCAACAACATCCTCAAAACATCCTCAAAATGTTGCGGATAAAATGTTCTAGCTTTGTTAAACCGTCACATTTGAAGAACGTTTTATATAAAACATTTGAGACTTCCGGTTTGGTGAGATGGCGTAGACACGCGTTAAGTCTCGCTCCCACTTTTTTTTTCTGTAATAGTTTTAAAACCCCACGACTTCTTTTACTTCAATACCAAGTGGGAAATATTTTTGTTTCACACATATTTGCATCAAATTATGGCAGCTAAAACTACAAAACAAAGCAAAAAGGATCAGAAAGCCGAGGCGAGTGGAGACGACGGCAAAGAGGTTAACATGGCAGCCATCGCTAGCCTTCTTGAGGAACACTGCGTCGCTCTTTTTGCAGACTTTAATACTGCCGTTTCAACACTCGAGGTAAAGCTAGACCAAATTCAAACGGCCGTGACAGACCACGCCTCAAAGATTGCCTTGCTCGAGACACACGTAAATGCACAGGATGAGCGCGTGCAAGCCTTGGAAACGACTTGTGCTATCCTAATAGAGAGCAATGCTAAATTGCTAGCCAAAGTCGTGGATCTCGAGTCCCGTAGCTGGCGCAATAACATAAGAATTATTGGACTACCTGAATCCACTGAAGGGCCCCGACCGTCTATCTTCTTTTCGGAACTACTTGCGGAAGTATTTGGGGACGGAGTACTGGAATCCCCGCCGGAATGTGATAGAGCCCACCGGTCGCTGTCGGATAAACCGAAGCCGGGGCAGAGGCCTAGACCTGTTATCATTCGGCTACATAAATTCCAACAAAAGGAAAAGATCATCCGTGAGGCCAGAGCGAGGAGGGGAAAGCTTCACTACCAAGGCACACCTATCTCTATTTACGAAGACTATGCGCCTGAGGTGATGGAACAACGCTCCAAGTACAGAGAGGTGCTATCTAAACTGTACAATCTTGGCCTAAAACCAGCGCTGTTGTTTCCGGCTAGGCTCACTATCGTGACGAAGGATGGTGAGAGGAGAAGATTTGCATCGGTCACTGAAGCCAAGGCCTACATTGCATCTATTCGTCCTGCTGAGATCTAAACTCGAAGTGATTTGTGGAGTAACTCATGACTGGATCATCTGACTCGGTATTCGTTAAATGCTTGGATTTCCAAACTGACTTAGAAGTGCGTATTATACATAACGTTTGGTTGTTACATATGAAAATGGTTATTCTAAATCTATAACGTTAGATGTCTTTTATTTGGCAGTATGGAGGTAATGTTTTGTATACACAATTGTGTTCACTTAGTTCAGTGATTTAGTTCTAAATTTAGATCATTGTACATGTACAGGCGTACCAAATTATAATTATTACTTTTTCAATTTAAATTGTTATTTATTATAATTTTTCTCTCTTCCCTCATCTTCCTTCGTTAGGCCTGGTGCTTGTAGTTATTATACAGATTTTGCTTTAACAATGTTTTTTCTTCTCTGGACTGGGTTGGACTTTGATCCATTCGTTGGTCACTTGAAATTTTCATTACAAAATGGGGGGTTGTTGTTCAAAGGTGGTGGGAATGAGACATTGGAAGTCTTGTATCGCTGTAAAGCATTGAGCCGTGTTGCTCGGACAATGTTCGTATTTTGGGGGAATATTTTTGGTGAGGCCACAAATAAGTTGTTGTGTTTTTTTGGGGGGTTTTTTTTGTCTCCTTTTTCTCCCTTTCCTCTCTTTCCCTGTTGCAGAAGGCCTTGCAGTCCCAGTTGCAACATTAAGCATTGTTTTAGATGGCTGTTAATACGTCATGGAGGAGTAAAGGTGTGCGACTGATTTCATGGAATATTAAAGGAATGAATAAGGCCATTAAGATTGGTAAAGTTATGACACAGCTGCAACATTTGAAAGGGGATATTATATTTCTACAGGAAACACATCTTAAAACATCAGATATCCAACGAATCAAAAAGCCTTGGATGAGTCATGTGTTTCACTCGAAATTCTCGGCCAGAGCTAGAGGGGTTGCTATTATTATTACTAAGAATATACTGTTTGAGCCAACACATATTATTGAGGATGTCAATGGCCGTTATGTCATAGTATCGGGCTTGTTACAGAACCTTTCAGTAATCCTAATTTCTATCTATGCTCCCAACTGGGACGATGAGAAATTCTTCATCAACCTTTTTGCTAAAATCCCAAATAGCGACAATCATCATATACTGATGGGAGGCGACTTTAACCTAGTGCAAGACACAATTCTCGACAGGTCGTCTTCCAAGCAAATTAATCTATCTAATTCTGCTAAAGTAGTTTTTAATTGCTCATCTCATCTAGGAATTTCGGACCCCTGGAGGTTTAAAAACCCCCAGAGTAAAGTTTTCTCTTTTTTCTCTCCGCCACACCAAACCTTTTCCCGGATTGACTTTTTCCTGATTGATAATAAATTGTTGCATCTGGTTACCACTAGTGGCTATCACCCCATAGTTGTTTCGGACCATGCCCCCACCTCGCTTGATATTAATCTTCCTCTTAGTGTTATTTCCCCACCACTTTGGAAATTTAGTTCTCATTTATTAGTGCATCATGAGTTTGAGAATTTTGTGGCCACTCAAATTAGTAATTACATTGAATTCAATGATACCCCTGAGGTCAACAGTGGATTCTTATGGGAAGCCCTTAAAGCCTTTGTTCGAGGTCAGATTATTTCCTTTACTTCGTACATGCGTAAGGCTGAAAGGACTAAGAGGCAGGATATCCTAGACAAACTCCTCAAACTTGATGAAACTTATGCCGTCTCTCCCTCACATGCCCTTTATAAAAAACGACTTCTGTTACAATCAGAATATGATTGCCTGATGACTCATATTGTAGAGAGACAACTGCGGCAATCCAAGCAACGTTTTTTAGAACACGGCGATAAGGCGGGTAGACTTCTAGCCCAACAGGCCCGTGCGGCCAGTGCCTCTAGATTAATTCCAAGAGTTATGTCCCCTAGTGGTAATCTTATTTCAGACCCAGCTGAAATCAACAGAGTTTTTTTAGACTTTTACATTAACCTCTATTCCACTGAGCAGTCTTCAGCTTCAATAATGTTCCCCAATCGACTAGATTCTTTAATATTTCCTAGAATTGATGAAGAGTTGGCTAAGGAATTAGGCAGCCCCATTTCCCCCGAAGAAGTCAAAGAAGCGATTAACTCAATGCAAAATAAGAAATCCCCAGGCCCCGATGGGTTTACAGTTGAATTCTACAAGTCATATTCTACTTTACTAGTCCCAATTTTAGTGAGGATGTACAATAATTCATTTCAACAAGGCCAACTCCCACCGACGCTGTATATGGCTTCTATATCCTTGCTTTTGAAGAAAGACAAGGTTCCCACTTCCTGCAGTAACTACAGACAATGTGACAATGCCATCCATAATTTCATTAGATCAAACAGGCTTTACATTGGATAGACATTCTTTTTTCAATACTCGGAGATTACTTGACATTATTTTCTCTCCCTCATCTAATACCCCTGAAGTCATAGTTTCATTGGACGCGGAGAAAGCTTTCGATAGGGTCGAGTGGGAATACCTGTTTTTTGTGTTAGGAAAATTTGGGTTTGACCCCAAACTCATTTCTTGGATACGGCTTTTGTACGCTTTCCCGTCTGCATCGGTATATACCAACGGTGTTCGATCGCCACCTTTTTTACTTCAGCGGGGGACGCGTCAAGGCTGCCCGCTTTCGCTTTTGCTATTTAATATAGCTATTGAGCCCCTGGCCATCTGGCTTCGAAGTCACGATGCATTTTAAGGCATCACACGTCATGGATTGGTCCATAAACTTTCCCTTTATGCAGACGATTTGTTATTGTACGTCTCCGACCCTATAGCTTCTCTCCCCATTATACTATCTGTTCTAGAACAGTTTGGCCGCCTATCAGGGTACAAGTTAAACTTAAAAAAAAGCGAGTTATTTTTTGTTAACCAATTGGCTAAATCTCTTCCTCATTCTTCATTCCCCTTTAAATTAGCCTTGGATGGGTTTAAATATCTGGGGATATTTATCATCGGTTCATTTAAAGACTTGTTTTTTAAGAACTTCACACCACTTTTGGAAAAATGCAAGTCAGATATTGCTAGGTGGAGTTCCCTTTCCCTTTCTGAAATAGGTCGTGCAAACCTTATTAAAATGGTTATTCTGCCAAAGTTTTTGTATCTTTTCCAGCATCTTCCAGTCTACATTAATAAATCCTTTTTCTCTAATTTAGATCAGCAATTGAATGGATTCCTTTGGAATAACAAACCAGCTCGCATCAGGAAGTCAGTTCTTCAGCTTCCCAAATCTGAAGGGGGCTTAGCACTGCCAAATTTTCGATACTACTATTGGGCATGTAACATCCATAAATTACTATATTGGGTTGGCCTTAAAAGTTCTGTATGGAGACAGATAAGTCTCAAATATAATTCACGCAAAAAACACGATTCACACATGCGTAAACAATTTCACATGCATGAAACCTAATTCACGTACACACAAAAAAAATTCACGTGCGTGAAAAAAAAAATATATTCACAAAAAGCAATTCACATGCGCAAAATAAAAAAATATATTCATAAAATACATTTCACAAATGCAAAACACAATTCGTAGATATACAACTGTGCACAAAAACCTTTGAATGTTTAAAATGTACGAGTGTCTGAATGTACAAATCGTCATTTACTACGAATCCACTCGGATTTGTGTGTGTGTGTTTTTGAGACTTTCCTGGCAGAGCTCTCTTCCCACGTGGGTCTGTCGTACTCTTTAGCCAATCAGATGCGAGCTTACCATTCAACCAATCATATCATAAGCCACTGAGAGTGCATTCAAGGAGCACGATTCTGCGCACCTTTTGCAATATGGATTAATTAGAACGGAAATTAAGCCTTTACATCAGTAATCCCATAGACAGTAAAAGAAATGGACACAGCGACCCAATTGGAACTCAATTGAGACAAGTGAAGCCCATTTTTAGCGATTTTTCAAACTTCCGTTTCTGAGCGCAGACTCAAACTAAACTTGATGACGTCAGCAACCTGTCTGACAGATGTAAATCTTCTAGTAGCTGTGCGTGCAAACTGCCATCGTTAATCTTGCAGAGACGCGAGCTTGAGCGGGGAGTTCTTTGGCGTGAGTGAGCAGGAGTAAGTATTCTGATTAATTATTTTGTATAGTATTTTAAAATGTAACGCCAGGGCTTCTATGGGCTTCTCTCTTGACGTCTCCCCGATTGCCTGCGAGCTTCTGAATGCACTCTCGGTGGCTTATGATTGGTTGAATGTTAAGCTCGCATCTGATTGGCTAAAGAGTATGACAGACCCACGTGGGAAGAGAGCTCTGCCAGGAAAGTCTCAAAAACACACACACACAAATAAATCCGAGTGGATTCGTAGTAAATGACGATTTGTACATTCAGACACTCGTACATTTTAAACATTCAAAGGTTTTTGTGCACAGTTGTATATCTACGAATTGTGTTTTGCGTTTGTGAAATGTATTTTATGAATATATAATTTTATTTTGCGCATGTGAATTGCTTTTTGTGAATATATTTTTTTTTTCACGCACGTGAATTTTTTTTGTGTGTACGTGAATTAGGTTTCATGCATGTGAAATTGTTTACGCATGTGTGAATCGTGTTTTTTGCGTGAATTATATTTGAGACTTATCTGTCTCCATAGTTCTGCCTCTAATCCGCCCTGGGTGCATGTAGAGATATCTTCTTCTCGTTATTTACTTTCTAATATCTGCTCCCAGCTTTCCCCTGGGGTACATAAAATCTCGAGCAATCCAATAGTTATTAATACCATTAAGATTTGGCATCAATTCAGAAAACAATTTGGTCTACATAGAGCATCGATTCATATGCCAATTTCAAATAATCACTTATTTTCCCCATCTCTTTCAGATAAATTCTTTCATATTTGGGCAGCTAAGGGTCTCTCTACTCTAAACGACCTGTATGAAAACGAAGTCTTCTCCTCTTTCTCTTCCTTATCAGCTAAATTTAACCTTCCTAATAGTCATCTTTTTCGTTTTTTTCAAGTGAGGCACTTTATTCAAAAACTATTTCCCCATTTTCCCAATCGTCCACCCGAATCAGAAATTGATTTAATTCTCACCTTCAACTCTGGTCAAAGACGACTGATTTCGACCATTTACAGTAAAATAATCTCCTTAACCCCTTCTCCAATTGAGTCTCTTAAGATAACCTGGAAGCATGATTTGGGCATTGACATTTCCAATGACCAGTGGAAAAACATTCTCAGTTTAGTTCACTCCTCATCTATTTGTGCTAGACATGCCCTAATACAATGTAAAGTGCTTCACAGAGCTCATTTCACTAATGCCAGACTGGCTAAACTGTTTCCTAACAGAAGTGACGCCTGTAACAGATGCAGACAGTCCCCAGCCGATCATCTTCACATGTTCTGGTCATGCCCGGTGCTATAAGATTATTGGTCCGACATTTTCAGAACTCTCTCACAGGCCCTCAATTACACTATTGTCCCTAATTCCTTGACTGTCCTGTTCGGCCTTTCCCCAATCTCATGTATACCAGCTACAGCGCACTGCGTCATTGCCTTTACTACTTTGCTGGCCAGGCGTGCCATCCTCCTTAAATGGAAGCATGCTTCTCCTCCATCACATGACGACTGGATAAGAGAGGTATTGCAATGCATCCACCTTGAAAAAATTAGACATTCTCTTAAAGGTTCGCTGAGATTATTTCATAAAACCTGGAGCCCTGTACTGACTACTATTGAAGGCCTTATCGGGATGTCAAGACCTCCTGATTAGTCTTCTGTGGGGAGGGGGGAGACTTTTCTTTTTCTTCTTTTGTTTACTATTTTATTATTGTTTATTTTTTATTATTATTTTTATTTATTTATTTATTTTTTTTTTATTTTTTTTTTATAATTTAATCTACTTGTGAGTGTTACGGGTGGCCTTAGGGGTGGGGTGGGGGGGTTGTTGGGTAGGGGTCTATATTGTTGTGTGGAACTGTTCTGTTGATTTCCTTTTTCTTTCAGACACCTAGTTTCATTTTAAATCTGTTGTAACACCTCTTATATGTCTGCAGAAAACTTAATAAAAAAAAAAATAAATAAATAAAAAAACATTTGATCACCTCAAGCCTCAAAGATGTTCGTATAATGTTCTACTAATGTGGCTGAGAGAATGTTCTTCATTTGTTGTCTTGAAACATTGTACCAAAGTGTTTTTGAGAACATTTTATAATCTGTTACCTCAACAACATCCTCAAAATGTTGTGAATAAAATGTTTTATCTTTGTTAGACTGTCACATTAAAAGAATGTTTTAAACAAAACATTTTATCATCTCAAGCCTCAAAGTTGTTCTTATAACGTTCTACTAATGTGGCTGAGAGAATGTTCTTCATTTGTTATCTTGAAACATTGTGCCAGTGTGTTTTTGAGAACATTTTATAATCTGTTACCTCAGCAACACCCTCAAAATGTTGTGGTTAAAATGTTTTATCTTTGTTAAATCATCACATTTAAAGAACGTTTTAAATAAAACATTTGATCACCTCAAACCTCAATGATGTTCTTATAACGTTCTACTAATGTGGCTGAGAGAATGTTCTTCATTTGTTATCTTGAAACATTGTGCCAGTGTGTTTTTGAGAACATTTTATAATGTGTTACCTCAGCAACATCCTCAAAATGTTGCGGATAAAATGTTCTATCTTTGTTAGACCGTCACATTTGAAGAACGTTTTAAATAAAACATTTGATCACCTCAAGCCTCAAAGATGTTCTTATAATGTTCTACTAATGTGGCTGAGAGAATGTTCTTCATTTGTTGTCTTGAAACATTGTACCAAAGTGTTTTTGAGAACATTTTATAATCTGTTACCTCAACAACATCCTCAAAACATCCTCAAAATGTTGCGGATAAAATGTTCTATCTTTGTTAAACCGTCACATTTGAAGAACGTTTTAAATAAAATATTTGATCACCTCAAGTCTCAATGATGTTCTTATAACATTCTACTAATGTGGCTGAGAGAATGTTCTTCATTTGTTGTCTTGAAACATTGTGCTAATGAGTTTTTGAGAACATTTTATAATGTGTTTCCTCAACAACATCCTCAAAACATCCTCAAAATGTTGCGGATAAAATGTTCTAGCTTTGTTAAACCGTCACATTTGAAGAACATTTCAAACAAAACATTTGATCACCTCAAACCTCAAAGATGTTCGTATAACGCTCTACTAATGTGGATGAGAGAAGCTTCTTCATTTGTTATCTTGAAACATTGTGCCAGTGTGTTTTTGAGAACATTTTATAATCTGTTACCTCAGCAACATCCTCAAAATGTTGTGGTTAAAATGTTTTATCTTTGTTAAATCGTCACATTTAAAGAACGTTTTAAATAAAACATTTGATCACCTCAAGTCTCAATGATGTTCTTATAACGTTCTACTAATGTGGCTGAGAGAATGTTCTTCATTTGTTGTCTTGAAACATTGTGTCAATGTGTTTTTGAGAACATTTTATAATCTGTTACCTCAGCAACATCCTCAAAACTTCCTCAAAATGTTTTGGATAAAATGTTCTATCTTTGTTAGACCGTCACATTAAAAGAATGTTTTAAACAAAACATTTCATCACCTCAAGCCTTAATGATGTTCTTAGAACGTTCTACTAATATGGCTGAGAGAATGTTCTTCATTTGTTGTCTTGAAACATTGTGCTAATGTGTTTTTCAGAACATTTTATATGTTACCTCAACAACATCCTCAAAACATCCTCAAAATGTTGCAAGAAGAATGTTTTAGCTTTGTTTACACTTAACGTTATAGGAACATTTTTTTTAAATTATAAACATTCTTAGAACATTTTTTAAACATTACAGTCAAATGTTTTCTTTCAAACATTTAAAAATCTTTTACGGAATGTTAGCCAAAGTTCTGAGAACGTTCCCTGCTAGCTGGGGCAGAGGTCAGACAGATTCGACCACAATTTCAAAAATAAGTTACTATGTCTGTTTCTGAAGCAATTGACAGCAAAATTTTGGAAGAAATTGGACAGCACCTTAAATTTTCAACCTGCTATCTTGACACACTTCCCATATATATTTTTTTTTTGTACAAAAGTCTGCTTAACTGTTTAGATCTCTTAGAAATGGTGAACGCCTCACTTCTATCTGGGACTTTTCCAAAATCTCTGAAAACTGCAATTGTTAAAAGGATAGTTCACCCAAAAATGAAAATTAGCCCATTATTTACTCACCCTCAAGCCATCCTAGGCATATATGACTTGCTTCTTTCAGATGCATCCAATTGGAGTTCTCTAAAAAATTGACTTTGATCTTCCAAGCTGTTTAATGGCAGTCAGCGGATGTTACAGTTCATCACTCCAAAAGAAGTCAAATAAAGCGCATCCATCCATACTAAAGAGTGCCTCACATGGCTCTGGGGGGTGAACAAAGGCCTCATGTAGCAAATTGATGCATTTTTGTAAGAAAAATATCCATATTCAAAACATGATAATCACTTTAATCTAACTTGCGCCAACAGTTGTACATGGAAGCAGCTCCGGGAGGATGACGTAAGATGTTGGCGTTGCGCATGCGTGAATCTCGTGAAAACCAAGTTTGTTTACAGGAGCCAAGGAAGCAAAGTTTTCTTACTTTAGCAAAGGAAAACCAGTCTCTTCTTGGCTTATATCGAAATCCTCTGACATTCTTCTTTACAAATCCTTGTTGTTTTGTTTTGATCTCTCCCCTCACTGCACACTGTTTACATCTCTGCACATCATCTGTGTAGCAGTTTCTGTGTAGCATCTCTACACATTATCTGTGTAGTAGTCTAATATATTGTGTATATTTCATTATTTGTATTTAATTTTCTCTTATTTTTTGCACAGTCTAAAAAGAGTATTCCAGACCTATTTCACTGCTTGTTGTATGTCATATAACTTGTACGTGACAAATAAAATCTTGAACCTTGAATGCCCTGCGCTTCTGCGTTCATCACTTCTGAGTGGCGCATGCACAACGCCGACATCCTACGCCATCCACCCGTAGCTACTTCTGTGTACAACAGTAAGCGCAAGCTAGATTAAATTGATTATGAGGTTTTAAATATGGTTATTTTTCTTACAAAAATGCATTGATTTCCTATAGGAGCCTTTGTTCACCCCCTGTGAGCGTCTTTTTATTATGGATGGATGCAAATTATTTCTCTTCTTTTGGACTGATGAACTGTAACACCCACTGACTGCTATAAAAAAAGCTTGAAAGATCAAAGACAATTTTTAATATAATTCTGACTGGAATCGCCTGAAAGTAGAGCACCATAAACACCTAGGATGACTTGAGGGTGAGTAATTCATGGGTTAATTTTCATTTTTGAGTGAACTAACTAAGGCCCTTCTGAAAAAGGAGACAGAGACTGAAGACACAGAGACACACAGCATCACACTGTCATGTGTGTCACCCCTCACTGTCTTGCTTTATAGGTAATGGCCCATGAAATTGAGTTCATAATCATTTTGGATTCACTAGATATTGTCTACAATGTAGATCAGGGCCTGGATTCATGAAAAATCTTGCTAAGAGTTGCTCCTTGTAAACGAGGACTTTTAAGACGCTTAAGAGTTTCTTTAGCAGTGGAGAAAATGGACGAAACATGAAGAAGGAGAAGAAATGTGTTGCACACAATGCATGACAGGGAGTTAATAAGACTACACATTAGATTGTGCAGTGATTATGTTTGTGAACAATCTTATTAGAGACAAGCTAACATTTCAGACGCCATGCAGAAATGCCATAGAGTAAGAAATGGAAATAATTACTACATTAACATATTTGGCAACTGGAATTGCAGCTATGCAGCACTGATGATTTGGGTCTGTCACATCCTTCAATAAGCAAATGATCACACAAACAATTACCTTATTGTGTCGCTGTTGATTTCCTATCAAATATGTTAAGTACAACATAAACAGCATGGTAAATAAAAAATAAAGAATATATATACATATATTATGTGTGTGTGTGTGTGTGTGTGTGTGTGTGTGTGTGTGTGTGAGAGAGAGAGAGAGCGAGCGTATGGTAAAATAGGAAAAATTACGCCTGTAATTTTAAAGTGAAGGCTTATAATAGACCCTACTCTTAAAAGTGCTCTTTTATTTCCTTCTTGGACAACCAACCAATCACAGTCTTCAAAAGACTGTATCATAGCTAGCAACGGGGTCAGCCCCGCTTCCTCACTAAGACAAAAGTTTTTGTCTTTTACTCGCTCAGAGTTGCTCTCAGATCCTGGTCCTGATTCACTTTTAAGCTAAGACTCCTAGTTAGAAATTTTTGAGCTAAATTAGGAGCTCTCTGAGAGGATTCTTAGAAACTTTAAGAATACGGGCCCAGATGTCCAGTCTGGCCCCCAGGATGATTTGAACCATAATGTAAAATAATAAATAACACATTATTTTGAAAATTAAATAAACTGTATTTGTGTTACGAACTGCTCCGTCTTGGGTTGAAGATGCAAACACAGCTTTAATATGGGTAATCCAAAATCCTAATCCAAATACCAGGCAATGGGTCAAACAATCCAAACAACAGAGTCCAAAACACAAGCAAACAGGGAAATCCAGGAAACCAGGCACAAGATCAAAACCATAACACAGGTAAGCAGAGAGAGCACTCAGAAATGCAGCATAACAAAAACAAGACTAAACTATGAGAGAGTGAAAACACAGGGTTTATATATGCAGAGTTAGCAAGGGAAATGGCAGGTATAAACATTCACTACAATATTTTATTTTTAAATTAAAGTGGAACAAATTGCTTTTTTTTTTTGCTCATTTGAATTAACATTTAGCCTTGGGACACAAACACACGTGTGTAATTGATCAAGCAACGCTAGAATCTCCAGCAGGATCTAATTCAATTCAATTAAATTCAAGTTTATTTGTATAGCGCTTTTTACGATACAAATCATTGCAAAGCAACTTTACAGAAAATTAAGTTTCTACAATATTTAGTAGTAGCTTATCAGTGGTGACTGTCAGTTTATGTGCATATGGCAGAAATGTTCAGAAAAATCAATAAAAGACGTAAACAAACAGACGATTAACACTATTAACAGCAATTATGCAATCAAACTTATAGCAAAATGTGGTAGTTCTGTATGTTGTCTCTGGGTTAGCATCATCTGAGGTCCTCTGAGGGGTTGGCATCATCTCTTCTCAGGTGTTCTGGATCCAGACTGGAGCTTGTGTACATCCTAGTTAGATGTAAATCCCATGGCAAAACAGAGAAACAAATAGAGACATAATTAGCGTAGCTGCTGTTCCAGCCAAGTAAAATTAATTAGTTTAACCCAAGCTATAGAACAATAATGCGCATTTGATCAGATATAACTGCAGTCCAAAATTGTGAGATGCATTATTTGAATGCTTGGCCAAAGAGGTGTGTTTTTAATCTAGATTTAAACAGAGGAAGTGTGTCTGAACCCCGAACATTATCAGGAAGACTATTCCAGAGTTTGGGAGCCAAATGCAAAAAAGCTCTACCTCCTTTGGTGGACTTTGCTATCCTAGGTACTATCAAAAGTCCAGCGTTTTGTGACCTTAGGGATCGTGATGGATTGTAGCGTGGTAGAAGACTAGTTAGGTACACAGGAGCTAAACCATTAAGGGCCTTATAAGTAAGTAATAATATTTTGTAACTGATATGGAATTTAAGCAAGGAAACAGTATAGACATAGATGGGCCTAAACTTTACTTATTATTTTTTCCAAAAATATCGTTGTCTTTATGCATTTTACACATTTCACTGTAGCTTCCGTTATTGGTTGTCTCTTCATCAACCGTTTTCTCTCTGCACAAATCCAAAATAATGTCTTCATTATGCACATTCAGTTTAACCATTTTTCCTTTAACCACCTTTCCCAGTCTCTGTACTCAGCTGGACACAAACTGGAAAATACATGGTAGGCATAGTAGCAGCAGAAATCCTACCGCTACAATTGGTAACACAGTGTTGCACAACCAATATCCCCATCCACCCCACATATTTGTCAACCATTCAGCCCACACATCGTGTGTACGCTCATGCTCTTTTACGGCCATTCTCATGTGGGCGACGATATTGGTAACATTTTCACTTTAATCTGGAATGTGAAAACAACATGATGTACCTAGCATTCTACTGACCTCCCAGATTCAGAAGTAAGCATGTCCTGCCCTAGTCTATTCTGGATAACTGCATCCCTTAATTGTTTCATTTCATCATTAACCATTGTCAATGCATTTTCAGTACTATTAGCTATGGCCATTACAGTCCATGCTAGCCCATTGATCTTATTTATACTCACTGCTGTTCCTAAACCTAAGAAAATTGACCATCCTATGTTAGCACCAGGTGTCATCCAAGGATCTGATAACTTACACCCATTATTCCTCTCTGGTAGAGCCCCCAGTAGAATTTTTACACTCCTTCTCTTTCTACTCTCACCTTTGGGCTCTTCGCTCGGTAAGTACACAGATGTCCATATATTTATTAATGCTGGGTAACAACATCCTTACCATCCTTTCTCTGGCAGGTCATGATATGCTCTGTCTCCACACACCCACACCGCAGCAGGTGAAGTGTCGCTCAGCCTGTTGAAAGGACACATGAACGTCCCACTGTGTCCCCTTGCAGTCAGGTTCAGGCTTCCTCTTCGGTATCCTCCCTTTCTCTATATCATCTGCAGCCATCAGCACTTCTGTCATCTGTTGAGGTATTAGGCCTCTGGTTTCCTTTAAGGTTGTTACAGTCAACGGAGCAGCTCTCCATGAGTGAGACATTTGCAGACACAGCCAGCAGCTGGTATTTATCTTCAACTCTTTTTTCTGCAACAGGGCCAAAGTGCACGCCTTATTCCCCTGGCACTTTGTCATGGCTCTTTGCACTGTGGGATTCATCCCCCCTCTGCCTGCTTCCTCGCTTCCCATCCACGCTGCCTCCTCCTTTGTAGCTGGTTCAAAAGCAGGCTCAACAAGATGTTTCGCTGGCTGTGGTGCTGGCTTGCCCACGACAACGCTTAATGCTTCATACCAATCAGTTCCCATTTTATTGATGCCACAGTAGTACTTGCCTTGATCCGATGCCCTCACTCTTGCGATTATCACAGACATCCCACCTTTGTTGTGGCCACGCTTGCTTCTCTTTGCCACTTTAAATCTTCCATCTGTCCCGTATCTCTCAGGTTGTTTTTATGCTTTTACCTCACCCCATTTACATGGATGTTTGCAAAAGTAGACTTGTGCATATTCAGCGCTGCTTGTGCCCTTGTATTCAGGTCTCCCACAATACGGACAGTTCTTAATGAATGGGTTGCAGTTGAATTTCACACTTGATCCCTCTGTTACCGTTACGATGTCTTCATCTAATCCATGCGTCGGTACCATTAAAGTCAGCATTGATCTCTTCACTCGTTCACTCGGCCATGCAGGTGGGTTTCAGCAGATTTCCCCTGCGCAGCTTTCACCTGCACACAGACATTAGACAACAGAGAAGACATTTCTTTGCAGTAACTCAACATGTCATGCTCACACACCTCCGTAAATGGCAGCTGTTGTTTATCCCTTTCCATTCCCATGAATGGTGGTTTACCAAAGAGAATTTCGAAAAGGGCTCAGGTTTACCCTAGATCGCTTTCTCATTCTCATGTACAAGCGCCTTAACCCATGTGAGTCCCGTTTCCTCACAACACTTAGCCAATTTATTCTTTATTATAGCATTTTCTCATTCCACTGCCCCACCAGAAGCTGTGTGGTAACTGCAATGCATTCTCATGTCAATTCCAAAAAACTTACCCACTTGTTTTATTGCATCATTGACAAAATGTGTTCCATTGTCTGAACTGATTTTTCGTGGGATTCCCTACCCCGGGACTATTTCAGTCAGCAGAGCCTTGGCTACTGCTGCTGCGTCCTGTTTTGCCACGTTGTGTGTGTTACAAATGACACATCTTTTACAAAAGTTTTCAGCAAAAATTGTGAACCCCTTTATAATCCACAATTCTTTCATTTGCGTGATCATTCCCCCTTTCGATGTGTTGTATTTCCCATGCATTGACTTAGCATAATGAGGAAAGAAATGTTTAGGTAAACAAGGCTTGCCATCTCTGCTCATTCATACACCATTCTCCACTTTACAGCCACACTGCTTCCATTTATCTTTCTCTTGCCCCGAGGCAAATGTCTGCATGTCCTTTAAAGAGGAAGAAATGTCATGGTTATTTTCAGATAACAAAGTACACTCTGGGTCTTTTGTCTGCTGAGCCGCTGTGGCCTTCGCAGCTGCGTCCACTCTGGCGTTTCCTGTAGACATAAAATCTTTGTTATTTGTGTGTGCTGCAAATTTACAAATGGCTATCTTCTCTGGCAGCAAAATAGCGTTTAGTAAAGCCACCACAAGATGAACGTTTAATAATGGGCGCCCATCTGACTTAAAGATTTTTCTGTGTTTTCACAGTGGCACTTCTGCCAAAACCGGATATATGTCTGAAGCACAAATATTTGTCATGCAGTGATTTTCCTTTGCATTTTTGTCAATGGGTGCCACAACTCTCTCTACCCCAATTTCGTGCTTACACTCTGACATAAATGCTCCTATACTCTCGTTGTGTTTCACACTAGCGCCTATCTCATTCCAGTCTGTAGCATAAACAATGCAAGTTGTTAGGCGACATAACTTCTCTGTTAAATGGCTTGGTTTGACTTTTAGTCAATTCACACATCATTTCAGCCCAATCATAATTTATGATGTGCCATTCATATGTCCATTTTGGCTCTGCTTGCAGACAGCACAATTGCTCTCTCTCTGCCACACGGACACCCCAAGAGTCTGCAACCAGTGTCAAATTTAGCTTACACAATAAATCTCTCCCCAGGAGGGGCACTGGGCATGCTGGAGTGTAAAGGAAAGCATGTTTCAGCACCTCGCCCCCCTATGTTTCACAGTTTAGGGGCACTGTGAATCTTTCACAAATTGCATGCCCTGAAGCAGCGATAGACTCATTTGTTTCGCCTGTTAATAATGGTTGACATGGCAAGTCACGTGGTCATATAGCTGACCTTAAAGCCCCAGAAAAAGCTAAAAAAGCAATTAATATCCCCTCCACCAGCATGGGATATGTAGGCATTTTCATAAAAGCTTCACTTTTGTACATCATCACACATTTAGCACAATTTTCATTACTCAAATCAGAATTACACAAAGAAATGCAAGCTTTCTCTTCATTGCAGAGAGCAGAATGTGAATCAGTGTATGTGTGTGTGTGTGTGTGTGTGTGTGGTTAGAAAATTTCAGTTCCCTGACTTGTGACTGTTGGTTGCTTGCCCTAGGCTCCTCCTCCCTGCTATCTGTCTTTCTTGTGACAGTCTGCTTCTTGATTTTGCTGGTCCTACGGGCAATCCTTGGCCCGATGACCATCCTTCTTGCACAGTCTGCATTTGATACACTTGAACTTCTTTCAGTCTCATTCGGGTATGTTCCTCCTCGTCCCCCCCCTTGCTTGCTGATTTCACTGCGCAGAAAAGCCTCCAGGCTCTGACACGGCTTGCACTAAGGCCAGTTGCCACTCTTTGTCAGTCTTGGCTTTGGCCCTTTCCCTATTCGCCGTTTGCAGTTCCTCTGCGTGCAAAGCATGTGCTAAAACTGCAGATAGTCATCCACTTTTGCATTCAATGTAGCTGGTTTTGACTGCTTGCGCAATCCCAGGTCTCAGTCCATTCAAAAACCAGATCCGCAGATGACACCCCCATGTGTCAGGTTGATTTCCTCTTTCTTCTGGCTCATCTAATCCTGCATGTTTGTTAAAAATCAAATACAGACGATTATAATAGTCCTGAACAGGTTCCTATCTGCTCTGGCAGCAGTTGCCAATCTTCGCTGTGTCCACACATGCTGGGAATGCCACTTTTATAGCTTCGGCCAGTTCCTCAATGGCTGTGCGGTAGCATTAACCCCTTACCGGTCACAAATGACACGCCAAATTAAAAGGTTGCTGCTCATGAGTCTTTCTCACTAGATACATAATCAACATATGTTCACAAAGCTGACACTTCTGGTACAAGCTGAAGGTAGATGTTTGAGAGAAAGGACCACAGGTGCTTAGGAGGTTATAGTTCTCGCCTTGGAGCGTCTGTCAGAACGCAGGACAGGAGGCAGGAATCAGTTTGAACAGTTTACTGAACTTTCTTCAGCAGCACAGACATCCATTAGACAGCAACGTTGCCACACTTTACAATGTAGGTACAAAGTTGGATACAGCCGTTGGCACTCAGCTTAGGTTTATGGAGATGGTAGATTTAAATCATAATCATAAGCATGTTGGTTGTGTGTGTGGCTGCAAATAAACAAAACAGTAATCAATATTACTTAAAGCATAATTATTGATATTGATTAGCTAAGCATCATGTCTAGCACAATACAACAGCTTAACCAGGCTGAATCATAACTTATAAGTCACAATTTCTTCACTTATTAATTGGTACATAACAAATGATAAGGTATGTGTTTCAATAATCCAAGAGCAACACTTCAATCTCTAACAAACAACGTGCATGAACAGTTTACAATGACGTTCATCCTATACTAACAACATGGCATGACTCATCAATACTATCGAGTGGATGTATTACCCAAATACTCGATTATTTCTAGATATTCACATATATAATAAATCTTAAACAAATGATGAAAAAGTAGAGACTCACTTTTCTCAAATGGACGCACACACTTATTAATAATTAACCCCAACACTGCATCGCGACTTCAGGAACAGTTTTCCTGTGGCGCAGCTGTTATTGTCATGTGCAATCACTTCCAGCACATCTACTAATAGCCACTAGATGGCGCTTTTGCGCTACCTTTGTAACAGCCGCCCCCACATTTGCAGTGTAAATGTGTTCCAATTGAATTTTAATCATCATTAGGCAGTTCAGGCAGCTTAATTAACCTTACCACAGGTCTGGTATAACTCTTGTTATCGACTTTCACCTCAGCTGCTCTTACATGTCCATCAGCACTAGGAAACACCCTCACCACTTTGCCAACTAACCATAGAGCCCTTGGCAATTGGGGATCAACCATCATCACAACAGACCCCTCTGTAAGATCCGCAGTAGTTCCTTGCCATTTCTGCCTCAGCTGCAGACCAGGTAAGTAGTAACTTATAAACTTGGCCCAGAAGTGATCCACCAGTATCTGACTTTGTCTCCACCGTCTGCGGCTTAGGCGTTCAGAATCTTGGTAGACAACTTGCGGAAATGAACCACTGGGCCGCCCCATCAGAAGATGATTTGGTGTTATTGGGTCAACATCTGAGATGTTGGATGACACATACCCCAACGGTTTAGAATTCAAGATCGCTTCCACCTCAATTAAAACTGTTCTGAGTACTTCCTCGGGAACGCTCTGTGCTCCAATTGTGGTGCTAAGTGCTGCTTTCACAGAGCGAATCTCTCGCTCCCACACTCCTCCAAAGTGTGGAGCTGTTGGAGGATTGAAGTGAAAGTTGATCTGATGTTTCGCCAGCAAACCTTGCAGGTCAGTACTCATAACAGAGAAAGCCTCTCTCAACTCTTTCTCTCCTCCTCTGAAATTTGTCCCTTGGTCTGAGTAAAGCTCAGCAGGGGTACCACGGCGTGCTGTAAACCTCCGTACAGCCATCAAGAAGGCATCTGTATCAATGGAGGTGAGTACGTCCAGATGCACTGCTCGAGTGGTAAGGCATTTAAATATAATACCCCACCGTTTTTCTGTACGCCTGCCAATCTTCACCTGGAATGGCCCAAAGCAGTCCATCCCAGTGGAATAAAATGCTGGCTTGAACAAACGGAGTCGAGCAGGAGGCAAGTCAGCCATCTTTGGTACAACAGGTTTAGATCTCAACTTTCGGCACTCCAGACAGGCATACTGATGCTTCCGGACAGCCTCGCGCCCTCTCAATATCCAATAAGACCGCCGAAGTTCAGCGAAGACACGCTCTGGTCCAGGGTGGCATAATCTCTGGTCACAATCCTGGATTAACAATTTGGTGATGTAGTGGCTCGGATCTAGCACAATAGGGTGTTTGAAGTTTGGATCCAAATCCTCTGCTCTACGAAGGCGGCCGCCAACTCGGATGATCTCATCTGTTGCATCAAATTCAGGAGCCAGAACAAGAAGGCGACTACTGGAAGGGACTGATTTGTTGGCCTTGAGAAGGTGGTATTCCTCCGGGAAACTTTCGAGCTGAGACTGTTTAATGAGGAAAAGGACTACCTGCTGATAAGCCCTGGAAGGAGGTGAAACGTCTTGCTCTGCTTTATCCTGCTGAAGTGTGCGTGCTGTGGCCTCCACTAGTTCACTCCATGTAGCATACTGACTTGAATCAGGGACAGACTTATCCGAGCTGGTTGAGATGAAATGACAGAACAAGGACCGTCGCAACTCTGTAGGGTCTTCTTCATATGTCCAAGCTGGAGCTTCAGGCCACTCATGAGGTGGTTGCAAGAGAAAGGATGGGCCGTGACACCACCTATTTGGTTGTGCTAGTTCCACCAAGGATTTGCCCCTGGTCAGGTCATCTGCTGGGTTAAGGGTGGAGCTCACATACCTCCATGACTGCTGATCTGTGAGCTCTTGGATTTCAGCAATCCTGGTTCCCACAAAGACCTTGAATCGACACGAGTCTGACCGGAGCCATGTCAGGACGGTGGTCGAGTCGGACCACAGGATTGTACTCTTGATGGGTAAGGTGAGCTCACTGACTATCAGCTTTGCAAGTTGAGCTCCAGTGACTGCTGCACATAGCTCCAGTCTTGGCATGGATTGTTGTCTTTTTGGTGCAACTCGAGATCTGGCCAGCAGGAAAGCCAGGTGAACTCCACCATAGGCATCTTCAGAGCGTAGGTAGGCCACTGATCCATATGCTCTGTCAGATGCATCACAGAACACATGGACCTCTCTTGTCACCTCTGGCTGGTCCATTGTTGTGGGAACATAGCAGCGAGGTAAGGTAATACGAGATAATTCGGGCAGTTCTGATACCCATGCATTCCAGGCTTGCAGCAGCTCCTCAGGTAGTAATGGGTCATCCCACTCCCTTTGTTTATCCCAGAGTCGCTGTACAATCACCTTGGCTCGAGTTGTATATGGCAATATTAGCCCCAAAGGGTCATACTGTTTGGCCAAAGTACGGTACACAGTACGCATTGTTGTTGGGCCGTAGTCATCCAGTCTATGCTTATAGCCGATGGTATCTGTAGGGCAGTGCCACCTTAGTCCTAATGTAGACTCTTGAATATCAGCAGAGTTTTGGGTGAGCCACAGTTCAGCATTATCTGAGCGAGCTTCTTGAGGAAGATGGCTGATAATTTCGGGGGCATTACTAGCCCACTGGCGGATCTCAAAGCCCCCTGATGCCAACAGGACTCGCAATTTGTCAAGTAATTCTTTGGCTTCAGCTTTTGACGGTAGACTCTGTAGACAGTTGTCTACATAGAAACACCTATCTACTGAATTCCTGACATCATCTTCCTCATTGCTGTGATCGTGCACATGTTTTTGGAGGGCAAAGGTGGCACAACAAGGAGAACATGTGGTGCCAAATGGCAGGACCTGCCACTCATACACCACAGGAGGCACATCACGGCAGAGGTTTCGCCACACAAACCGAAGAAGGGACTTGTCCTCAGGCAGGAGGCAGACCTGGTGGAACATGGCCTTTATGTCTCCACTTATTGCGATGGCATGCTCGCGAAACCGAAGCAGCACCCCCAGGAGTGACGGACCAAGGGTTGGCCCAGGAAGAAGAGATTCGTTGAGGTTGCGGCCCTGGAATTGGTAAGAACAATTGAATACTAGGCGGTTCTTCCCATTATGATGTACTAAATGATGAGGAATGAACCATGATTCCTCACTCTGTGCAACCTCTTCCTCGGTCAGCTTGCGTACTGAGCCTGCCAGTTCAAGTTTACTAATTTCTGTTATGTATGCTGAGGCTTTGTCTTCATCTTTAGCGAGTCGTTTCTCTGTACCTCGAAGACTTGGCATGACAGCATCTCTAGTCGCGTGAAAAGGGAAAGTATTTCTCTTCCGTAGCAAAGGGGTTGCATAGTGCTGGACCTTGTTATGCTCAACACGGATGGTTTTACTTTCCAGCAGTGAGAGTGCCTCTTGATCCTCTCGTGATCGAGTTACCTGTTTCTCTGATTTGAATGGTAGCGTGTCCACCTGCCACAACTTCTCCACATTTCTTAGAAGTTCAGCTGTTTCAGGGTTTACTGAGGTCAGGTAACAGTTCTGAGATCTAAGATGGTGTGGTAGACCTCTGGCTGGGCCTTGTAGTGTCCACCCTAATCTGGTCCGTATAGCAACAGGTCCTCCTGGTGGTCCCAGACGCACTGGTTCTGTTGGCGTTATCAGATGAGGTTGATCGGCTCCAATGAGAAGGAGAGGAGATACTCGATCGAATGGCTCAAGTGGCAAGCCTCTGAGGTGCCGGTACCTTTTCTGTAAGGTGGCTAGTGGGTAGGAATGATCAGCCAGTCCCAGATTCTGAGCAGTGAATGCACCACTAATGTGGTAATTCCGTTTAGGCTGTGAGGCAGAGGAAACACTGAAAGAGACAGAGGCTCCTTGAAGTACTTGGGTTTCTTGCCTGATTGTTCTCAATGCCAGTTCCTCAGGGATTCCACGCAAGCCGAGCTTATCTGCTGCTTCACATAGAAGAATAGTCCTCTCAGAGCCATCGTCGAGGACAGCATAAGTCTCCAGAGCTCGTTCACGATACTGCAGACGTACTTTCACCACTTTCAGTAATACCCGGCTGCAGTCTGTTGGACGATTCAAGTAAGCAGTGCCAACTGCAGAGCTCAACATGCATATGCCCTCTTTACCTGCCTTGGAATTGACTTCATGCAGTATCTGAAGGTGTTTGTTTTGACAAATGCTGCATGGTTTCTTAAGAGTGCAATCTGTAACAGCATGAGATCTACCACATTTTATGCACCTCTTGTTATCAGTAATCCAGGTACGGATCTGCTCAGGAGTGAAAGTCTGGAAAGTAGCGCACTGACTTAAGAAATGTTCAGAGCTTTCACAATATGGACAATAAGGTAGCACTTTACCTCTTTTCCTACTTGAGGTGGATGTTTTAGTTCCTGGATCTGGGCCCTTTATCTGTGAGGCAGCTTTGGCACCATGGAGGACCGTGGCTGGTCTGGTTAGGCGGGCTGGTTTGGTTCGGCACTCAGGATTTCCTTTGGTGAATGGTTCGGTATGGCCCTGACACCATGCTTCGTACTGGAGCCACTTAGAGAATTCAGGTAATGTATAAACTGAATCGGACTGATAATACAGGTGTCGGCGGAAGTCTGCACGCAACTCTGGAGGTAGTTTGCCAAGCAGTCTGGCAACATGGGAACCACATTTCAACTCCACTTCTCCCTCTACACCAAGGGTTTCCAACATCCCCACAAGAGCTCTGATCTGGAGTGCAAACCTCTGAAATGCCTCATGATCCCCTCGCTTAATGTCGGGAGCATCCATGACTTGGGCAATTCTTTTGAGGGCTAACTGATGCGGTTGACCAAACCTCTCGTTTAAGGCTGTCATTGTGTCAGAGTATGGGGTGGCAGAGTTCAGATAAGAGTCAGCAATAAGGGAGGCTTCCTCTAATTTGAGATGGTCAACCAATATCTGGTACTTAAAGAGCTCGGTGGTATCAGCTGGCAGTAGATTCTCCAATGACATCTTCAACCTGGCGAATTCTGCAGGATCTCGATGAACCAGCATGGGGATTCGTGGCTTAGGGCCTAGATAGACTTTCTCCTGTACTAGCAGTGATGTGGGACAGGTTTCATAAGGCGATGGCTGTGGCTGGCTGTATGGCATTTCTGAGTGTTTAAGCCATGGTTCAGTCTGTTGCACTGATCGTGGAGCATACATAAATTGTTGCTGAGCTGGTGGAGCAACATTCAGCCAGGGTGTAGAATAGGGCCTTGAATATGGAGCTTGAGTTGGAGGGCGTGCGAGGGAAGGATACAATGAACTGCTCTGACACTGTGTATCTTGTGAAATGGGGTTAGTTCTTATATCCCCTCGGTCAGGTCTGAGTGACGGATTCTGGAATGAGTTTACACAGGCTGGAACATAATGTGCATAGTAGGGCTGTGCTACTGCTCTCTCCACAGCTAATTCCACTGGGTTTGAGTAACTGATAAAAGTAGCATAACTGACTGGGAATTCACGCTCTTCCCTAGCTCTGTATGGTGCATCATCACATACAGAAGGTGGTGGTTCAGGCCATGACTCGTCCTCCTGAGGAGGTGGATTTACTTCCAATGTTGTTCTGAGTCTCTGTGGTGTTAGGTGGGTAACTGAATGGGACTCGCCTGAGGACACAGCTGATACTTGGGACTGGAGTGATGAGACTTGGGATGAGGCTGAGAAGGAGGCTGGTGAGGATAAGTGAGCAAGGGGCTGCCTGGTTGCAGGCGAAGAAACTCTGTCATCTCTCAGTAATGGGCGTGTATCTGCATGTGGGATTTCCCCCCCACAGCATTTGGTTAATACATGCTGGCGCACTCTATCTCGTAAACTCCGTATGAGCTGGGTGTCCTGGCCAAGCTGAGCTTGAATGTCCTCTAATTCAGCATAAAAGGTTCCCCACTCATCTCTTGTCGAATACTGACTTCCAGGTCTGACCGATGCTGAACCAGCTGAAGACATCTTCCTAGCAGTTCCATCACTCTCTGCACTGCACTCCTCTTCTCGTCTAAATGTAGTCTGTGCTGCAGTATCTGCTGTATAAGAGGAAGCCAGTTCTCTGTGGCTGGTTACATTTACTTGGTAGTCTGACAAATAGGCTGGCAGTCGGACTTGACGTCTCGGCCGCACAGATTCTGGAAGGGCTTCACTCTTGTCTTTAGAAGTAGCCATCTTTAACCAAGGTAAGCACTGGTATCCGGCTCGAAGGACCAAAATTGTTTGAGAGAAAGGACCACAGGTGCTTAGGAGGTTATAGTTCTCGCCTTGGAGCGTCTGTCAGAACGCAGGACAGGAGGCAGGAATCAGTTTGAACAGTTTACTGAACTTTCTTCAGCAGCACAGACATCCATTAGACAGCAACGTTGCCACACTTTACAATGTAGGTACAAAGTTGGATACAGCCGTTGGCACTCAGCTTAGGTTTATGGAGATGGTAGATTTAAATCATAATCATAAGCATGTTGGTTGTGTGTGTGGCTGCAAATAAACAAAACAGTAATCAATATTACTTAAAGCATAATTATTGATATTGATTAGCTAAGCATCATGTCTAGCACAATACAACAGCTTAACCAGGCTGAATCATAACTTATAAGTCACAATTTCTTCACTTATTAATTGGTACATAACAAATGATAAGGTATGTGTTTCAATAATCCAAGAGCAACACTTCAATCTCTAACAAACAACGTGCATGAACAGTTTACAATGACGTTCATCCTATACTAACAACATGGCATGACTCATCAATTCTATCGAGTGGATGTATTACCCAAATACTCGATTATTTCTAGATATTCACATATATAATAAATCTTAAACAAATGATGAAAAAGTAGAGACTCACTTTTCTCAAATGGACGCACACACTTATTAATAATTAACCCCAACACTGCATCGCGACTTCAGGAACAGTTTTCCTGTGGCGCAGCTGTTATTGTCATGTGCAATCACTTCCAGCACATCTACTAATAGCCACTAGATGGCGCTTTTGCGCTACCTTTGTAACAGTAGAGGAACACTTTTCCAACTCTGACCCCTGACGCATGTGGCAGGGCATCCAGGTCATCAGTGACTACAAGTCAAGCAACTCTACTCCAACGGTCACAGACGTATCCTTCCTTAACAAGCTAAATGACTTTTATGCTCACTTCAACAGCGACAGCAAGGAGAAGGCCACCAAAATCACACACTCAGCAGACCACCAAACCCTCAAACTCACCTCCACAGATGTCCACACTGCATTGAGCTGGATCAACGCATGCAATGCTGCTGGCCCGGATGGTATTCCTGGTCGTGTGCTTAGGGCATGTGCAGAGCAGCTTGCAGGGGTCTTCACAGACATTTTCAACCTGTCCCTCACCCAAGCAACTATGCCAACATGCTTTAAGTCCACATCCATTGTGCCAGTGCCGAAACACTCCTCCCTGAATGACTACCGCCCCGTAGCACTCACACCTATTGTCATGAAGTGCTTCAAGCGACTGGTTCTAGCACACCTCAAAGACTGCCTCCCACCCACACTGGACCCACACCAATTTGCTTACCATAGAAATAGGAGCACAGAGGATGCAGTATGCACAGTGCTGCACTCTGTGCTCACACACTTGGACAATAACAACACATATGTACGGATGTTGTTTGTTGACTTCAGCTCAGCATTTAACACTGTCATTCCCTCCAAGCTGACAACAAAACTTGGAGACCTGGACATAAACACCTCCCTCTGGATTATGGAGTTTCTGACCAACAGACCTCAGCATGTTAGGTCAGGCCACACCTGCTCCACCACCATCACACTCAACATCGGCGTACCACAGGGCTGTGTGCTGAGCCCATTCCTCTACTCCCTCTACACCCACGACTGCAAGCCTGTGCATGGATCAAACTCCATCAAGTTTGCAGATGACAACACAGTGATTGGCCTCATCAGAGACAACGATGAGACTGCCTACAGGGAGGAGGTACAGCACCTGGCCGCATGGTGCGCTGACAACAACCTGCTCCTTAACACCAGCAAGACAAAGGAGCTCATTGTGGACTTTAGGAAGAAAAAAGGAAACACGCATGACCCCATCCACATTAACAGGATGGTTGTTGAACGTGTCTCCAGCTTCAAGTTCCTGGGAACCACCATCTCAGAGGATCTGTCCTGGACCACAAACACATCCAGCCTCTTCTTCCTCAGGACACTGAAGAAAACCAGCTGTCTTCAGCCATCCTGGTGAACTTTTACCGTTGTGCGATCGAGAGCATCCTGACCAGTTGTATTACAGTCTGGTTTGGGAACTGCTCAGTTACTGACCACAAGGCAAAGGGGGTGTTGAAAACAGCCCAATGCATCATTGGGACACCACTTCCTGCTATTGAGGACATCCAGACAAAACGCTGTCTATGTCGAGCTTGCAGCATTCTTAAGGACTCTTCTAACCCTGACCATAGACTGTTTAACCTCCTGCCCTCTCGGAGGCGATTCAGGAGCCTCCGGACAAGGACCAGCAGATTCAGGAACAGCTTTTTCCCTACAGCTGTCTCCTTACTGAACTCTGCCCTCTGACACCCCCCACACACACACCACACACACAGACTCCTCACCCCTCCTCATCACTACATCTGATTTACAAACAAGCAAAAAACAGTAAACTTGTTATTCCTTGCACTACTGTCTGTTCATCCAGAATACTGAGTAATCCATTTGCACACTGAAATATTTTCTATTCCCTTTACTGTCCATTGCACTAGTGTAAATGATGTTCATATGTTCATAGTTTTTGCTTATAGTGTACATACCCTTATACATAATCCATCTATATAGTATGTTCATAGTACACCTATCTGTATATCATGCTGATGTATTTAAATTCTATTCAATTCAATTCAATTCAATTCAATACAAGTTTATTTGTATAGCGCTTTTTACGATACAAATAATTGCAAAGCAACTTTACAGAAAATTAAGTTTCCACAATATTTAGGAGTAGCTTATCAGTGGTGACTGTCAGTTTATGTGCATACGGCAGAAATGTTCAGAAAAATCAATAAAAGACATAAACAAACAGACAATTGACACTATTAACAGCAATTATGCAATCAAACTTATAGCAAAATGTGGTAGTTCTGTATGTTGTTTCTGGGTTAGCATCATCTGAGGTCCTCTGAGGGGTTGGCATCATCTCTTCTCAGGTGTTCTGGATCCAGACTGGAGCTTGTGTACATCCTAGTTAGATGTAAATCCCGTGGCAAAACAGAGAAACAAATAGAGACATAATTAGCGTAGCTGCTGTTCCAGCCAAGTAAAATTAATTAGTTTAACCGAAGCTAAAGAATAATAATGCGCATTTGATCAGATATAACTGCAGTCCAAAATTGTGAGATGCATTATTTCAATGCTTAGCCAAAGAGGTGTGTTTTTAATCTAGATTTAAACAGAGAAAGTGTGTCTGAACCCCGAACATTATCAGGAAGGCTATTCCAGAGTTTGGGAGCCAAATGCGAAAAAGCTCTACCTCCTTTAGTGGACTTTGCTATCCTAGGTACTATCAAAAGTCCAGCGTTTTGTGACCTTAGGGAGCGTGATGGATTGTAGCGTGGTATAAGACTAGTTAGGTACGCAGGAGCTAAACCATTAAGGGCCTTATAAGTAAGTAATAATATTTTGTAACTGATAGGGAACTTAATAGATAGCCAGTGCAGAGACTGTAAAATTGCAATACAATAGTCCAGTCTAGAGGTCATGGATGCATGAACTAGCTTTTCTGCATCAGGAACAGGTAACATGTTTCGTAGCTTAGCAATGTTTCTAAGATGGAAGAATGCTGTTTTTGTAACATGGGAAATATGTTTTTCAAAAGACAAGTTACTGTCTAATATAACACCCAGATTTTTGACAGTAGAGGAAGTAACAGTACATCAGTCTAATTGCAAATTGTAATCTACAAGATTCTGTGTAATGTTTTTTGGTCCAATAAGTTATATCTCCGTCTTATCTGAATTTAATAGGACAAAAATTATTGGTCATCCAATCTTTTACATTTTTAACACACTCTGTTAGCTTAGATAATTTAGAAGTTTCATCTGGTCTCGTTGAGATATAAAGTTGAGTATCATCAGCATAACAGTGGAAACTAATCCTGTATTTTCTAATGATATTACCAAGGGGCAACATGTATATTGAAAATAGCAGAGGACCTAGGACAGATCCTTGTGGCACTCCATATTTTACTGGTTATAAATGAGATGACTCCCCATTTAAATAAACAAAGTGGTAGCGATCAGACAGGTAGGATCTAAACCATCTAAAAGCCTGCCCTTGGATACCTGTATAGTTTTGTAATCTATCTATGAGTATGTCGTGATCTATGGTGTCGAACGCAGCACTAAGATCAAGTAAAACTAGCAATGAGATGCAGCCTTGGTCTGATGCAAGAAGCAAGTCATCTCCATTCGCGCTCAAGACTCCGAGTTTCTTTCTTGAGAGAGTGGGTATTACTGTTGTACCATGGCACAGTACGTTTTTCTCTAACCTTTTTCAATTTGATGGGGGCAACATCTTCTAATGTATTAGAGAAGATAGTGCCCATGTTGCCAGTCATTTTGTCTAGTTCATGTGTATTTATGGGTACACAGAGCAGTTGAGATAAATCAGGCAGGTTATTTGCGAATCTGTCTTTGGTGGCTGGAACAATAGTTCTGCCCGGACGATAACGCAAAGCCATATAGTTATTATCATCAATACGCAGAATGCACGATACAAGGAAATGGTCAGTAACATCATCACTTTGAGGTACGATATCTATATCAGTAAGATCGATTCCATGCGATATAATTAAATCTAGCGTATGATTAAAACGATGAGTGGGACCGGTGACATTTTGCTTTACTCCAAAACATTTTAATAAGTCAGTAAACGCAAGTCCTAATGCATCATTTGTATTATCAATGTGAATGTTAAAATCTCTGAAAATTAGCGCTTTATCAACGGTAACCAACAGGTCTGAGAGGAAGTCTCCAAATTCTTTTAGGAATTCTGTATACAGCCCTGGTGGTCTATACACAGTAGCCAGAGCAAGAGATACAGTAGATTTCTTTTGCATATCTGACAGTGTAACATTAAGCAGAAGTATTTTGAATCATTTAAACCTGTATCCTGTTTTCTGGGTAACATTGAGAATATCACTATATATTGTTGCAACACCTCCCCCACGACCAGTCTGACGGAGCTCATGTTTATAACAGTAGTTTGGTGGCGTAGACTCATTTAGACCAATATAATCATTTGGTTTTAGCCAGGTTTCAGTCAAGCAGAGTACATCA
Source organism: allo-octoploid hybrid of Carassius auratus x Cyprinus carpio (assembly GCA_024542945.1). NCBI lineage: Eukaryota > Metazoa > Chordata > Actinopteri > Cypriniformes > allo-octoploid hybrid of Carassius auratus x Cyprinus carpio. The sequence continues at coordinate 192,908 of CM045020.1, forward strand.
AAACTATTATCTGTGATCATTTAATTTACAATAACTGCTTTGGGTGTGAGTGATCTAATGTTTATGAGCCCAAACTTTAGAAATTGTTTTTGTTCATTTATTTTACGTTTTTCTGGTTCAATCACGATAAGTTTTTTTCTTGATCCTACATTAAATGTATATTTTGACATCACTATTCGGGGAACAGACACAGTCTTAATAGATTGGACAGCACAAGTACTTCTAACATTTAAGCGGGTAGAACAAAAGCCATCATAGCAGTTATTTGAGAATTGGCTTACTAGTCAAATGGAGTGTAACGTCCTGGAGATGTTGTCCGAGAGGAGATCCGCTCCGACTCTGCTGGGGTGCAGGCCATCAGCGCGAAAAAGCCTAGGACCCTCCCAGAAAAGATTCCAATTTTTAACAAAGAGCAGTTTCTGTTCTTTACACCATGACAATAACCATTAATTTAGAGCAAAAAGTCTACTGAACCTTTTGTGTCCTCGTCGATACGTGGGCAGTGGTCCTGACACGATGATCATCGCTGTGGGCGTCGTGCTGCGAACCGTCTCGATCAGGCTATTGAAAGCCCCTCTTCAGTGTCTCGGTCTGCCGCTGCGTGGTGTCGTTAACCCCGGCGTGAAGCACGGCTGCTCTGGGGCTCTCGTCCGCCTTCAGGATCACTGGTATCTGCGCAGAAACTTCGAGAACACGAGCACCAGGGAAACAGTGAGTGTGCACTTAACCTTCGGCTAACGTAGCACGGACGTGTCGGACGATGGAGTCTCCGACGATCACAGCGTCACGTTCCATCTCGCGGAGGGGAGCGAAGCGGTTCCGTGTGTAGATCTTGAAGACCGGAGGGGGAAAAGTCGTTGCCCAGGGGCCTGGCTGGCTGGCATAATCTGTAAATTATGTCCATAATACTGCCTTATTTGTATATTTATTGTACATTTGTAATATATTGTAGACACTGTATATCCTGTACTTACAGCTTATTGCACTTCTGGTTAGATGCTAACTGAATTTCGTTGCCTTGTACCTTACATGTGCAATGACAATAAAGTTGAATCTAATCTAAATCTAATCTAATCTAAAAGGCTAATAAAATTGATTTATGACCAGAGCTGTATAGTAACGAAGTAGAACTACTTCACTACTGTACTTAACTACTAAAAGGCGGTATCTGTACTTTACTAGAGTATTATTTATTACAATATTATATTACTTCCACTTTTACTTTTACACATTTTCAATGAGTTTAATACTTTTACTCTGATATTTTTTTTTTATGTGCTGCATTGTTTCTCGTTACAATTATAAAAATGTTACGAATTATTCCATTCCAAACCCACATTACCACTAGCAGAACAGTAGATGGCAGGTTTGATGAAGCTGGCACATCACTGAGCGAATGAAGCGATTAAGAAGACTGCGCGTGCTCCCGTTCTGCCTTTTGATCAGCTAAAAAGATGGACGAACCAAAAATACCACCTTCCACCCCTTCAACTTCAAGTGATCGTGGCTGTGAGAGTGAGGAAGTAGACCACCCCTGGCCCTACTTAGAGTCCATGTTCTTCTATGACGGAGTGAAAGATAATTCATATAGAATGAAGTGCTTACTCTGCCACACGAAAGGCTGTGAAATAATGGCCTTCAAAAATTCACCATCGAATTTGAAGAAACATATCAAGGTAAGTTACAAATATCATCACAAATCACACCAGCTTGAGCTATCAGTAAGCCCTTTTGCTAACTAGCGACATGCGGTGTTCACTTAGTTCATGCAGTGTTCACTTAACGTTAACTAGCTGGCTATCATAAAGGTTGTCACGCAATAAAGGTTGAATGGTGTTTTTGACCCATCACTAATGTCAACTTCCTCTTATTTTATGACATAGCCTACTGTTGCCAAAAATAAATCGTAGAGCATGTCTTCTTTTGGTGCTGCTTAATCACACGCCCGTTTTTATAGTGTAGTAGTGTTTTATAGGTTAATGGTAGTATGGATTTACACTGACATAATTCATGTAGGAGTTTTCCTGCATTGAAATGTTTTAGGCCACCGCCAAAGCCGTATTTGTTCGGTGAGTGATGTAGAATAGAATGACTGCTGCGCTTGTCAGGGCTCATATAAGAACAAGCAGCGAGAGAGAGAGAGAATGCCCCGGCCGCGCGTGCATTCACCGTCTTAAAACAACACGAGAGCTCTCTTGCTCTCAAATTGCTCTCTATTTGTTTACATAGTTAAAGTGTACTGTGAAGTAACATATACAAACAATGAACAGTTGAGGAGTATTTTTATTATGTAAGATTAACAAAAATTAATAAATACAGTAACAAATGTATTGATCATGGTTAGTTCATGTTGGTTATTAGTCTAATACTTTAACTAATGTAATGTTAACAAATCAAACCATATTGTAAAGTGTTACAAACAAATCATTTACTCAGAACACTTCTTGAATATAAGTGTGTTTACCCCATTTTTTTTAGTAAGAGTGGTTAGTAAGATTTAATCTTAATGAACTACAGTATTTTCAGGTTATTTATATGACAATGTGTAGAAAAATTACCTAAAAAAATAATTTAGCCTAGTTTAGACTGGAGTGAGGTGAAAACAGAAAAAAAGTGCAAAGCAAGTTGTTGTTAGCTAGCTGTTCATTTTATTCAATTGTATATGGTAGAAAATTAGACTATTACTCAAAATAAACTTTTTGGTAATGAAATCAAAGTGCTGTTAACAAACATATCATCTCAACTTGTCTGCATCTCAAGTGGTCTTCGCGCACTCCCGTTTCTCATGATGCATGGTTGGTTGTATCAAGTTAGGCCTACAGGATTTTGCAAGTAATTGCAGAGAAGCACTAAAGCAGAATCCATGACGGATCTTTGGTTATGGGGTTTCTTGCTTAAGTTTTTTTTTTATATATATAGAATTATGGTGGATAACTGACTTTAATTGAATTAATTTTGCTTTTATCAGTAGTGTCACAGCAGTTATTACACAATACACTCACGTTATAATTCTGTGAAGGTAAAACAATTTTTTTTTTTTTTATTGTCTCTTTTCAGAGCAAGCATGACGGCCACTTGAGTAGATACGAGGAACTCACATCTGCAAAGCGAAAGAAGACTGTGATTCCATCCCCTTCCATCAAGCAGGCCACATTAATGGGTAGCTGGACCACGATGCCCCAGAGATCCATCGACAAGGCAATCATGAAGTATGTTGTCCGAGGACTTCAGCCTTTCAACATTGTAGAGCAAGTAGCTTTCCGCGATTTTGCGTTAGACCTGGTGCCAAATAGCAAAATAATGACAAGAATCACACTCGCATCTAGGATTGATAATGCTGCCAAACAGATGAAGATCAAAATTATTGAGGCCATGAAAACTGTTGACCACATCGCGACAACCACTGACTGCTGGTCAGCCAGGCGGCGTAAGTTCACTTGGGTCACGGCTCACTGGCTGGACCTGGAAAGTTTAAAAAGGTGCTTAGTGGCCCTGGCCTGTAAAAGATTAAGAGGCTCTCACACTTTCAACCTTCTGGCAAATGCACTTAATGATATCCATGCTGAGTATGACATTCGGGGAAAGATAGTCAGAACAGCCACGGACAATGGCTCCAACTACATTAAAGCCTTCAAAGTCTTTGGTGAAGATAGAAATAACAAGCTGGTGCTCTAGTTCAGGAGGAAGAGGAGGAGGAAGAAGAAGCAGACAAAGATGAGGAGGAGGTAGAGTTTGTGTGACGACTGGGTAAAGGAGGAGCTGGAAACAAGTGCGAGTATTGACAATTTAATGAAAACCAAAACAAAACAAACAAGAATACAAATACTGCAGGGGAGACAACAATCCAAGATGGAATCGAGCCGAAGGTAAGGTGGTGATGCTTGTGCAGGTGCGAAGAGTGGATGAGGTTCCGGGGGAAGACACGGACATCCAACACAGAACACCACAGAAGCATAGAACAAACCAACATGAAACAACGCTCTCACAAACACAAGACGTGAGACAAGCCCTATATATAGGGAGAGGGTAATGAGTGACAGCTGCTGCTGATGACAATTAACGGAGACGCCCACAAGCTAATCAGTGCAGACGCGAAACACACAGACTTCACCACAAAGTGCAAAACCCAGAGATCACGGTTTACCAACCGTGACAGTTTGTCGATGTATCTTCACTTTTTAATGAGGATGATGGTTTTGAGTTCTAGCTCCCGAAGCACCAGCATTGTGCATGCCACATTCTTAACCTAATAGCCACTGCCGATGCCAGCAAGGCAGTGTCCAATGACGCGTACAAGAAATTATACTACTCAACATTTGGCAAGTGCAATGCACTTTGGAATAAGTGTTCAAGATCCTCAACAGCAGCTGAAACTGTGGAAGATGCTTGCTCCCTCCAGCTTGTGTGACCAAATGCAACAAGGTGGAACTCTGTGTTCATGGCTGTGGAGAGACTGCTCAGAATAGTGAAAGAAAAGGGAGAGGCAACAATGAGAGTTTTCTGCACAGATTTGAAGGTTCCAATGTAAGTTTAAAAATGTTTCATATGGTACTCTTTCTGTTCAAACTCAATTCTGGTCCATATTGTCTACTTGTACAACATTGAATTGAATGATTAACATTGAATGATGTACCAATTCATTGCATGATAATCATCCAATCATGTAGCAATGCTGTTTTTTGTCTCTTACTGTTTATATGTTCTTGTCTTCTTCACAGGTTTAATCCATCTGAACTTGCATTCCTGTCAGAGTATTCTGCTGTCATAACTCCAGTCGCCCAAGCAACTAACATTTTGCAAGCTGAAACCAATGTCCAGATGGGGTGGCTGCTCCCAATCGTCAAGCTCCTGAAAATCAAGCTGAACAGGATCAAGCTGCCGCAGAAGTACTGCAAGCTGCTTGTGGATGCCTTGCAGGTGGGCATTGAGGATCGCTTTGGCCCTATGATGGAAGACCCAGAGCTCGTGGCCGCTGCTATTCTGCTTCCAAAATTCAGGACAAATTGGACACATGAAGATGAGACAATCAAAATAGGTAAGACATATAGTGTATGGGTGCATTATTTGTGTATTTTACCAATTTGCAATCAAGAGTCACACATACAGTACCGCTCAAAAATTGGCGATTACTTTGATTTTGTTTTTGTTTTATTTGGAAACACACATGAGCTTGTCCTGCATAGAAGATATTGCAAACATACCTATAAACTGGGCATTATGGTGTTAGCGTGAGAAATGATGTGGTATGGGAGCCTTCCTCTTTAGCCTAGTAGTATGGCAGACAAGCCTTCCTGTCTAAGGTCTGCCAGGCTGTAAATGCTGCAAAAGGCTTTTTGTTTAAGGCAATTATTTGAAGTATAAAGTCGTCATTTCCATTAAAATCATTTACTGAGAATGTCATCATGTCAAATCTGTGGTTATTGTCATGATGGGTTGAAACTATTATTATTGTTTATAACACAGTCTTATATTTCAGGAATGCACTATATCAAACAAAGCATTGAAGACCCCTCGTTGCAGTCCAGTGAGGTCAACAGGTCCAGCTCATCTGATGAAGATGACTTCTTTTCTGGCATGCAGGGTTCGAAGGCACAAGACAGCACCAAACAGCTAGATGCGTACTTGTCATGTTCAGCAGATAACATGGACTTGCTCAAGTCTTTTCCAGCTGTGTGCAAGTTGTCTGTTAAGTTAAACACACCCCTTCCAGCATCAGCAGCCTGCGAGAGGCTTTTTAGTATCGCAGGATTAGTCTTTAGCCCTAGAAGAGTGAGACTAAATACGTTCAATTTTGAAAACCAACTACTTTTGAGGATAAACCAAAGATTTCTAACTTCCTAAATATGACTGCTTTATGCATAGCAGTTTAAGAAGGGAATAAGCTGTGGAGAAAAAAAAGTACAAGCAGAGAAGAGAGGGTAGGGATGCTTTAAAGGGGAAGGGAATATTTGATCTGTTTTTGTTTATTTAAGCTCAGTGTTTTTAGGTGCTCTAATCACTTTTGTTTTTACATAAGAAATACTTGAATGTGGCCTACTGGCCTTTAAGATCTTTTAGTTGCCCTAACAAGTTGAGGGTGAAAAGAAAATGTGTAACTTCCAAAAATGGCTGCTTTATGCATTCTAGTTTAAGAAGGTAATAAGCTGTGGAGAGGAAAAAAAAAAAAAAAACAAGCAGGGAAGAGAAGGGAGGGATGCTTTAAAGGGGGAAGGGACATACTTAATCTGTTTTTGTTTACAAAAAGTTACAGCCAAAGGTATTGTGATTGTCCTTTAGGTTAATCATTTGAAATAATAAAAACAATATGATGTTCCAACTTTTGACTACTTTCTTTAATAACTACATAACACAATACTTGTACTTTTACTTTCAGTACTTGAGTAGTAAATTTTAAAATGAATTACTTGCAATAACTTAAGTACAAAAAATGTTGAATACTTTAGTACTTCTAGTCAAGTCAAGTCAAGTCACCTTTATTTATATAGCGCTTTAAACAAAAAAGATTGCGTCAAAGCAACTGAACAACATTAATTAGGAAAACAGTGTGTCAATAATGCAAAATGACAGTTAAAGGCAGTTCATCATTGAATTCAGTGATGTCATCATGCATCTCAGTTCAGTTTAAATTGTGCAATAATTTGCAATCAAGTCAACGATATCGCTGTAAATGAAGTGTCCCCAACTAAGCAAGCCAGAGGCGACAGTTGCAAGGAACCAAAACTCCATCAGTGACAGAATGGAGAAAAAAACCTTGGGAGAAACCAGGCTCAGTCGGGGGGCCAGTTCTCCTCTGACCAGACGAAACCAGCAGTTCAATTCCAGGCTGCAGCAAAGTCAGATTGTGCAGAAGAATCATCTGTTTCCTGTGGTCTTGTCCCAGTGGTCGTCTGAGACAAGGTCTTTACAGAGGATCTGTTTCTGGGGCTCTAGTTGTCCTGGTCTCTGCTGTCTTTCAGGGCTGTAGAGGTCCTTTCTAGGTGCTGATCCACCATCTGGGCTGGATACGTACTGGATCCGGGTGACTGCAGTGACCCTCTGACTTGGATACAGACTGGATCTGGTGGCTATGGTGACCTTAGAATAAGAGAGAAACAAACTAATATTAGCGTAGATGCCATTCTTCTAATGATGTAGCAAGTACATCTGGTGTTATGTGAAGTGTTCCCGGTTCCGGTTTACCTAATTAATGTAGCCTAAAAGTCCTTTAACGGATTTGGATATTAGAAGTGTGCTATGTGTAAGCCAGGTTAAAGAGATGGGTCTTTAATCTAGATTTAAACTGCAAGAGTGTGTCTACCTCCCAAACAATGTTAGGTAGGTTATTCCAGAGTTTGGGCGCTAAATAGGAAAAGGATCTGCCGCCCGCAGTTGACTTTGATATTCTAGGTATTATCAAATTGCCAGAGTTTTGAGAACGGAGCGGACGTGGATGACTATAATGTAACAAGAGCTCGTTCAAATACTGAGGTGCTAAACCATTCAGAGCTTTATAAGTAATAAGCAAGATTTTAAAATCTATACGATGTTTGATAGGCAGCCAGTGCAGTGTTGACAGAACCGGGCTAATATGATCATACTTCCTGGTTCTAGTAAGAACTCTAGCTGCTGCATTTTGGACTAACTGGAGTTTGTTTACTAAGCGTGCAGAACAACCACCCAATAAAGCATTACAATAATCTAACCTTGAGGTCATAAACGGATGGATTAACATTTCTGCATTTGACATTGAGAGCATAGGCCGTAATTTAGATATAGTTTTGAGATGGAAAAATGCAGTTTTACAAATGCTAGAAACGTGGCTTTCTAAGGAAAGGTTGCTATCAAATAGCACACCTAGGTTCCTAACTGATGACGTAGAATTGACAGAGCAGCCATCAAGTCTTAGACAGCGTTCTAGGTTATTACATGCAGAGCTTTTAGGTCCTATAATAAACACCTCTGTTTTTTCAGAATTTAGCAGTAAGAAATTACTCGTCATCCAGTTTTTTTAGCGACTATGCATTCCGTTAGTTTTTAATTGGTGTGTTTCGCCGGGCCATGAAGAAATATAGAGCTGAGTATCATCAGCATAACAGTGAAAGCTAACACCATGTTTCCTGATGATATTTCCCAAGGGTAACATGTAAAGCGTGAAGAGTAACGGCCCTAGTACTGAGCCTTGAGGTACTCCATACTGCACTTGTGATCGATATGATACCTCTTCATTCACTGCTACGAATTGATAGCGGTCATATAATTACGATTTAAACCATGCTAATGCACTTCCATTAATGCCAACAAAGTGCTCTAGTCTATGCAAAAGAATGTTGTGGTCAATAGTGTCGAACGCAGCACTAAGATCCAATAGCACTAATAGAGAGATACAACCACGATCAGATGATAAGAGCAGGTCATTTGTAACTCTAAGGAAAGCAGTCTCAGTACTATGATACGGTCTAAATCCTGACTGGAAATCCTCACAGATGCCATTTTTCTCAAAGAAGGAATATAATTGTGAGTATACTACCTTTTTTAGTATCTTGGACAGAAAAGGGAGATTCGAGAACGGTCTATAATTAACTAGTTCTTTGGGGTCAAGTTGTGTTTTTTTGATGAGAGGCTTAATAACAGCCAGTTTGAAGGTTTTGGGGACATACCCTAATAACAATGAGGAATTAATAATAGTCAGAAGAGGATCTATGACTTCTGGAAGCACCTCTTTTAGGAGCTTAGATGAAATAGGGTCTAACATACATGTTGTTGGTTTAAATGATTTAACAAATTTATACAATTCTTCCTCTCCTATAGTAGAGAATGAGTGGAACTGTTCCTCAGGGGATCTATAGTGCACTGTCTGATGTGATACTGTAGCTGATGGCTCCATGGTTACAATTTTATCTTTAATAGTATCGATTTTTAGAAGTAAAGTAGTTCATAAAGTCATTACTGCTGTGATGTTGAGAAATGTCAACACTTGTTGATGCTTTATTTTTCGATAATTTAGCCACTGTATTAAATAAATACCTGGGGTTATGTTTGTTTTCTTCTAAAAGAGATGAAAAGTAATCAGATCTAGCAGTTTTTAATGCTTTTCTGTAGGATAGAAAAGCATTAAAAACTCCAAGCAATACGAAATACCTCTAGTTTTGTTTTCCTCCAGCTGCGCTCCATTTTCCGTGCTGCTCTCTTTAGGGTGCGAGTGTGCTCATTACACCACGGTGTCAGACTGTTTTCCTTAACCTTCCTTAAGCGTAAAGGAGCAACTGTATTTAAAATGCTAGAAAAGAGAGAGTCCATAGTTTCTGTTACATCATCAAGTTGTTCTGAGGTTTTGGATATGCTAAGGAATTGTGTGGTGTAATTAAGAAAGTTACAAGAGACTGTTTAATGTAGAATGCCTTTATTTTGAAGGTGTGTGTTTTATTTTGTAATTTAGATTTCCTGTGAGTGAGATCATTTCCTGTTGTGCTGTTGTTGCAGTCATGTTGAAGAAGTACATGTTGTAGTTAATGCCATCTCTATCCATCCGTCTTTGTTTGTTCATGGGGCATCGTCAGTGAGTATATTTAATTTAATAACTTGAGACCCAATTAAGGAGTAATATATTATTTGTTTTGTGCTGAATATATTTTTGTTTACTTATCTGTATTTGTTATGTGTTTGTTATTTCAGTTTTACCTTTTCTTCATTAAAATTACCTGCCAAGTACAACACATCGCCTGTTCATTGGAGGAAAACTTTTTGAAGGAACGAGTTTAGCTTGCTGTTTCATGTTAGATGAGAACAGTATAGTAAAATGACGTCCTCTGAGAAGAAGATGGATTCAGAGAAAGAACCTCAGTCTCAAGTTTCAATGAATGAAACGCCAAAAATACAAGACAATAAGAAGAACGCTGATGCAAAATCACACACGTCAACTAGTGCACGTCGATCTACGCGTTCTCAACTATCTATGGTCAACGTGGCTGCTGCTACGGCACGGGCAGAGGCGGAAGCAGCAAAAGCCAGAGCCTCCTTCATCAGAAAGGAAATGAACATTAAAATCGAAAAAGCTCGTCTAGAGGCAGAATTAGACGCGCTCAAGCAGGAAGCAGAAGCAGAGGCAGCTATAGCGAAGGCCATTGTCATGGAAAATGCTGCTGTCGAATTAAGCTCTCATGGGAGCCAGCGGGACATTGAGTCATTACCATCGCAAAGTCCACAAGACAAAGTGAGTGAATATGTGGAAAGGCGCTCACGAAGGGATGATTCTCACCCAGATGAGCAGTTTGATATAAGCCAACAGAGGCCATCTGCCCTGTTAACGTTGGATGAAGAACGCGGATCCATTTGTAAGGCATTTGAGTCCCTCAGTCTTAAACCACACCACTCTTATGGAGATTGTGAGATGCCAAAACACTCAAGCCCACATCAGCCACATCTCCATTACTCTGAGTTATGTCAGCCAGATAGCTACCAACATACCCCTAAGCTAGATAGCCAGCAGCGTTCCAGTCAGCAATTCCAAAGCATACATCAAAAAATCAAGGTTGAAGAAAGGCAACAAGTTGATACTTCTGATCATAAAAAACAGCAAGTGTGCAGCCTCTATAATCCTGATCCCTCTCCTAGCCATGACCTAAATAGCAACACATCAGACTTGGCTAAGTTCTTAATAAGAAGTCAGCTGGTTTCAGGGGGTTTGACCAAATTTGATGATCGGCCAGAAAACTTCCTTGGCTGGAAGTCAACATTTATAAGTGTCGTGAAGGGACTTGACATCTCTGCCCATGAACAAATTGATCTGCTTATAAAATGGCTAGGTCCCGAATCAAGTTATCAAGCTCGCAGGATGAAGGCTGCCAACGTCCGTCAACCATTGGTGGGTCTCAACCTCATTTGGGAAAGACTGGATGAACTTTATGGAGCTCCAGAAGCCATAGAGAAGGCTTTGTTCGCAAAACTGGACAACTTCCCAAGAATAGGCAACCGTGATAACCACAGACTTCGAGAACTTGGGGATTTACTATGTGAACTTGAAGCTGCTAAGGAAGATGGTTATCTCCAAGGATTAGCCTATCTGGACACGGCAAGAGGCGTAAGTCCCATTGTTGAAAAATTGCCCTTCCATTTACAGGATAAATGGATGACAGTAGGATCAAAATATAAGGAAGATCACAGGGTACATTTCCCACCCTTTTCAGTCTTCTCTGAATTCATAAGGAGACAAGCCAGGGCAAGAAACGATCCAAGTTTTTATGTGACCAATACAGTTGCACCAGCTCTGAGAAAGGAGAGAATGGGGAATCTCAATTACAAGAATCCTGTTTCTGTTCACAAGACAAGTGTGAGCAACAAGGAAACGACTACAGATAGAGAGGGGAACCAAACAGAAGACGTGAACATGCTATGTCCCATACATAAAAAACCACACGCACTTAAGAAGTGCAAGAGCTTTCGAGCTATGCTCTTGGATGACAGGAAGAAATTCCTAAGGGATAAGGGAGTGTGTTTTCGCTGCTGTGCTTCAGTCTCCCATCAGGCCAAGGACTGTGGCGCTTTTATCAAATGCGCAGAGTGCGGAAGTGAACGTCATGTGGCCGCTATGCACTTTGGCCCTGCTCCAAGAGAGTCAAAGGATCTGATATCTTATAAGGAGCAAAAAGATTCTAAAGAAAAGAGCTCTTCTAAGGTTCATGGCGGGGAGCCAGTTACCACACCCAATGATGAACAAAACCTAGCGGCTAAACCACTGTGTACACAAGTTTGTGGTAAATACTTCAGAGGAAAGTCGTGCTCGAAGATATGTCTGGTTAATGTTTATCCTGAAGGTCATCCAGAGAAGAGTAAAAGGATGTACGTGATCTTAGATGATCAGAGTAACGTCTCATTGGCCAAGACAGAATTCTTTGACGCCTTCCGAATACAAGGACCACGAATTCCATACATCCTGACTACATGTGCTGGAGTGGTCAAGGTGACCGGTAGAAGAGCTCATGGTTTCATGGTTGAGCCACTCACAGGAGAGCTAAGTATCGCCCTTCCAACTCTAATAGAGTGTAATAATGTCCCAAACAGCCGAGCAGAAATCCCAACCCCAGAAGCAGCGTACCGCCACAGCCACATGCGAGCTATGGTTGACCAAATACCTGCTCTCGATGACGCTGCAGACATCTTGCTCCTATTAGGGAGGGACATTCTTCAGGTCCACAAGGTTCGTCGGCAGTTTAATGGCCCAGACAACGCTCCATTTGCCCAGAAGCACGATTTCGGCTGGGTCATTGTCGGTGATGTCTGCCTGGGTGGAGCCCACACCCCTACAGAAGTAAACACATTTAAAACATGTATTATGGACAATGGCCGTCCCAGTTATATGCTTCCTTGTGAGAACCTTGTCAAGGTTAAGGAGGATTTAAGTCAGCCTCTTCATCAGAACATCTCCTTACCTTGGTCTCATTCTCTGGAGCAGCAAGAGAACCTCCTTGGTGCAGCAGTCTTCCAAAGGACTGAAAAAGATAATCAGTTGGCACCTTCTATCGACGACTTGACCTTCCTACAGCTAATGGACAAGGGGTTTGTTAAGGATGAAAGTGGCAGCTGGGTGGCACCCTTGCCCTTCCGAAACCCAAGGAGGCCGCTCCCTAACAACAGGCAGCAGGCACACCAATGGCTTATGTCATTGCAGCGAGCTTTCCAGAAGAGACCCAGCATGAAGGAAGACTTCCTGGAGTTTATGCAAGGGATTTTGGATAACAACCATGCAGAGTTGGCACCACCATCAGAAGGAAGGGAGGTGTGGTACCTTCCCATTTTTGGAGTCTACCACCCACACAAGCCCGGTAAAATCAGGGTTGTTTTTGACTCAAGTGCTCGCTTTGAGGGTGTCTCACTGAATGAGGTCTTGCTTCAGGGGCCCAATCTCAACAATAGCCTTCTGGGAGTTCTTCTTAGGTTCAGGAAGGAACCAGTAGCCATAACTGCGGACGTTAGGCAAATGTTTTATTGCTTTCTGGTCCAGGAAGAGCATCGAGATGTTTTGCGCTTCCTGTGGTTCAAGGACAACAACCCTGAAAGTGAAGTGGTGGATTACCGGATGAGGGTCCACGTGTTTGGAAACTCCCCATCACCTGCTGTTGCAACCTACGGGTTGAGGAGAGCTGCACAGGAGGGAAAGAAGGATTTCGGCAGGGATGTCTGTGAATTCATTAAGAAAGACTTCTATGTGGATGACGCCTTGCGGTCTTTTGCGACTGAGGCTGAAGCAGTTGATGTTCTAAAGAGAGCCCAAAATCTGCTGGCAGGTTACAACATAAAGCTCCACAAGATCACATCAAACAAGGTCGATGTTATAAATGCCTTTCCTAAAGAAGATCGAGCCAGGGGTCTGGAGACTCTGGACCTTGCAGTTGACGACTTACCCATCCAGCGCAGTCTGGGTGTAGCCTGGGATAGGACAAGGGATACATTCACCTTTAACATTCCAGAGCCCCAGAAACCCTTCACGCGCAGAGGGGTGCTCTCGACCATCAACAGCGTGTTTGATCCTTTGGGCTTCCTGGCGCCTGTGACGGTCGAGGGCAGGCTCCTTCTACGAGAACTAGTGTCTCAAGGTACAGATTGGGACAGTCCCCTGCCTCCAGAGAAATTTGATAAGTGGCAACGGTGGCAGGACTCACTGCAAGGTCTTAATCATCTGAACATCAGTCGCACCTATTCTACATGTTCACTGACCAGGGCCAAAGCTACAGAGCTATGCGTCTTTTCTGACGCCTCTGTAAAGGCAATTGCAGCAGTTGCCTACTTAAAGGTGGAAACTGACGAAGGTCATACAGAAGTCAGTTTCGTACTCGGCAAGGCCAAACTAGCACCATCCCGAGACTAGAACTCTGCGCTGCAGTGTTGGCCACAGAAATTGCGGACCAGATCAGAGAGGAGATAGGGCTTATGTTGGATAGGATCACATTCTTCACGGACAGTAAGGTTGTGTTGGGATATATAACTAATGAATCTCGAAGGTTCTACGTATATGTGAATAATCGCATGCAGCGCATCAGACAGTCCAGCCATCCGGGTCAGTGGAGATATGTAGCCACCGAAAACAATCCAGCCGATCTCGGCTCAAGATCTGTGGCTGCAAGTCAGTTGCAAGGAAGCAGTTGGTTGACGGGACCAAGATTTTTATTGGAACCTGAGGAGTCATCAATGGACATTATGGCCTTTGAACTGGTCAATCCAGACTCAGATGTGGAACTTCGCCCAAAGGTCACAGCGCTTTCGACAAAGGTCTCAGGAGAACGACTGGACACCAAGCGTTTTGAACGCTTTTCGTCATGGAGTCGACTGACAAGAGCTGTAGCTCGACTGTTACATGTGGCACGAAGCCTACACAAACCAGCACATGACGCAGAATGTGTTGGATGGCACTACTGCAAGAAAGGCATTACAAGTGCTGAGTTAACTGAGGCAGAACACGTCATCATAAAGAGTGTGCAATGCGAGGTTTACGCAGAAGAGATGACATGCTTTAAAAGCAAACAAGACTTACCTGGGAGTAGTCCTCTAAAGAAGTTACATCCTGTGAGGGACAAAGAGGGTCTGCTACGTGTAGGAGGACGCATTACCCATTCAAACCTACCTGCAGATGAGACTCATCCCATCCTTATCCCCGGCAAGCATCATCTTGCTGTGTTACTTATTCGCCATCACCATGAACAGGTTAAACATCAGGGAAGGCACTTCACAGAAGGCGCTGTGCGTGGAAGTGGCCTATGGATAGTGGGAGCAAAACGAGCCATCAACAGCCTTATCTACAAATGTGTGACGTGCAGAAAATTGCGTGGCAGGTTGGAACAGCAGCAGATGGCGGACCTCCCCCCAGAGCGCCTGCAGCAAGAGCCTCCATTTACCTATGTAGGGCTGGACGTGTTTGGGCCTTGGGAAGTCGTGGCACGTCGGACCAGAGGTGGAATTGCTAACAGCAAGAGGTGGGCGATATTGTTCACTTGTATGTCCACTAGAGCTGTCCATTTGGAGGTGATTGAGTCGATGACTGCTTCAAGCTGCATAAATGCCCTCCGCAGGTTTTTCTCGATCAGGGGACCAGCAAAGCAGATTAGGTCAGATCGCGGGACAAATTTTGTTGGGGCTACCAACGAGTTAAAGCTTGCCCCAGACGCTCAAGAGGACAGTGTCAATGTATACCTACTCAGTCAAAAGTGCACATGGGTCTTTAACCCCCCGCATGCGTCTAACATGGGAGGCAGTTGGGAGCGCATGATAGGAACGGCACGGCGTATCCTGGATTCAATGTTGCTCCAAGAAGGGAGGTCGAAGATTACCCATGAGGTCCTGTGCACATTGATGGCAGAGGTCATGGCCATAATTAACTCTAGGCCATTGATACCAGTCTCCTCAGACCCGGAAGCGCCTCTTATACTCACTCCAGCAATGCTGCTTACGCAGAAGATTGGGACTCCACCAGTGCCTTCTGGGAACTTCTCGGATGCCAATCTATTGAAACATGCATGGAAGAAAGTTCAGGCGTTAGCAGACACGTTCTGGGCAAGATGGAGGCTGGAGTACTTGAATACACTTCAGATCAGACAAAAGTGGCATACCAAAAAGCCAAATCTCAAGGATGGAGACATAGTGCTGCTAAAGGACAAACAAGCAAGAAGGCATGAATGGTCAATGGGAGTAATAGCAAAGGCCTTTCAGAGTGATGATGGGCTGGTTAGGAAGGTGGAAGTAAAGGTGGCCTCCCACCAACCCCCCAGGACTTACCTGAGACCAGTCTCTGAGGTCGTTCTACTCTTGGAGTCAGAGGTTGTTTAGGTTAAAGTATATATGGCCTCTTACAGATGCCAGGCGGGGAGTGTGGTGTAATTAAGAAAGTTACAAGAGACTGTTTAATGTAGAATGCCTTTATTTTGAAGGTGTGTTTTATTTTGTAATTTAGATTTCCTGTGAGTGAGATCATTTCCTGTTGTGCTGTTGTTGCAGTCATGTTGAAGAAGTACATGTTGTAGTTAATGCCATCTCTATCCATCCGTCTTTGTTTGTTCATGGGGCATCGTCAGTGAGTATATTTAATTTAATAACTTGAGACCCAATTAAGGAGTAATATATTATTTGTTTTGTGCTGAATATATTTTTGTTTACTTATCTGTATTTGTTATGTGTTTGTTATTTCAGTTTTACCTTTTCTTCATTAAAATTACCTGCCAAGTACAACACATCGCCTGTTCATTGGAGGAAAACTTTTTGAAGGAACGAGTTTAGCTTGCTGTTTCATGTTAGATGAGAACAGTATAAATTGGGATACATCAGGAAGATTATTTACAAAGCAGTCTTTTGTGGTAGAGGTGATGGTTCTACCATACTTGTAACAAGAAGTAGAATTAACAGTTTTAGCTATATGAAGTTTGCACAAAACTAAATAATGATCTTCTACTTAAGTGTGGTGCTTAAAGAGCACTTCAACTTCTACTCAAGTCACTTTTTTGATAGAGCACTTGTTTTAATCAAGTCTGGGTCTCTAGTACTTTATACATCTCTGTTTATGACCCCTGTAACCTATCCTGTGTGCTCCGGCAAACTGCCCCATTCAAGTTTCTATTATTGTCACTCGATGAGCCTTTCACCCGTCCGCCAGGTATGAGACATTATTCTCATTATTCTTTTAGCATTATTCTTTTGTTTTATTCAGCCATTATTAGCCTTTATTCTGGCATTACAATGTTTACCAAGCCACATCGCTTCAATCCCAGTATACATTTACCCAACTATTATCAAAGTCTTTCTATAAAAATACAACAAAACATTTTCTTATGACCTTACGTGAATTATTATGAAATGATTAAAATGCATTATGAAGAAGAACTGCACCTGCTATCACAGATAGCAGACCAACATTGAATCAATGCTGAATCAATGTTAATGCATTAACCAAATTATCATTGAATCAATGTTGAAGTTTAACATTGATTTTTCATCAGGGTTGCACCCTCAAATAATGTTATTTCAATGATGAAAAATAGACCAAGATGGTCATAAAAATTAACATTTCTTCAACTTAAACTAAACCACTTATTTAACATTGAATCTACATGGAAATATGATCAGACCAATCTCGATTTTACTCTTTTCAATCAGAGAATATCCAGGACTGCAATTAATATGGTTTTGAATCAAAATGTCACTCAAAGTAAACAACATCCTTCAGTTTCCATGCAGATATTTATTTTTGCCCCCCACACGATTTAAACAAACTATTTGAACAGGAAAATAGCATCACATTTAAGTTAAACGTGATTCTTTTATTTAAAACAAAACAAAAACAAGCAAACACACTTTGTGGTGCTCAAAATACATATAGGCCCTGATTCACAGACAGGGATGAGCTTTTAATAAAGGATTGGGCCTTAGTAAAATTAGAATATTTAAAAAAAAAATTATAAATATGCCTTAGGAAAAACACATTACTGGTGTGCATCTTGAGACAAAACAATGACACTGACATATTTTAAGATCTGTCAGAGCAAGTTATTTTCAGTAAAGACTGCTCAAATGTGCATTTTAGTCTGGGACTAGGCTTAAGCCATGTCTGTGAAACCGGGAGACGGAGCTTAAAATACAACACAGGCACAGAATATGATAAAATGGATGACAAAGTGACTTAATTATATGGAATAATTCATTCTGAATTTAAGCAAATGCCAGGAGAAGATCTGGTAAAACTGACGATATATAACAAACACAAACTACATCTGTAAAATGGAAGTAAATGCAAATGGAAACTCACCAACAAAGGCAGAAACACTTAAGTACTACAGACTTACACATTATCACAGTTTGTTGTTCAGGACTTGAAGCTACTTTTCTGATTCAAAAAGAATGTCCTTACTCCTCAGTAAACGGATAGTCTGACGAACTCAGGGCTTTCCACCAGAAGGCAATGCCCCCAAGCTGTTCAGGGGCACAACCAAGCCGTTTTTGCACTGTCACAGCAAAGGTGATCTCTGAGGACTCCTCTTTCTCAGCTTCCATGTTGTTATTGTTGTAAGGAATCTAAAGTATAAAACAAACAGGAAGTTATTCAAGCAGTGATTCAATGTGAAGTGCAGACTTGGCTCACACAATCAGCTCATGAGCTGGTGTCTTCCACATCTCAGCTCACAGTGAATGCAGAGAATTGCATTCAGCATGTGCTGTTAGTTTACAATGCATCTGGGAACACCAACAGTGCATTTTATAGTCTGTATTTTTCAATACACACAATACATGCATATTATTTTGAAACACTTAATATAAAGCATGTTTCATGTTTGGGACAAATTGGAACACAGCAGCTCACTCTGTGTCCTCTATTTTTCAGATGTGCTTGTAATATCAAACTACTGTGATGATTTAAATGGCTCATTCTATATTGTTTATACTGTAAGTTATATATCAATACTGTAGAGTTTCAGAAGAAACCTCAACATCTGTGCTCATTTTTGCCAAAACACAAACATCTGCTATCAAAAGTCTCATCTTAATATTGACTCAATTGTTTCTCATCTAATTATCAAATAAGCATTTTTGTTTTTCTTAAACTCATATTATTTGTGTGCTCTTGAAGCTATAACAGAACGTATCTAAGAGAAATGTCTTTTTTATTATTATTGTAGTCCTTGATTTCTGCAAACTGATGGTGTTTACTGTCAGGAAATACAAATTAGTTTTAAATATTTTTCAGTGTTCAGTGTGTTTGCAGGAAACGAGCTGTTTCTTTACAGCCAAATGAACTTCCTGTCAGTCTGAATCACTCATGTTCGTGTTTCTGTGTCTGTTTTGTGTATGATTTGTCTGCTGTGTCTGATTTGTACAGCTTTCTTTCTTGAAGTCTGATTTATTTTATTGGATCTCTACGGACGATGAACCGGTTGAATAAAAACGAGACGCTGATTCATTCGATTCAGAGGCCCGTTTCAGAAATGAGGTTTAGTGAAATCTCTGAATATATTAACCCTGAAATGAAGGAAACAAGTGCATTTAAGTGAATCTTACCTAAAACAAATAAAATGATGTGCCATTGGAATAAGAAAAATAATCTTAATGCAAACAGAAACAAGATTATATTTTATTTTTGTTACCCCATTGGCAGATAATTTGCAAAATAAGTAAAATGCACTGAAATGCCCCCAGGAAACGACTAAATCTTGTCATTTTTCTCATGTAGAAAATGCATCTTGATTTAAGAGTCTTCAGATATTTTGACCGGAAACAACAATACAAAAATACTAAGTAAACATATTTATTTTTTTATTTATTTTTTTTTCAGTGCAGGTACATTCATTCATTGTGCATATTTTCATCATGCGGACACTGTCAAAGTGACAAAAACAGCATGTCCTCTTATACAGAATCTGAGGCTACATTAAGTAATACATTTAGCCTAATACAATAATACATTTAGTTACATTAATCTAATAAAACAGTCTTAATATTAAATATTTAATGAATCATTTTTATTTCATGAAAGACATGTCTAATATCTTTGCTAGATTATTCATTTATTTTTGTTTGTCAAATACATTATTCAAATATACTGTCAAACGCAAATTGTGTGTCGCTTCAAAAGAGCATCCATACATTTTTGTTGTGTTTTATTTTCTTGTTTTTATTCATTTATTGCTTAATCATATAATCATACAATAATATATAATCATTAGCCATTAATGTAATTTATCATTAGATTATTTTTTAATCATTAATGGTATTTAATCATTAAATCATGGTATTATGTTTTTATACTTAAAATTTCTTATTGTTGATTGATCTTCATGAATAGGAAATAAGAGGTAATGTTTATGGAAATTAAAAGTTTATGGGGTGTTGTTGTGAAGCAGTTGACGTATTTATACTGGACATATGAAGTCTGAGTACTGAAACATACGCAACTAAGATTAGTGATAAACTCAGCTCCTTTTTTGTACAAATGTTTATTTATTGATTGATTTTTTATATGATTTTATATGCTGAAACGTGTACGTTATTTGAATGAATGATTTGACATCACAAACGTTTTCCCGCTGTGTGTGGAGTTTGAAGACACTCCCTTACGCACTATAGGCGAATATCCAGCAAATATTTAAGATGACAATAACTTTACCGCGCTTGAAGTTTGAGCTGATGTATCCTAATACTATACTAGTTTCCTGTAATTTGTACCGGATCAAACAGGCACCGGATGCCGCCATCACTGTCTGCGTCACAAATAAAAAGTGAAAGTAAAAGTTCAGAGCTGATGTTTCTCCATTTGAACAGCCAGAGTCGATTCTATACGGAATATCAGAGTGTTTCATAGGAAGCTTTATAAAAGTTAAGCGATTATTTTACGTGTAGCTGCTTCATAGAAAGGCGGTGATTCTGTGAATCTGTGTGTGGATAAGGTGAGTGCTGAGAGATCAGGTCTCTGCTTTACAGTGACTTCCGCTTTCAGATTTGCTAGGACGTATCATTTCATATGTTTCAATATTTTCTTTTACAGGCAAATTAACGTGTTTTCATTGGTGTTTGGTGTTGTCTGCGGTTTATTATTTGTTACACTCGACTAACAGAGTTGTTCAGCTGAATTATTGTGTTTGTTTGTCATTTCTATTCAGAGTCAGTGCTGGAGATCAGATTCTGTTTCATCATGGAAGACACACAAACATCCACAGATGAAGAGTTTTCTCCAGGATGCAGGTGCTTTGAATAAACACTGTATTAAATCACTTTGAATGATGGGAGATAGGAGTCTAAATAGTGTTTTTGTGTCTGGAGGTTTTTAAGCTAAAATTAAGATTTTATTTTAAAAAAGGAGAGTTTTTGATTAAAAAATAATAATTAATTTCATTAAATCTGTTTTGTTATAGTTCATTTCAGCAGAAGAGATCAGAAGCAGAGCCCAGCTGTGTGTCTATGAGGAGTGATTGGTCTATAAATCGTCCAATAGATTTTAAGAGTGAAAAAACAAAGACTGATCTCAGGTACATTTTTATATAAATATTATTACAACATGTCATTTTATGTTATCAAAATAGTGTTATCTTTATATTTAAGTATCTTTATCTGATATTTTAACATATATAGTGTTACACAGAGAGACGCATTTGTGAAAGCACTCAGTTCTTCTTAACATCTTTTGTAATAAATAGTGTTAATGATTCTGAAGTGCTTTTTAAAGTGATTGTTTAAATAATAAATGAAGATGTGCTTTGTTAAAAATGGTGATTCAAAGGATGTACTGTAATATTTCTCTCTGTTATAGTTCAGTTCATCAGAAGAGATCAGAAGGGGAGTCCAGCTGTGTGTCTTTGAGGAGTGATGCGTCTGTGAATCAGCCATTAGATTATAAGAGTGAAGATACAAACACTGATCTCAGGTCTAATATTTCTGTAGAAGATTATTTGATTATGATACAGAATACAGAAAAGACACTGTGCTCATTAGCTTATTTAATAATGCAGTATTTTAATTTTCCAGGCATGAAGTCCTCAACAGGTTTAGATCAAATCTGATGAAGAAGTTTGAGTGTCTGTATGAGGGAACAGTGACGCAGGGAAACCCAACACTCCTGAATGAGATCTACACAGAGCTCTACATCACAGAGAGTGAGAGTGGAGAGATCAGTAATGAGCATGAGGTGAGACAGATTGAGACACAATCCAGGAGAGCAGCAACAGAGGACACAGCCATCAAATGCAGTGACATCTTTAGACCTTTACCCGGACAAGACAAAGCCATCAGAACTGTGCTGACAAAGGGAGTTGCTGGCATTGGAAAAACAGTCTCTGTGCAGAAATTCATGCTGGACTGGGCTGAAGGGAAAGAGAATCAGGACGTCCAGCTCATATTTCCACTTCCTTTCAGAGAAATCAACTTGATGAAGGACAAAACACTCAGTCTTTCAGATCTTCTTCATGTGTTTTTCCCTGAAACTAAAGAAATGGAAATATCCAGAGATGAATATAAAGTGTTGTTCATCTTTGATGGTCTGGATGAGTGTCGTCTGTCTCTGGACTTTAAGAGTAAAGTGAAACTGTGTAATATATCTGAATCAGCCTCAGTGGACGTGCTGCTGATGAACCTCATTGTGGGGAATCTGCTTCCCTCTGCTCTCATCTGGATCACCTCCAGACCAGCAGCAGCTGATCTCGTCCCCTCTGAGTGTTTCCATCGAGTGACAGAGGTACAAGGCTTCAATGATCCACAGAAGGAGGAATACTTCAGGAAGAGAATCAGTGATCAGAGTCTGGCCAATACAATCATCTCACACCTGAAGTCATCAAGAATCCTGTATATCATGTGCCACATCCCAGTGTTCTGCTGGATCTCAGCCGCTGTTCTGGAGAAGATGTTGAGTCCAGCAGAGAGTGGAGAGATTCCCAAGACTCTCACTCAAATGTACACACGCTTCCTGATCCTTCAGACCAACATCAAACGTGAGAAGGACTATGAGAAGAAGGTGAACGATGAAGACATGATCCTCAAACTGGGGAAAGTGGCTTTTGAGCAGCTTGTGAAAGGCAACCTGATCTTCTATGAGGAAGACCTGAGAGAGTGTGGCATTGATGTGACAGAAGCATCAGTGTACTCAGGATTGTGCACTCAGATCTTCAGAGAGGAGTTGGGCTTGTATCAGGGGAAAGTCTTCTGCTTTGTTCATCTGAGCATTCAGGAGCATCTAGCAGCTCTATATGTGCACCTCTCCTGTACAAACAACAACAGAAATGTGTTTGAGCCAATCACCAAACTAAATGCCCTGTCTAAAGTGAAGGACCGGTTTCAACTCAATTCATCAGAACATGTTTCATTATCTGAGCTGCATCAGAGAGCTGTGGATGAGGCTCTTCAGAGTAAAAATGGACATCTGGATCTTTTCCTGCGGTTCCTTCTGGGTTTGTCAGTGGAGTCTCATCAGATTCTCCTACAACAAATAATGACGCTGAAAAGAAGCAGCTCTAACAGCAATGAGAAAACAGTTGAGTACATCAAGAAGAAGATCAGGACCATTGACTCTCCAGAGAAATCCATCAATCTGTTCCACTGTCTGAATGAACTGGGTGATCATTCACTAGTGGAGAAAATACAACAGTGTCTGAAATCTGGAAGAATAAAGGAAGCCAGACTCTCTTCATCTCAGTGGTCAGCTGTAGTTTTTGTGTTGTTGACATCAGAAGAGGACCTGAATGAGTTTTGTCTTGATAAATTTGTTAAAGGAAAGAATAAACATGAAAATATGGAAGTTCTTCAGAAGCTGCTGCCTGTGATTAAAGAATCCAGATCAGTTCAGTAAGTATCACTGAGAACAATCACTTCACTGTTAAAACATTAAGAAAATCAAAGTTAAAATTAGTGTTAAATTTGTCAGCTATTTGTAATTTAGTCTTATTCTTAGTCCTGTGTCAAATGTAACTTTTAGTTTTTATCCTATTTACTTAACTTGTCCTGTTTTAGTTTTAATCGAGTTTTAGTCGACTAACCCCCGGTTTCACAGACAAGGCTTAAGCCTAATCCCAGGCAAAAATCAGGCAAAAAAAGTCTGAGCTGTTTCAACTGAAAGAAACTTGCTCTGACTGATCATAAAATATATCAGTGCCCTTATTTCGTCTCAAAATGCACACCAGTAATGTTTTTTCTAAGGATTACAAAAATTACTTAAATGTCCTGATTGAACTAATACTGGCTTAGTTTAAGCCCTGTTTTTGAAACTAGGCCAAAATGTTTGAGAATTTTAGTCTAGTTTTAGTCAGTCAAAGTTTTTTGTCTTACTGTATAATGGTTAAAATGATGAAATCTTTATTTTTATTTTGCTCAATTTTAATTGCGATGATTGTTGTCATTTGGGAAATGTATTTTTACATTTCATCAGAAGTTTCTCTTTCACCAATAAGCACAAGTCAATAGAATATCGACTAGTATGCATGGTTTATTTTACCTCATCTAACATTAGTGTACAGATTTATATCAGGATATCAATTAGAGTCTAAATAAGCACCAAAGACTTCAGATACACTCTCCCTGTCTACTTTATGAAAACTGGTGTAACAAAAACCCAAATACCAAAATACTCTCAAATATTATAACAAATTCCTAATAGTAATTCCAATAATTCCAAACTGCATTAATGTTTCTCTATCAAAACAATGGCAAAAATGTTGCGTAAGTAACATTACAGTCAGCAGTCACTATTGCAAATAATACAGTCGAGATCCATGACAGAACGCAGACTGGCTGAATGACTTACATTTAAGCAGAATACCTCAGACGGAGATCACTGAACTCAAGTTTACTTGTACAGTACTGTTTGTCAATGTTTTCAGATCATGGTGCCTTTGCAGAGAGAGTATGTGAATGGTTGCCAGATAGCTAAAAGCCATGCAGATAACGTATCCATGGTCAATGGTCATCTCTGAACAATTCAGAGAATTTTTGTGTGCACAATCTACAAATCAATGATGATACAGAAAAAAAGTACTCCACAATGAAGGGGTTACTCTCTAAAACATCAAGAGTGCAAAACAGACACATCCACTCACAGACACACAAACACACACATGCACAATTTTACACACTCAAATGGAATAAACATGAGAATAAAAATGAGTCAGAAGTCTGAGATAAGAGGTTGAAATCAGATCAGACCCAGAAGGATTAAACTCTGATAAAGCATTCCTGTTCATTTTTGTTATATTTTTTAGAATTTAATGCTTTGTGTAACAAAATGCTTTCTCTGTGTTCAGGTTTGACTGTAGTAGTAATAAATGGAAAAACTGACATTTCAGGTAAACATAAAATATATATAAACCTTGACAAAAAGAGTCTTTGAGAATGTCTCAATATATATATTCTCAATATATTGGGGGGAGTCATGGCCTAACGGTTAGAGTGTTGGACTTGCAATCCAAGGGTTGCAAGTTCAAGTCTCGGGCCGGCAGGAATTGTAGGTGGGGGGGAGTGAATGTACAGCGCTCTCTCCACCCTCAATACCACGACTGAGGTGCCCTTGAGCAATGCACCGAACCCCCAACTGCTCCCCGGGCGCCGCAGCATAAATGGCTGCCCACTGCTTGGTGTGTGTTCACGGTGTGTGTGTGTGTGTGTGTTCACTGCTGTGTGTGCACTTTGGATGGGTTAAAAGCAGAGCACGAACCCCGAGTATGGGTCACATTCACATTCACACATTCATATTCAAGTCCACAACTTAATATAAGTAAGCAAGTATGTCTACAAACAGCTAGGGAATTCACAAGCACTCTTAACAGAGTGCTATACAGGCATTTAGTGGTTACACCATGAAATTACATGTTTTTCTTTCTTTGCTCTCACCAGGTGGTGCTAATCTGCATTCAAAAATTTAATTTGAAAGGCCTAGTTTCTATTTAATTCGAAATACTGCAGTAATTAAAAAATAATTTAGAAAAAATTGAAATAAAATGTTTTGTACTATTTTCAATGGGAAAATTTGTTCACAATTATTGAATAAATATTAATTAGCACCATAAAATTATCACAAAAGAAAAATATATATATTTGGGAAGGGGGAGTGGTGTTAGAGTTACATTTCAGGTGTATGGTTAAGACCATGAGTGTGACTCCCTAATGAGGAGCACACAAGAGTTAACAGAAAAGCCTTGATTGGGGGATTTGAGGTCTTGATATCTGGCAACAGCAGTCTGAAATGTTTTGGCTCCACTTTTTAAAAATAAAACGGTTTTGCTAAAGTTTTTGTTATATTAACTACATTTTACTACTTTTTTCATCAACGATATTGCATGTTCATTTAGTCTCAGTTATCGTTTAATGACCTTATTATTGTCTCGTCATCATCTAATTTTTGTCAGGGGAAAAAACCATGTCGACGAACATTTTTCATCATAGATTTTGTTAACAAAATGAACACTAGTTAAAAGCTCACAAATCTTCAGTGCTGCAGATGTTTTCCAGAGTTTAGTGGTCAGTGGTTTTATATCAAATCAGTGACAGTGTGAGATTCAGAGTCAGAGAAGTGGCATATGAATAAATTATTGTGATTTTCAATAATTAAAAATGTCTTAGCAAAAAAAAGGAATTTAATCATTGTAATCTTTAAACCACTGACATTGTGCAACAAAGTAATATTATTTGTCTTTTTAAATGAGGCTCATGTTTTTGTTCTGTGACATTTTAGATCTCAGTCCAATAAACCAGGAAACATGTTGATTTGTTTATTATATTTGTACTTTATTTTTAATAATGGATTCACTGCTGAACTGATTTGATCCGAAAGAGTGAAGAGTGTGTCATTGTTCTCTACAGGTTGAGTGATTGTGGCATCACAGATGAAGGTTGTGCTGCTCTGGTTTCAGCTCTGAGATCAAACCCCTCACACCTGAGAGAACTGGATCTGTCTGGAAATGAAATAGGAGATTCTGGAGTCACACTGCTCTCTGTTGGACTGGAGGATCCTCACTGTAAACTGGAGAAACTGTGGTAAGATCATATTGGACTCTCACACATGAAACACAATGTAAAGTATTTTTGAAGTGTTGGGTCTCTTTCTGCTGCTGTGTGTTCAGCTGATTGAGCTGTAAATGATTGAACACATGAGCTGCTCCTCAGTAACATGATACTGCAGGACTGAGAATCACACTGAAATACACACTTTTACACACAATCAACATTTCTGTCTCTTGACTTTGAACAGACTCGAGCTCAGCACAGTCAGTGACTCTTTAAAATGTTGTTTAAATTGTGTAAAAACACACAAATCACTGCTGCATACATGTGAGTACAGATATAAAGAACACAGTTAAACTCAGGTAGTGAATAGTGTCATTTATTTAAAACAGATTTTGTATTACATTTTTTAAATAAAATTCAGACAGTTGGTGCGATGAAGTAATATTATTTATCCTGCTTGAATGAAACTTTAGATGATTTATGATCATGTTTTGTGCTCTGTGACATTTTGGATCTCAATCAAATGATCCATCAAACATGTTGATTTGTGCTTTAAGTTTGTACTTTCTCTTTAATAATGGATTCACTGCTAAATTTATGAAGGTAAAAGAGTAGTAAAACTTGAGAGTGAGCTGATTTGAATTTGAGAACTTATCATAGTAACATATTTGTTGAAAGTTTAAATTTACACACAGTTTTGATGTGAAAAGCTAAATCTTTTAATGTGTACACAAACAATAATCAATATTTGATTAACAACCAGGTCCTCAAATTTGATTGTCTGAGAAGATAGATATTCACCATAGATATTCACCCAATATCACGCAAACTGTTTCACCATTTGTATCACACCATTTTGCAGTATTTCTCACAGCGAGTGTCATGGCGGAAGCCCAAATCCACTATTATTTCCAAATCCACATACTCAGAATTCGTGCTCTGCATTCATGCTCTGCATTTAACCCATCATTTAACCTCAGTCGTGGTATTGCCGGCCCGAGACTCGAACCCACAACCTTAGGGTTAGGAGTTAAACTCTCTAACCATTAGGCCACGACCCCCCCCCCCAAAAAAAAAACAATAGTCAAGTCACCTTTATTTATAACGGACGTGGAGGACTATAATGCAATAAGAGCTTGTTCAAATACTGAGGTGCTAAACCACTCAGGGCTTTATAAGTAATGAGCAAGATTTTAGAATCTATACAATGTTTAATAGGGAGCCAGTGCAGTGTTGACAGGACCGAGCTAATATGGTCATACTTCCTGGTTCTAGTAAGAACTCTAGCTGCTGCATTTTGGAACAGTTAGAGTTTGTTTATTAAAGCTGCAGTCTGTAAGTTTTGCCTCTTTGTCGCCATCTCTGTTTGAAAACATGGAATTGCAGTTACTTGTGGAATTATCTTCCTTGCGTGAGTTGTACTCTGGCACGGCTCCAGTGCGGATGAATCTAATGTTTTGAGGAGTATGTGTAAAAGTCAGTCACCGCACCGGTGTGAAACCTATACTTAGTAATCACAGATTCTAGCCTATGTCTTGGAATATATGATCCAAATAAGAATTTTTACCGTATATTTTCATCTGAACAAGTTAGTAACAAGTCTGCCACATTTGTTCTGACCAACTGAGGAAAAAAGCATTACAATAAATCGCGCTAACTATGGTGATTTAGTCTAACAAAAGATTAGCTCATTTCACCTCAAACCGTGCAAATTATTATTATTGTTATACTTTATTATTAGATTATTAATGTTAACAACATCAGCTTTGCGTGACTATGAGTATAGTGTGTATACTTCTTCATTCAGACTGCAGCTTTAAGTGTGCAGAACAACCACCCAATAAAGCATTACAATAATCTAACCTTAAGGTCATGAACACATGAATTAACATTTCTGAATTTGACATTGAGAGCATAGGTCATAATATAGATATTTTTGAGATGAGAAAGAGAAAATGCAGTTTTACAAATACTAGAAACGTGGCTATCAAATGAAAGATTGCTTTCAAATAGCATACCTAGGTTCCTAACTGATGATGAAGAATTGACAGAGCAGCCATCGAGTCTTAGACAGTGTTCTAGGTCATTACATGTGAAGGTTTTAGGTCTGATAATTAACACCTTTTTCCGAATTTAGCAGTAACACAGCGCTAAGATCCCATAGCACTAATAGAGAGATACAACCATGATCAGATGATAAGAGCAGGTCATTTGTAACTCTAATGAGAGTAGTCTCAGTAATATGATACAGTCTAAATCCTGACTGGAAATCCTCATAGATACCATTTTTCTCTAAGAAGGAATATAATTGTGAGGATACTACCTTTTCTAGTATATTGGACAGAAAAGGGAGATTCAAGATCAGTCTGTAATTAACTAGTTCTTTGGGGTCAAGTTGTTGATTTTTAATGAGAGGCTAAATAACAGCCAGTTTGAAGGTTTTGGGGACATATCCTAATGACAATGACAAATTAATAATAGTCAGAAGAGGATCTATGACCTCTGAAAGCACCTCTTTTAGGAGCTTAGATGGAAAAGGGTCTAACATACATGTTGGTTTAGATGATTTAACAAGTTTATACAATTCTTCCTCTCCTATAGCAGAGAATGAGTGGAATTGTTCTTCAGGGGATCTGTAGTGCACTGTCTGATGTGATACTGTATCTGACGGATGCATGGTTACAATTTTATCTCTAATAGTATTGATCTTGGAAGTAAAGTAGTTCATAAAGTCATTACTGCTGTGCTGTTGGGAAATGTCAACACCTGTTGATGCTTAATTTAGCCACTGTATTGAATTAAATACCTCAGGTTATGTTTGTTTTCTTTTCAAAGAGACAAAAAGTAATCAGATATAGCAGTTTTTAATACTTTTCTGGAGATAGGGTACTTTCCCGCCAAGCAATACAAAATACCTCTAGTTTTGTTTTCTTCCATCTGCACTCTATTTTCCAGGCTGCTCTCTTTAGGATGCGAGTGCGCTCATTATACCAAGGTGTCAGACTGTTTTCATTAATCTTCTTTAAGAGTAAAGGTGCAACCATATCTAAAATGCTAGAAAAGAGAGTGTCCATAGTTTCTGTTACATCACCAAGTTGTTCTGAGCTATTGGATATGCTGAGGAATTGAGATTAATCAGGAAGATTACTTACAAAGCAGTCTTTTGTGTTAGAAGTGATGGTTCTACCATACTTAGGATTAGAATTTACCGTTTTAGCTATATGAAGTTTGCACAAGTCTAGATAATGTTCTGAGATATCATCGCTTGGCTGCATAATTTCAGCAACACCAATTCCATGTGACAGTATTAAATCTAGAGTATGATTTTGACAATGAGTAGGTCCTACTTGTTGTCTAACCCCAATAGAGTACAAAATATCTATGAATGCTAATCCAAATGCATCCTTTTCATGATCAACATGGATATTAAAATCACCAACAATTAAAACTTTATCTGCAGCCAGCACTAACTTGGATAGAAAATCAGCAAATTCTTAAATATATTCTGTATGGTGCCCTGGTGTCCTGTATACAGTAGCCAGTACAAACATCACAGGGGATTTATCATTTAACACTTGTTTCTCTGGATAATGTTATATGAAGCACCATTACTTCAAACGTGTTATATCTGAAGCCAGCCCTCTTAGAAATACTGAAAATTTTGTTATAAATTGTAGCAACACCTCCCACTTTACCTTTTGGACGCGGCTCATGTATATAAAAGAAATCTTGGGGGGTAGACTCATTTAAAATAATGTAATCATCAGGTTTTAGCCAGGTTTCTGTCAAACAGAGCACATCTAGGTTATGATCAGTGATCATATCATTTACAAAAAGTGCTTTTGTACAAAGGGACCAGATATTCAATAAGCCAAGCTTTATCATTTGTTTATCTGTATTACATCAGTTTTTTATTTGTTGAACATCCATTAAATTGTTACTCAAATTGGTTAGGACATTTTTTGTATTTTCTATTTTAGGGAACAGACACAATCTCTATAGTGTGATATCTAGGTGAAAGAGTCTGTGCTGAGAATTAACTGATTTCTGTGACGTGAGGCGGCTAGCAGACAGTCGGTTTAGCCTATTTGTCTGCTTCCTGTCCTGGGCCCCAGTTAGTCAAGTACAAACTCTAAGACTATGTGCCATATTTCTAGAGAGAAGAGCAGCACCACCCCAGGAGGGATGAAGACCATCTCTTTTCAACAGGTCAGGTCTGCCTCAAAAACTCGTCCAATTGTCTATAGTCTAACAAGCTAAAGTACTTGAAGGTCTGGTTGGGAGCCCTTTCGAAACACTAGAGTCAGTGCCTGTCAAGATTCTGACTCTTAAGATGTTTTTTTCTTATGGCCATTACTTCTCTGAAGAGAATTAGGGATTTGCAGGTTCTGTCAGTCTCGTTATCCTGCTTAGATTTTGCCTCTGGGCTGGTCAAAGCTATTTTGCATCCTCAATCTAATTATCTTCCCAAAGTTCCATTCTCGACCATACATCCAGTCATTCTTGAAGCCTTCTGCCCTCCTCCATTCACGACACCGGAGCAAGAAAGACGTCACCTACTGTGTCCAGTACGTGCTTTTCAGATTTACGTCCACTGCAGTAGCCAGTGGTGTATGTCGGTGCAGCTTTTCATTTGCTATGGGGTCCGCAACCAGGGGGCTGCTGCCACTAGACAAACAATGTCACATTGGGTGAGGGATGCTGTTGCCCTAGCCTACAAGGCGCATGGTCAAGCTTCGCCTCTAGGAGTTAGGGCCCATTCAACCATGGGGGTTGCATCCTCTATGGCTCTGGCAAGAGGTGTTCCCTTGCAGCAAGTGTGTGATGCAGCAGGATGGTCCTCTCCACACACATTTGTCAGATTCTACAGTTTGGATGTCCATGCTACTCTGGGCTCGCATGTCCTTGAGTCAATATCCCAGAGTCATGTCTGAGACCTCTTCAATGTTTATGTGCACACACTACACAACCTTGGGGGGTCCAGACACTTCCAGTGCGGCGGCATTGGTATTTTCCTTCCCATTAGCATTATTGAAGTGCAGCATCAAGAGTAGCTTTTGATAGGGAATGTCTTGGGTTACTTGAATGTAACCTTGTTCCCTGAAAAAGCGGGAGCTTGCACCTCAGTGCTGCACTGTAGACGTGCCTGTACATCCTTTCAGACAAAGGTGTAACCTGAAGGTGTATCCATTTCATGTTTATTTATAACCCCGTAGGTGCACGTAATCAAATGACATCACCTACCGAGGTTATTTAAGCCAATTCTTGGCGTGTTTGACACACATGCTTTACAACCGGTTGAACAATGTTCTCATTAGCTTTATTGAAATGATGTATTTTGTTCATACTTTTTCGGGGAACAGGGTTACAGTCAAATAACCCGAGACATTCTTGCATTATCTTTTACCTCAAGCCTACCTTTGATATTTATACAAGAAACTGAGGACAACAGAACAGCATAGGTTATAAAATAGGTTAGGTTATAAAAATTTTATAAGGTCAGAGATTCATTTGTGCAGTTTATATCATTTATTGTAAGCATGCTTTATTCACTAAATGAAGACATCACACAACTGGAAACTTTGCTTCCAGTCAAACAGTTTTTAGTGAAAACATTAAGCAGATCTGCCACATTTAGGCCCCGTCCACACGGAGATCCCTTTCTGTGAATATGCACAAATGTTTTATTGGATAGGCGTTTCGTCCACACGGATCCGGCGTATTCGGAAGGTGAAACCGCTATTTTTTGAAACCAGGTCCCAGAGTGGATAAATCTGAAAACGCTGTGTTTGCACTTTCGTGTGGACAGCGAATCCGTGTATTTTCTGAAACGATGACGTCATCAGCCCACGTTTCACCCCTAGTCAAACAATGCTATGTCACATAACAGCAACAAAAACATGAACAAACACTGAATGATTGTCTTTTTATCATCTAACATTAACACAGATTAATAAATGTAATGTTCCATGTTCGTTTGTATACCACACGCAAGGTTTATGCGCATAGTCCAAGTCTTCTTCTCCATTTTAAGTGTATCTCTGTGGCAGAATTACAGCACATCATGCTGGTCTGGCATGTTTACTACATTGTTTTCTGTTGGTTTTGTGGTTTTGTGTGGACGCAGATATTTCTTGAGACAAAAAAAAATATTGGATAGGGAAAGCTCCGGCTCCGTGTGGACGTAGCCTTAATGATATTAAAATTTCACAGTGTAATATAATAATGTCTCATCTATAGGGTATAGTGAAGAAATACACATTGGTTCACTGAAGAACTTACTAATTCAGTTTTACGTTTATTTATTATTTATTTAATGTTCATTTAAAACAGCATTGTATTTTAATTTTTTCATGTATTTATTTATTTATTATTATTTTTTTTTGTAGAAGATCTGGGAAGTGTTGATACAGAATATTTGTTTATGAAAAGGAATTACATATTCAGATGGGACATTACTGTATGAAACTGACCATTACATTACAGCAGAGTGTGTTGTCTGCTGTGGGAGCTGGGAGGACAGCGAATCATCCATTGAGTGATGAGAGTCTGTTCTCCACCATGTCTTCCCGTGTTTTCTGTGTTGTTAGGTGAGCAGGTAGCATTTACAGTCTTCTGCCGTGCTGTTGCATTCCCAAAGCTGGCTTTCCTACCAAAATGGCAAACTAGGTGCCGCTGCTGTGTGACGTCATCACACAAAGAAACCATCCAAATTTGCTGGTCAGGCATGAACCAATAAAATGGCTTCATTCCCACTCCAGCCCCACCCCCAGTTCTGCTCTCGCGCATCTGCATTTAAGTCAAGTCAAGTCACCTTTATTTGTATAGTGCTTTATACATTACTGTTTGTGTCAAAGCAGCTTTACAATCTCAAACAAGAAAATAGTTTGTCAATAATGCAAGAAGAATTTACATTTGCACAAATGTGTTTTGCAACAGAAATATTGCAAAAGGGGTAGGAAAATCAAAGTGCTAAGATTTGAATCTTTTCACATCAGAACTGTGAGTTTGTGAGTAAATTTTAACTAACAAATAGGAATATTAATATGACAAGTTCTCAAATTCAAATCAACTAGCTGCCAAGTTATGCTACACTTTTACCTTCATATAAACTGATCTGATCCGAGAGAGTGAAGAGTGTGTCATTGTTCTCTACAGGTTGATTGATTGTGGCATCACAGATGAAGGTTGTGCTGCTCTGGCTTCAGCTCTGAGATCAAACCCCCCACACCTGAGACACCTGAATCTGACTGGGAATAAACTAGGAAATTCAGTGAATCTGCTCTCTGATGTACTACAAAATCCTCACTGTAAACTGGAGATACTGTGGTAAGATTATATATGACACACTGTAAAGTATTTGTGAAGTAAAAAACGAATCTCCCGAAGAAAGTCAGAAAAAGTCAGACAAAATGTAAAAATTAGGTATTGTTTATGAATGGAATACTTACTACTGATTGGATAAAAAGATTGCGCCGGTGTGTATGGCATGCCGTCCACTGTCTTCGTTACTCACCTGGTTTTTATTGACTCTACTATTTCCATTCAATCATTTGTTGTTTGTTTATGATCACCAACAACTTACTGATATATATCATGCTATGCCAAAACCTTCTGGGCTCCACTCTATTCTAAAAAACTATGAGGCCTTAGTGCCACCGGATTCGGTCTCCCGCCCCCGGATCTCTTGGTGCTCGCCGGAACGTGGTTGTTTGTGGATTCGTTCGACTGTTCTGGATTTACTTCCCAGGATTACCTGTCAGAGTTTTCCATGACTTCGATGTAGGAAAGCGAATCTCTGCAACTTGTGATCACTTCGCCGAGCTTCCGACACTCAGCATGATCAGCCGAGGCTCAAGATGGAGCTTGTCAACGCACAATCCTTGGCAAACCAAACATTCATCTGTAACAACTTCATTTCTTCAAACAATATGGACGTCTTCTTCGTGACTGAATCCTGGATAAAATCAGGTGATCCAAGTCCTCTTTCTGAACTGGTTCCTCCCGAGTATGAATTTTTTAATACTCCCCGGTTAACTGGCCGGGGAGGCAGACTCGTGACTGTTTTCAAAAATAAATTTCACTGCCACTCATCTCTCACGGCCATCTTTAGTAGTTTTGAGGTTAAAAAAATTCACTTTAACTGTCCTCATGTCATTTTATTTTTAGTAGTTTATCGCCCCCCTTCCTCTAGTAACTTTATAAATGAGTTTGCTGAGCTCCTAGGGGATGTTTTGATCAGATAGGATCATATTTTAATACTTGGTGATTTTAATATTCATGTATGCTGACCAGTGCTCTTTTCCACACTTTTGCCTGCTCCACCTATAACCTTACCACATCAAGCATGGTGGTCTCGCACACTGACTTCCCACTCCAATCACGTCTTCTCCAAACTGTATTTGGGGGCTGAATATTTACCTATTTCTGATCTTGCTTCATCATTCCCAGATGTTGATAAGCAGATTCAGTCTTTTAATAGCAAATGTTCAGAAGTCTTGGACTTTACTGCACCTCGAAAGCTCGTCCATCCTCGAAAAAAGTCACAGCCCTGGATCAGTGATGATATCCGATTACTATGACAGCAATGTCGATGGCTTGAACGTAGATGGAAGAAAGACAGGCCTCAAATATCATTTGAAATGTTAATTGTTTCCTTATGGAATTTTCAAAGGGCTGTCAGGACTGCTAAGCATAAATTCTTATCTGATATTATTTGTAAAAAAAAAAACTCCCACTGTTCTAGAATGTTATTTTCAACCATTGACTTTGTTCTTAATCCCTCTGTTAAGTCTTCATCTGCTTGCTCTTCTTTTGAGTGTGAAAAATTTCTCAATTTCTTCTCCAACAAAATCAAACTACTCGAGCTCAAACGTTTACCTCGATACAACCTGTATCTGATCTCTCTTTATCCTGCTCACAGTGGAGTGAATTTACGCCAATTTTTCTTCAGACGTGAAGAAATTGTGTTAAAATTAAAACCCACTTTTTCTCCTCACGACATCCTTCCACCACGTTTTTTAAAACAGATATTTGATACAATCGGTCCAGACATTTTATGTATTATTAATAATTGTCTGTCAACAGGGACTGTCCCAGCCTGTTTTAAACTTGCTACTGTGACACCAATTCTCAAAAAAAAAAAAAAAAAAATTCACTTGATGCAGCTAACTATGCAAACTATAGACCCATCTCTAATTTGTTCCTATCCAAAATTCTTGAAAAAGCTGTTTTCATTCAGTTGCAAAATTATTTGCAAAGCAACTCCATCTCTGACATTTTTCAGTCTGGATTTAAAACAATGCACAGCACTGAGTCTGTGCTCTTGAAAAATTTTAATGATGTTTTATTGACCATGGACGCTGGTGATACTATGGCTTTAGTGTTGTTAGACTTGATTTCAGCCTTTAACCTTGTTGGACCACAGGATTCTTTTATCCCAACTTGAATGTTCGATTGGCATTTCTGGCACAGTTTTGAAATGGTTTCAATCCTTCCTATCAAATAAAAGTTTTTCCGTTAGCTCAGGTGCTTTTTCATCCTCGATGGCTCAACTTACTTGTGGTGTACCCCAGGGATCAATTTTAGCACCATTATTATTTTCGTTGTATATGCTAACTTTGGGATCTATTATGAGTAAATTTGGGGTATCGTACCACTACTACACAGATGATACACAACTCTACATACCCATAAAACATAATGATAAATCAGCACTCAAAGCACTGGAAGCCTGTTTGCAAGAAAACACAGTGTGGCTCACTAATAATTGTATGTTACTTAACGACGATAAAATCCAAATAATTCAATTTGGGCCAAAAGAACATTCATGTGGAAACTCCTTCGACCTCAGTGCACTTACTTCATATCTTACTTCAGATGTCAAGGAACTTGGTTTCCACCTTGATAATAACCTCAAATTAGACAAACAAATTAATACAATAGTTAGTACCAGTTTTTATCATCTTCGTCGGTTAGCCAAAGTCAAACCTTCCCTCATCAGGAAAGGTTTCAAAACGGCTATTCACACTTTTATTTCTACACAACTTGACTATTGTAATTTTTTGTATGTTGGGTTACCTCTCTCTTCCATCTCTCATCTTCAAATGGTCCAAAATGCTGCTGCCCGCCTACTCACGGGAAGTCACAAACGAGACCATATCACACCAATTTTATGTACTTTGCACTGGCTACCAGTCTGGTATCAAATTGATTTCAAAATCCTGCTATTTGTCTACAAAGCTCTTAACAACTTAGCCCCTAGGTATCTCTCCAATTTACTCACCATTTACAATCCGGCTAGGTCACTCAGATCCCAAGATGGCCATCTTCTGTGAATACCATGGTCTCGCCTGCAATGCAGGGGAGACAGAGCTTTTGCAGTAGCTAAGCTATGGAATAGCCTGCCACTACTCGTCAGTGCTGCCTCTACGTTAGCCGAATTCAAATCCAGGTTAAAAACGCATCTTTTTTCTCGTGCTTTAAATTCTCTATAATGTGTACAGTCCCTGACAAAAGTCTTGTCGCTTGTGTACAAATTGACCTGAAGTGCCGCTGAAATATATTTCTAATCAAGATTTTTTTAAAAGAAATGGCTCATTTTAATCCCAACAGCTTTTGTAATAATGTTTCAGTGCAAAACGAAACTGTCAAAAAGTATTCTAATATTCACAGCTTGGTAAAGCCCATTGAGTCGGTTTTTGCAAAGACATAAGTGTCGTTGCCTTGTCATATGAGCTTCACCTGTGACTAATAATGTATCAATTAGGTCTCAGGTGTGTATAAAAACAACCCCAGTACACTAGACCTTTGCATCAACTGCAACTAGACCTCTGCAAACATGCCTAAGAGTCACCCTGAGACTAAAGTTTTGATTATCAAGAGGCTGAAGACCAGATCCACTGCTGATGTGGCAGACACCTTCAATGTGTCTCAGCCTCAAGTACAGAGGATAAAAAAAAAACATTTGAAGACACTGGAGACATTTTTGACAAGCCCAGATCAGGCAGACCCCGCAAGACAACTGCTTGAGAGGGCCGTTTGTTGGCTCGAAAATCCAAAGCCAGCACATTTTCCACTGCAGCAGAGCT
The DNA here is from genome assembly GCA_024542945.1 of allo-octoploid hybrid of Carassius auratus x Cyprinus carpio. Taxonomy (NCBI): domain Eukaryota; kingdom Metazoa; phylum Chordata; class Actinopteri; order Cypriniformes; species allo-octoploid hybrid of Carassius auratus x Cyprinus carpio. The sequence goes on from CM045020.1 coordinate 230,425, forward strand.
CCACAAGACCTGGTCATCTGAAGTCCCTGTGTCAACCAGAACAGTTTGTCGGATTCTGTCTCGAAATGGCCTCCATGGTCGAACCAGTACCCAGAAGCCAGCACTAAACAAAAGACAATTGAAAAACCGTGTGGCATTTGCCAAGGCCCACAGCCTGCTAAAAGGATGGACGCTGGAAAAGTGGCAGAAGGTGGATTTTTCAGAGGAATCTTCTGTTGAATTACACCAGTCGCTGCAAATATTGCAGGAGACCTACTGGAGCCCGCATGGATCTGAAATTCACCCAGAAAACAGTGAAGTTTGGTGGCGGAAAAATCATGGTCTGGGGTTACATCCAGTATGGGGGTGTGCGAGAGATCTGCAGGGTGGAAGGCAACATCAATAGTCTAAAATAGCAAGTAATCTTAGCTACCTCTTGTATTCCCAACCATAAAAGAGGCCAAATTCTGCAGCAGGATGGTGCTCCATCGCATACTTCCATCTCACAGCACCACTACTTAATTTGCTGACATATTTTTGTATTTGCAGTAAATTTGTTCAATTTCTGTATAGGCGACAAAACTTTTGTCTTGCCAAAATTTGACCTTTCTGTCTTGATTCAATGATAAATCTTTTTTCAGTGAAACTAATTTATTTCAGTGCATTAAACATCATTTGGGAGGGTTTTAGCTTTTCATATGAGCTATTTCTAACACCAATTGATTAATTAAAAGTCAGGTTAATAGCAGGTGTTTCTACAAAATAGATAAGCGACAAGACTTTTGTCAGGGACTGTATGCATTTACTTGTTTTTACCCTATTGTATTTTTTTTTTTTTTTTTTTACTTTGCACGGCACTATGGCCAACAAAGGTTGAATTTTAACGTGCTTTAGAAATAAAATTGAATTGAAATGGATGAGACAACTGTCAATCAAGATATCAAGAAGATTAGTAAAACACTGGGTATCTTTTCACAGATCTTCAACAGATCTCTGGAGTTGTGTGAAGTGCCTTCCTGCTTCAAACGCTCCACTATCATCCCCGTTCCAAAGAAACCCAAGATAACAGGACTTAACGACTACAGACCTGTGGCTCTAACATCTGTCGTCATGAAGTCATTTGAAAAACTGGTTCTGGCTTATCTGAAGGACATCTCTGGACCCTTACTGGACCCCCTGCAGTTTGCTTACCGAGCAAACACTTCCATGGATGATGCAATCAACATGGGATTGCACTTCATCCTGCAACATCTGGACAAAACAGGGACTTATGTGAGGATCCTGTTTGTGGACTTTAGTTCGGCTTTCAACACCATCATACCAACAGCCCTCCAGACCAAACTGACCTAGCTCTCTGTTCCTAGCTCTATCTGTCAGTGGATCACCAGCTTTCTGACAGATAGGCAACAGCTAGTGAGACTGGGGAAATTCATGTCAAACAGCCACGTACGTCGTCATCGCGTCTACCTGTCTTAAAGCGCGCATACAGTCGTGAGTTTCTGCTGGATGTCGGCAGAGCCGCATTTTTAGAGTTAAACTCCGCACAAGCGGAACAGCTGCGAGATCTCGGACTGCTCTGGAGGCCTACATCATCACCGACCCCCACTGCTGCATCTCGCCCACAGCGGAGGCGCCACAAGCGGCGTGAGAGGAAGCAGAAGAGGGGTAAGCGTGGAGGTATCCAGGCTAGGCTAACGGCTAACCCACACAAGCCATCTATCCCCACCATCGTACTGGCTAACGTATGCTCTTTGGACAATAAACTGGAATTCATCCGATTACTACGTTCAACTCAAAGGACTGTAAGAGACTGCTGTGTTTGTGTATTCATGGAAACATGGCTCAGCGACAGCGTTCCAGCTGACGTGCTATCGAGCAGACAGAGCTCTCGACGCGGGAGGAAAAATTCTATCTGCCAAGGGAATATACTGCCATACTGCTCGTTTTGGTTTACATTCCCCCGATCAACAACAACAGCAACAGGAACGATGCACTAAATGAACTGCACCAGCACATCAGTGAGCAGCAGACAGCACACCCCGATGCTTTTCTCATCATAGCTGGGGATTTCAACCATGCTGACTTAAAGAGTGTGTTTCCAAAAATACACCAACACATTAACTTTCCAACAAGAGGTAATAACATTTTAGACTTTGTTTACACCACACAGAGAGGAGCTTACAAAGCCCTCCCCCTCCCCCACCTCGGTGCCTCAGACCACATCACTGTCATGCTAATCCCTGCATACAGGCCGCTCTTTAAAGTCGCCAAACCAGTTCAGAAACAGATTCAAGTGTGGCCAGAAGGTTCGTCTGACGCTCTTCAAGACTGCTTTGATACAACTGACTGGAATATGTTTAAGCAGGCTGCCACTTACAATAACACCACTGACCTCCAGGAGTACTCAGAGACTGTCACTGCCTACATCAACAAGTGTATTGAGGATGTAACAGTCACAAAAACCATCACTGTCCGGGCCAACCAGAAGCCGTGGATGACAGGGGAGGTCTACAGACTCCTGGAGACGCGGAACGCTGCCTTCAGAGCTGGAGATGAGGTGGGCCTGAGAACAGCCAGGGCCAACCTATCCCGCGGCATGAGAGGCTAAGAGACAGTACTCCAGGAGGATAGCCCATCAATTCAGTGACAGCAGAGACACTCGGAGCCTGTGGCAGGGGATACAGACCATTATGGACTACAAGCCCCCACCGCGGACCTGTGACAGTAACATCTCTCTGCTGAACGAGCCGAACACCTTCTTCGCTCGCTTTGAGGCACAAAACAGCACCACTGCACAGAAGACTCCACCTCCTCCCAGTGACCAGGTGATGACGCTGACCCCAGACAGCGTGAGGAGATCCTTCAGCAGGATCAACACACGCAAAGCTCCGGGTCCTGACAACATTCCTGGGCGTGTACTGAGAGACTGTGCAGCAGAACTCTCTGATGTCTTCACTGACATTTTCAACATTTCACTTAGTCAGGCTGTTGTTCCCACATGCTTCAAAGCTACCACCATCATTCCAGTCCCGAAGAAGCCATCTCCATCCTGCTTCAATGACTACCGTCCTGTTGCACTTACTCCCATTCTCATGAAGTGCTTCGAACGGCTAGTCATGCACCACATCAAGTCTGCCCTCCCCCCCTCCCTGGACCCATTCCAGTTTGCATATCGGTCCAACCTCTCGACCGATGATGCCATCTCAACTACCCTCCACTCAGCACTCACACATCTAGAGAAAAAAGACTCATACGTCAGAATGCTGTTCATAGACTTCAGTTCAGCATTCAACACAATCATCCCTCAACAGCTCATTCACAAACTGGTCGAGCTGGGGCTCAACACTTCGCTGTGCAACTGGCTGTTGGACTTTCTGACTGGAAGACCTCAGGCAGTACGTGTCGGCAGCAACACATCCAGCACCATCACACTGAACACTGGGGCCCCCCAAGGATGTGTGCTGAGCCCCCTCCTCTTCACTCTGCTGACCCACGACTGCACACTGTCACACAACTCCAACCTCTTCATTAAGTTTGCGGATGACACGACTGTGGTGGGTCTCATTAGCAACAGAGATGAGACAAACTACAGGAGCAAGGTGAGCCGCCTGGCCGGGTGGTGCAGTGACAACAATCTCTCTCTGAACGTGGAGAAGACGAAGGAGATTGTTGTTGACTTCAGGAGAGTGCACACTCAGCATGCTCCTCTGACCATCAATGCCGCGTCTGTGGAGAGAGTGAGTAGCACCAAGTTCCTGGGTGTGCACATCACAGAGGACCTCTCCTGGACCGACAACACTGCAGCACTGGCCAAGAAATCACAGCAGCGTCTCTACTTCCTCCGCAAACTGAGGAGAGCTAGAGCCCCGGCCCCCATCATGTACACCTTCTACAGAGGCACCATCGAGAGCATTCTGACTAGCTGCATCACTGTTTGGTATGGCGCCTGCAACGCGTCCTGCCGGAAGACTCTGCAACGCATAGTAAGAGCAGCTGAGAAGATCAATGGTGTCTCTCTCCCCTCCCTCCAGGACATTTATGGAACCCGTCTCACTCGCAAAGCCCTCTGCATTGCAGGTGATCCCACTCACCCGTCACACAGCTTCTTCAGTCTGCTGCCATCAGGGTGGAGACTGCGGAATCTCCAGGCCAGGACCAGCAGACTGAAGGACAACTTCATCCATCAGGCTGTCAGGAAGCTGAACTCGCTCCCGAACTTGCCCCCCCATCCCTCTTCTGCCCCAGGCACCACTGAACTATGAACCCCCCCCCCCCCCCAGATCCCATATCTCCAGGTCCTTCCACCCCCCCCCCTCCCTCTAACATACGATGATATGCACCAGTCACTTTGTGCAGCATTGGTCTGCTCACTACCTCATTCACCATGGAACTGACGTCATTCTACCACCTCATTAGTCAGTTTAAATAAAATAACTGCTCTTGAGCCCTTTTGTCACTTTAATCAGACTGAATAAGCTTTTTTTATGCACTAAAAATCTTTTTATCTGCACTGTTTGTTCACTGGTTGCACTCTATCTGCCATGTGCCTTGCGCTGCTTTTATTTAACCTTATTTTTATTTTATTTTTTTCTATTATGTCTTTTTTACATTCCCTTATTGTATAGTTTTATCTTATATTTTATATTTGATCTAGATTTTTAGGCTCTACTGTTAGTGTTATCTGTATGCACCGGGGGTCTGAGAGTAACGCAATTTCGATTCTCTGTATGTATGTACTGTACATGTGGAAGAATTGACAATAAAGCAGACTTGACTTGACTTGACTTAACAACCTGGAGCTGAACACGCTCAAAACAGTGGAGATGATCGTGGACTTCAGAATAAACCCCCCTGCACTCCCCCCACTCACCATCATGAACAGCACTGTGACTGCAGTAAAGTCATTCAGATTCCTGGGAACCACCATCTCTCAGGACCTGAAGTGGGACAATCACATTGACTCCATTGTGAAAAAGGCCCAACAAAGGTTGTATTTCCTTCGCTAGCTGAGGAAGTTTAACCTGCCACAGGAGCTGCTGAAACAGTTCTACTCAGCCGTCACTGAGTCTGTACTGTGCACTTCAATAACTGTCTGGTTTGGTTCAGCTACAAAATCAGACATCAGAAGACTACAGAGAACGGTTCGTACTGCTGAAAGGATTATTGGTGCTCCCCTGCCCACCCTTCAAGAACTGTATACATCCAGAGTGAGGAAAAGGGCTCAGAAAATCACTCTGGATCCCTCACATCCAAGTTACCCCATCTTTGAACTTTTGTCATCTGGCCGGCGCTTCAGAGCCGCAAATACCAGGACAGTCAGGCACAAGAACAGTTTATTCCCCAAGGCAATCTACCTCGTGAACAGTTAAATGTTCCCCACTTATGCAATAAAAATGTTCAGTATCCTTATATTTATTTGTTACCCCTCCATCCTAGTACATCCCTGCATCTAACTCAATCCTATTCCATTATAATTTATAGCACAATTGTTTATACACTTATTTTTTTTTTATTTATTTTTTTTATTTTTTTTGACTGTGTGTTGTTGTCTCCGTGTACTGGAAGCTTATGTCACTAAAACAAATTTATTGTATGCGCAAGCATACTTGGCAATAAAGCTCTTTCTGATTCTGATTCTGATTAAATTAATAATAAAACTAACCTAAAATATGTGTGGACGATGGTACTTTTTTTATCTGCTCCATGTGCCTGGTCCACTTGCTGTTTCACAACTTCTACTCCATCATCAGCTTTAGTATAATAACCTGATAGCTGGGGATTTTACTGACTATGCTATGTTTTATCTGCTGTTTGTATTTTGCGCTTTTCTTATTTTTTTATTTTAATTTTTTTTGAGCCCCTCTATCACAGGGCTATTATTTTTTTTTTAGAATAGCTGACATTGTTACTTAATCGAAGATTGTTCTTTGCGTGACCATTTCCAGATTATGCCATAACGAAGTCTAGAGTGGAGGTGAATGCGGACATCAGGCGCAGCGATCACCTGATAGATACGCATACAGTTCGCTCAAAAGTCAAATACAGAATAAATGCATTTGATTGGTAAACAAAATTTAAACGTGACGTTTCAATCTCTAATGGTAATACATGGAATTTACGGCAAAGCTCCACTAAATAATAGCGCTAATAAGTGGGGGCGTGGTGGGGCTTTGGCGATTGGTGCTTCAGTCAATCCACTCAGCCAATCACGGGCCCCCTCGTTGCTCGGGCTCTGGGGCTTCAGTCCCACCTAGCCCTATTGTTAATCCGGCCCTGCTCAGTCCAATGATCCATCAAACATTGATTTGTACTTTGTCTTTATCAATGGATTCACTGCTAAACAGATCTGATCTGACATAGTGAAGAGTAGGCATGGGCCGATTACCAGTTTCAAGGTATACCGCGATTTGAAAATGTCACAGTTTCAAAACCACTTATATTTTCCATCATACCATTCCTGTGGTACGCGCTGTTTTCCATGTCTCCTCAAAGACTAAAAGAGTAGGAATCCCTCAGGCTGAGCACAGTGTAGAGAGTAACACTGACCCCTCCTCCTCATGTTGGTACGAGCGAGCGGTCAGTCATGTTTGTGTAGGATGGCCGAACTTAAGGCCCGGGTACACTTCACATTCAGTGTTCCTTTCCGTCTCGCACACAGCTTTCAAAAGTATACTCAACCGCAGATGAGCGCGGACGGATGAGCTCGACACATGTGCAGTACCATCTTGATGACAAAAATAACGTAATGCCATCGGTGCGCAGACGGCCGAAGTATACGTTGGCATTTACGTGATCAGCAACCAGCCGTTGTTTGCCTTATTGCAACTCTCTGTTCTGGACTTGCACAAACTGCGTTGCAATGCAATCATTTTCCAAAATGTAATTTATGTGAAAATATGAAGGTTGGGGAAGTCGTGGCCTAGTGGTTAGAAAGTTTGACTCCTAACTCTAAGGTTGTGGGTTCGAGTCTCGGGCCGGCAATACCACGACTGAGCAAGGCACCGAACCCCCAACTGCTCCCCGGGTGCCACAGCATAAATGGCTGCCCACTGCTCCGGGTGTGTGTTCATGGTGTGTGTGTATTCACTGCTGTGTGTGTGCACTTTGGATGGGTTAAATGCAGAGCACGAATTCTGAGTATGGGTCACCATACTTGGCTGTATGTCACGTCACATATGAAGTCTGTTAATGCCTGTTAACACAGGCCAGAGACACTGAAGACGGACACACAGAGAAAAATACTGTAGCAGGCAGATCACTCACTGTTTATGATGCACAAACTATTGGAAGAAAATCCTCAATATTGATTTGGGGGTTTATATGAATGTGTTTCTGAGGGGAGCTGACTGTCTTCTGAAAAGTTTACGTGGTATTTTCTTTTCATCTCGTCTCTGTATAGTTCATATTAAAGCAGTGTTTCAGTGCAGCAGCTTTGTTTACAGCGGTAACCAAAGAAATGCTGTATCTGGTCTGTATCTGGTGTTCCAGAGGTGCCTCCTGCTGTCAGAGAATGAATATGCATCTCATTCAGAGCTTCTGCTGTTTGTTTCGTTCAGGCATGTAGTATAATTTCACAAAGCTTGTCAGAACATACTGTTTTTGCTTCAAATTGGGTTATTATTCAATCAAATTATGTGTATGATTATTATTATATAACTAAATGATATGAAATGATATGTATATGAATTATAAAACTAATATTAAATAACTGTAATTATAGATTTAGGTTATGTCTTTTAAATATGTCTTTATTTTTTTTATTTTTAGGAAACAAATCAAAGAAAAAATAAACTAATTCTACTGATTCTAATATATATATTCAATATATTAAAATATATTGTGTCCAGCGGAAAACATTTTTTTTTATCCAGTCATTTAAAAAGAAAACATTTCAGATCTGTAACAACAATACCGTGATACAGTGAAACCATGATATTTTTGCTTAAGGTTATCATACCATCAAAATCTCATACCAGCCCATGTCTAGTGAAGAGTGTGTGATTGTTCTCTACAGGTTGAATTATTGTGGCGTCACAGATGAAGGTTGTGCTTCTCTGGCTTCAGCTCTGAGATCAAACCCCTCACACCTGAGACAACTGGATCTGATTGGGAATAAAGTAGGAGATTTGGGTGTGAATCATCTCTGTGTTGGACTGGAGGATCCTCACTGTAAACTGGAGAAACTGTGGTAAAATCATCTCTCTGATAGTATCATGTCTTTGTCCTTTAATGTAAATTCTAAGACTAAAGCTTGTTAAATAAATCTTCAATAAACACACTAAATCTCAGCACAACTGACTCTGACAACTGAAGATGAAGTTTATTTCATTTATCTCCATAACATTACATGAGCTGCTGCTCCTGTTTTTAATCCACCAAACATTTACTGGAGCTTCAGTTGCTTCTGCTAGTTTGATTAATACTCCACTTGCTCATCTCTGTGTAAGAGTTTATTTTCCTTTTATTTTCCACTTTTTCTGAAATCCCATGAGCTAGGGCTGTGCAAAAAATCAAATGCGATTTTCATGCGCATCTCCTCATTAAAGGCGCTCCTGTGATTAGTAGTATATCTCCAGCACGTGCGTTCAGATCAGGATTGCCAGGTTTTCAAAACAAAACCTGTCCAATTGCTTCTCAAAACTAGTCCAATCGCGTTTCGTTCCGGGCAATAAAAATACACGTTTTTGGCAGGGTTCCCTTGGTAATATTCACATTTTAGGGGCTAAATATCACGTTATTGGTATTGGGGTCGCTTCAACCCGCGAACATGAAAAACAACCACAGACTTGGCAACACTGGTTGGCATTTACTACACAGAGCCGTAATTAACTGACAATCTACACAAAATCGATTTTAAAATCGCAGGCGATTCTTTGTCGATTTTGAAAGCGATTTTGTGTAGCTTGTCGGTGGACTACGGCTCTGTGTAGTAAATGCCGCTCCACCTGAACCAGTGTTGCCAAGTCTGCGGTTGTTTTTCATGTCCGCAGGTTGATACCAATAACGTGATATTTAGCCCCTAAAGTGTGAATTTTACCAAGGCAACCCTGCCAAAAACCGTATATTTTAACCCCGGGATGCAATTTTTATCGGGGAACCTCCTGGAAATGCGATTGGGCTAGTTTTGGACTAGTTTTGAGAAGCAACTGGGCAGGATTTGTTGTGAAAACCTGGCAACCCTGATCTTAACGCACATGCTGGAGATATACTACTAATTACAGGAGCCTCTTTACTGATGAGATGCGCATGAAAATCGCATTCGTTTTTTTGCACAGCCCTACCATGAGCTCATTGTGTTCTCACAGATGACATAAAGATTAAACCTGAATGTTCAGATACTAATGTGTGATTTAGTGATTTCTGTTCAGTTTATAAGCTGCCAAACATGACACAATGATGTGTTTGGTCACAAGAGTTGATAAATGAGATGTAATGGGCAACACATGGCTCATATGAAGCAAATGTCCTCCTGTAGGTGTTTATTAGAGGAGCAAGTGACAGATCCAGACAGATCCATCCTTACAGGTCCTTCTCAAAAAATTAGCATATTGTGAAAAAGTTCATTATTTTCCATAATGTAATGATAAAAATTAAACTTTCATATATTTTAGATTCATTGCACACCAACTGAAATATTTCAGGTCTTTTATTGTTTTAATACTGATGATTTTGGCATACAGCTCATGAAAACCCAAAATTCCTGTCTCAAAGAATTAGCATATTTCATCCGACCAATAAAAGAAAAGTGTTTTTAATACAAAAAAAGTCAACCTTCAAATAATTATGTTCATTTATGCACTCAATACTTGGTCGGGAATCCTTTTGCAGAAATGACTGCTTCAATGCGGCGTGGCATGGAGGCAATCAGCCTGTGGCACTGCTGAGGTGTTATGGAGGCCCAGGATGCTTCGATAGCGGCCTTAAGCTCATCCAGAGTGTTGGGTCTTGCGTCTCTCAACTTTCTCTTCACAATATCCCACAGATTCTCTATGGGGTTCAGGTCAGGAGAGTTGGCAGGCCAATTGAGCACAGTAATACCATGGTCAGTAAACCATTTACCAGTGGTTTTGGCACTGTGAGCAGGTGCCAGGTCGTGCTGAAAAACGAAATCTTCATCTCCATAAAGCTTTTCAGCAGATGGAAGCATGAAGTGCTCCAAAATCTCCTGATAGCTAGCTGCATTGACCCTGCCCTTGATAAAACACAGTGGACCAACACCAGCAGCTGACATGGCACCCCAGACCATCACTGACTGTGGGTACTTGACACTGGACTTCAGGCATTTTGCCATTTCCTTCTCCCCAGTCTTCCTCCAGACTCTGGCACCTTGATTTCCGAATGACATGCAAAATTTGCTTTCATCCGAAAAAAGTACTTTGGACCACTGAGCAACAGTCCAGTGCTGCTTCTCTGTGGGGAATGCGGCACCTGTAGCCCATTTCCTGCACACGCCTGTGCACGGTGGCTCTGGATGTTTCTACTCCAGACTCAGTCCACTGCTTCCGCAGGTCCCCCGAGGTCTGGAATCGGTCCTTCTCCACAATCTTCCTCAGGGTCCGGTCACCTCTTCTCGTTGTGCAGCGTTTTTTGCCACACTTTTACCTTCCCACAGACTTCCCACTGAGGTGCCTTGATACAGCACTCTGGGAACAGCCTATTCGTTCAGAAATTTCTTTCTGTGTCTTACCCTCTCGCTTGAGGGTGTCAATGATGGCCTTCTGGACAGCAGTCAGGTCGGCAGTCTTACCCATGATTGCGGTTTTGAGTAATGAACCAAGCTGGGAGTTTTTAAAAGCCTCAGGAATCTTTTGCAGGTGTTTAGAGTTAATTAGTTGATCCAGATGATTAGGTTAATAGCTCGTTTAGAGAACCTTTTCATGATATGCTAATTTTTTGAGATAGGAATTTTGGGTTTTCATGAGCTGTATGCCAAAATCATCAGTATTAAAACAATAAAAGACCTGAAATATTTCAGTTGGTGTGCAATGAATCTAAAATATATGAAAGTTTAATTTTTATCATTACATTATGGAAAATAATTAACTTTTTCACAATATGCTAATTTTTTGAGAAGGACCTGTATATCACTATGAAACAATATCTCACAATTAGCTCTGTGTGTCTGTTCAGTCCTGAAGCACATGACAGCAGCATTGAGAATCAACAAGCATTAATCTCATTCTATCAGCAGCAGTTTGTGGCAATACTTGTCATTATATCTCCTCTCCTGCTCTGAAACCAGAGTCAATAACAAACTACAGACACTTGATCTACAATTAACACTGTGTCATTGTTCTCTACAGGTTAAGACATTGTGGCATCACAGATGAAGGTTGTGCTGCTCTGGCTTCAGCTCTGAGATCAAACCCCTCACACCTGAGAGAACTGGATCTGATTGGGAATAAAGTAGGAGATTTGGGTGTGAATCATCTCTGTGTTGTACTGGATGATCCTCACTGTAAACTGGAGAAACTGTGGTAAGATCATCTCTCTGATAGTATCATGTCTTTGTCCTTTAATGTAAATTCTAAGACTAAAGCTTGTTAAATAAATCTTCAATAAACACACTAAATCTCAGCACAACTGACTCTGACAACTGAAGATGAAGTTTATTTCATTCATCTCCATAACATTACATGAGCTGCTGCTCCTGTTTTTGATCCACCAAACATTTACTGGAGCTTCAGTTGCTTCTGCTAGTTTGATTAATACTCCACTTGCTCATCTCTGTGTAAGAGTTTATTTTCCTTTTATTTTCCACTTTTTCTGAAATCCCATGAGCTTATTGTGTTCTCACAGATGACATAAAGATTAAACCTGAATGTTCAGATACTAATGTGTGATTTAGTGATTTCTGTTCAGTTTATAAGCTGCCAAACATGACACAATGATGTGTTTGGTCACAAGAGTTGATAAATGAGATGTAATGGGGAACACATGGCTCATGTGAAGCAATGACGTGACAGATCCAGACAGATCCATCCTTCTATCACTATGAAACAATATCTCACAATTAGCTCTGTGTGTCTGTTCAGTCCTGAAGAACATGACAGCAGCATTGAGAATCAACAAGCATTAATCTCATTCTAACAGCAGCAGTTTGTGGCAATACTTGTCATTATATCTCCTCTCCTGCTCTGAAACCAGAGTCAATAACAAACTACAGACACTTGATCTACAATTAACACTGTGTCATTGTTCTCTACAGGTTAAGAGATTGTGGCATCACAGATGAAGGTGGTGCTGCTCTGGCTTCAGCTCTGAGATCAAACCCCTCACACCTGAGAGAACTGGATCTGATTGGGAATAAACTAGGAAATTCAGTGAATCTGCTCTCTGATGTACCACAAAAAGCCCACTGTAACGTGGAGATACTGTGGTAAGATTATATATTACACACTGTAAAGAATTTGATCTGAAAGATGATCCACGTTATAAACTGGAGACATTAGACTGTTGTATATTTAATTTAAATCTTTTAAAATGGCCAAAGTTTAGTAACAGGCCTCCCATGTGTGTAATTGGAGAATATAAGATAATAATTCAGCTCCACTTTATTATCTGTACTTTAACCTGTTAACCACACACCTGGACGCAGGCGCAATGAACTCTCTTTGTTTGCATGTGTCAGTTTACGAATAGATTAAATGAAATATAATATATATAAATATAATATATATCATTATAAAGATCTAAGCCTCAAGTAGGGCTGGGCGATATATCTAACGATATGATCATGCGCATTTAGTCAGTAAATCTGGCTCCGTGATTAGCGCTAAATCGCCATCACCTGCTTTCAAATGGAGCGGCATTTAATAGACAGAGCCGTAGATTACTGACAAGCTACGCAATATCGCATTCATTATAGCAGATGAATCGCCTTCGATAATGAACGCGATATTGCGTAGCTTGTCAGTAATCTACGGCTCTGTCTATTAAGTGCCGCTCCATTTGAAAGCAGGTGATGGCGATTTAGCGCTAATCACGGAACCAGATTTACTGACTAAATGCGCATGATCATATCGTTAGATATATCGCCCAGCCCTAGCCTCAAGCATCGATGACAGATCGCTGTTTTTCAGTGGAAAGCTTATAAAGAATGTATTTGCTAAATTTGTGTAAACTCATAAGACATGTGACTTTCAACCCATTACTTTTCTAGATTGCTCCAGGACTGATTTCATGTTTTGTTTTGTTTTTTATGAAATAAAAAAATTCAGTGTGATACATTTTTTTTTCAAGGCACTTCAGTGTCTATAACTTTTAATCTTTTTGAGCATTATCAACTCTGGGTGATGAAAAGTAAAGCCCAAAGGCTCTTCTTTCCAAAGACACCAAAATTGTGTGTGTAGCACACTGAAGTAAGGAACTGTTGCAATTTTAAGTTAGGTATGGCATTTTCATGTGTGAGTCCCATAATGGGGGGTGCTGTTAACAGGATAAACTGTGTTTAATTATGTGATGATCTATAAGTATATTAATAATTTTCATCTCTGTATGCAAGTGATAAAGACAGAGTTGTTGATCATTCACTGTTATTACTCTATTATCAGTTTTGTCATTCATATCTCTGGCTGTAATATGATTATACTGTGTTTTTTTTTTCTAAAATGGATCTGCTGATCTGATGTGACAGCAGTAATGTCTCTTACTCATATGTGACTGTCTGTGTGTTTTATTGTAGGAATCTCAGTATTTAGACATCAGTCCAGTTTCCTCAGAGACATCACAGTCACACAAGCAGCAGAGACTGAAGACACACCATCACACTGTCATGAGTGTCGTCTTTTACTGTCTTGTTTTATAGGTAATGGCCCATGATATTGAGTGCAGAATCATTTTGGATTCACTAGATATTGTCTACAATGTGCATCAGATGTCCAATCTGGCCCTTGTAATGATTTTAACAATAATGTAAAATAATAAATAACACATTATTTTGAAAATGAAATAAAGTGTATTTGTGTTACGAACTGCTCCAAGACTTGGGTTGAAGATCCAAACGACACTTCAGTAAGGGTAATCCACAATCTTAATCTAAATACCAGGCAAAGGGTCAAAAAATCCAAACATCAGAGTCCAAAACACAGGCAAACAGGGAAATCCAGGAAACCAGGCTCAAGATCAAAACATAACATGGGTAACCAGAGAGAGTGATCAGAAATGCAGAGACTTCACAATGAGAGAGTAAAAACATGAGGCTTATAAAGGCAGAGTTAGCAAGGAAATGGCAGGTGTGAAAATTGGCTACAGTATTTTATTTTTAATGCAATTTATGTTTGCTCATTTGCATTGATATTACACCATGGGACACAAACTCAAGCATGTAATGGATCAAGCAGTGCCAGAATCTCCAGCAGGACCTAATTGATGATCACTGTGTTGTAACTGATGCTTGTGTGTCAAGTTGTGGTTTTAAACGTTTAAAAAAAGAAAATTTACCTGGAAGGGTGGATATTTAAGGATAAATGGAAAGAAAGGTATTAGTTCTGTGAGGTCAGCTCAGACCGGTATGTTTAGTCTCATCCCGTGTTTGTGGTATAATAAACACGATTTCCAAACTTGTACAAAGGAATCAAAAACACAACAAAACACGATGAAACGACAACATTTTTAAGATATTTCCAGATCATCCTCACACTGATTGGATTCTACTGCGACGAGGACGAGCCCCCATTTGTTATAACCCATGGCTCAAAAGGGATGTAACAAAAACAGGAACACATGAGAAAGAATTAGATTAAAAAACTCATGAACAAAATCAAACTATAACAAATAACACAATGTAGAATGTAACAGTCAGGAATCAGTGATATTAAGTTAAATGAATGCATGGAAGTGTAATGTAGTGTAGCAGTGTTCGATGTACAAAAGACACAAGCTTAAAAGAAACCAAACAAAATCAGCTCTCTTGTGGCCATTCATCTTGCTTCTTTTCAAAGGCCCAAAAGGAAGTCAAAAACAGACGTCTTCAGTGAAACTACCACAGAACAATTGATCTGAGGCAAACCCCACATAATACAGAGGTCATCACACATTTACAAAACAACGTAGTAATGGAGTGTCAAGTTTTTTTATCCAAAGGACATTAAGTAAATAGATTATATGTTTATACACCACCGAAAACAAAAGAAAATCAATATAAAATTTTCAGTGATGGGCTTATATCTTGAGCTGTCCAGCTTCTCAGGAATATATTTAATATAGATCATCATAACTGTGTATTTTGAAATTCAGGAATAGACAATTATTCCTTGTACATTTCTTTTTTGTACTTTTTCCTAGTCTCACATTTGAGTGTCTAGCCTTGGAATGTGTTTATTTTTTAATTATGTGTCATCTCGAGAAGAGGGGCTTCCACTTGATACCATCTAAAGAAATATGTGCCCTGCCATATCCTGATTTAAATATTTTAAATATTTTCTTATTTTGAAATGAACTTTGGCGATATTGGGCCTCAGACAGAAATAAAATATATTTTAAAATTATTTTTTAAAATTATTTTTATTTTCATTTCCTTTTTTTTTATTTTTCAAGGTGTCAAAACATAAATACATGGCAAGTGTAAAAGTACCTATTTAAATAAAATGCTATTAAAAGCAAAATAGCAATTATAAATAAAATACAGAATATATACTAGAAATTTATCAAATAAATGAAAAAGGTGGTAGTTTATTATCATTGGATTTGGATTTCTGTTTCAAAAGCAATAAATAATAGAGGTTGACTGATTGATCGGTTTTGCTGATTAATCGGCACTGATAGTCGATTGCCGGAACTATTGGCTATAAAATCCATGCCGATAGTTTTTCTGGTTTGCATTCATTGCTGAAGCGGCTGGGTGGGTCTGCTGAATTTTTACGGTACAAGAGCGAGAGCGACCTCTAAAGACGAATCACTGACACCATGTGCTGTTTGTTTTGACACGTGACCAAATACACAAATCACAAACCAAATAGGCCGCCAAAACAAATCACAAACCAAATAACAGAAACGCCGCCCTGCCTCTTTAATTACAGAGCACATTGTTTCCAATGACGCGCACTCCACAGACACGCTGCGTTGCGTCTTTAACTGCCAAACACATCGTTTCCCATGAATATACGCGCACTTGCGCCTTTGAAAACTGTGCACGTCGTTTTGTCTGACTGTACATTTACCAGCAGCGCGGTACACCTGCCGCCACTAAATTACAATAAATTACATTAAATTTATCCCATATTGTCATTAATATACTTACTGACTTCAACTTGGACCACTAAATAAATAGACTGCTATTGTTATGTAAGTATGAAGGTTAGATTATTTAGTGTACAGCTCATTTCAAGAGTGATAAAGTGATAGAAAATATTTATTTTCATGCATTTTCAATGTTTAAAAATGTGGAAACCACTCATTGCATCACACCATCTCCTTACTGCATTATTATTTGTAAATTAGGGGCTTATTGGAGTGTGTATATACATGGCTATAAGTATAACAGTTTATATTTCATTAATTTAGGAAAATGAACAAGTGTCTTACTGTGTGTTCACACCGCCACCGTCAAGAGCGTCAAAGTGGCCGGAAGTCATTCATTTTCAATGTGAGCCAGCGTCGAGCAGCGGCAAGGAGCGGTGCGGTGCGACTTGGCCATTGAGAGCGTCGAGGAGAGTTGAAATCAGGGCAACTTTATGGTAATGAGCTATGACGAGGTTCGGCGGCAACCAGTCAGAACGTAGAAGGCTACCGCTTGAGAGGATTCCAGAGAACGCAGCTCTGACCACATTAGTTCCCAAGCAAAATATAGGACAGGTTGATTATTGCTGTGGCGGGTTTGCAGTAATCTATGATGTGTCCCTCTTTGCGTACAGGGGCATAAAAAAATTAATAAAAATGATACGTGGACCAAGGTGTCTGAGATTGTTCATGTTCCTGGTGAGTTTCTGATGTGCAGTAACGATATAGGAATAATAATCTAATGATATAATAAATAATAGTACAGTAGTCCCAGTTTACTTTTAAACAAATTTCCTTGATTATACTTACATTAAGTAATGTTTATACTTGATTATATTTACTCAGAGGCGGATCTACGGGGTGGCAAAGGGTGGCAGCTGCCACCCCTAGGATACAATCTTGCCACCCCTGTTGCCACCCCATTTATAAATCAGATAATATTTTTTAAGTATATTTTATGTTCATAGCCTACACGCTGAAGGCCAAGGAGACCCGCACCAAACTCCTCTCAAACAGAAATCGCCGATTTAGAATCCCCTCCCCCCTGGCACGGATTAATGCACAGGCTTGCATAGGCTGCAGCCTAGGGGCCCCACGTGTGCAGGTGGCCTCGGATTGGCCAGACTTTTTTTTTTTTTTTTTACTTAAGCGCAAACTAGGCACGGCACGGCGCATCATTCCAGTTTCCAGTTTGGATGGGCCAGACAAACTGTGAACGTTAAATTAAAAACGTTATCCAATCACTGTTTAACCTAATAAAAATTACTGACTAATATACTGTTAAATTATCTGTGAGTATACATAATATAGATTTTAATAGCTTAATGCTCTTTAAATATTTTGTTGCATTGTAAAAAAGTTTCGGTGCATAGGACGGACCTATCCGTGATCGCTCTCCATGGTTCTGACCAAAGAAGAGCACTTTGGAATCTCCATTACGCATCATACGCATCATACCTGGGCTGCGTTTCCCGATAATGCTGTCTCTTAGCGCGCTACGAAGACTCTTAAGGTATAACTTAATTAAAGGTATACTACCACTAAAGGTATACCATTGCTAGGCGTCTTCAGGGCTATCATCCACTCGGGAGGCAGAGGCGCTCTCCTAGCAACGGCACTGGTCGTGCTAGCACCCTGGGGTGGCAGAGATGAAGATGTGCTAGGTGCTGTGGATCTCAGCTCTCTTCATCTCCTGGTTGCAGCGATGACTCCGAGATTGTATGTGCACATTTAAGGTACCTAAACAACGACGGTTGCAACAGGGCTGAGGGCTGGGTTGGAAAATATGTGACGTCATTATGTAATTTAATCAATGTTGATTATGAAAGTGAGCATGCAGCATGAGAAAGATATGATACATCATGAGATGCGCAATATGTCTGGAGACATGGGTAAAACATTTTGACCACTTCATTAAGTTTTGTTTTGTAGTCTCTTTTTTTTAAATATTTTCATTTTGTATAAATTGTATCTTAATTTTGATCAATGTTTTATCAACCAATTCCCTGTATTTAATAAATAAGAATATCTGCTATTCTTTCCACTTACACCTCTGTTTATGTTAGTTTTGGTTGTGCTGCCAGTGTTTCTTGATCATAATTAAATGGTTGATTCTAAGTACTGGCCCTTGTTTGTATTTGTGGTTTCTTTGTAATGTTAAATTTTTCATTTTACCTACGCGGTGTGGTGGTTATTGTCTTACTGTTGTGGTCCACCACTTGAAGGAATGTAAAGAAAACACTGTACTGTTGGGTGTCTAAATTTGTGTGTATTCCAGTTCACCGTAGTTGCATATGGACATGTATGGCACTAAAATTTTTTTTTTTGGGGGGGGGTGGGGGGCTCACACAAAGAGCAGCTGTGGCAGGGGGGGCGTGGTTTAGCGAATTCTGCAGCGGGAGAGAGAATCAGGAGACGAACGGTAAGTGAGTGGTTTGGGCAGAAACGAGCAACACCTGTCTCTTGTTTCAGTAATTGGCGTGGAGAGAGTATAAAATGCCAGGAGAGACAGAAGCAGTGGAGAGAGAGACGGATTGCTGACGTACATCAGAACCGGAAGGAGTTACCCGGAAGTGTTATGCGATCGTGTCTGTGTTGATGTCAGAGTAAAAGTCACCGTTGGTGTAAAGATTATTGTTTAGTGAATAAAATTCGTCAGCAGTCCAGCCGACCCCTTTGTCCTCTTCCTTTCCTCACACGAACTTACTACACTGGTGCCGAAACCTGGGAAAGGAAGAAGGAGTGCCGCCATGCAGAGTCCCTCCTCTACGCCATTTGTGGACGTCATTTCATCCCTCGCGGCCCTACATCAAGAGCAACACCAGGACCTGCTGGACTTAAGAACGAATCAGGAGCGGCGATTCCACGCCATCCTTCAAGCCCAGCAGGAGGACCGCGAGAGGTTCCGCTCACTTACCCCTCCACAAGATGGGACCACAAGACGACCCGGAAGTATTCCTAGAACTGTTTGAGAAAGCTGCGGAAGCGTGCGGCTGGCCCCACGACCAATGACTGGTCTGTCTGATCCCCCTGCTCTCGGGCGAGTCCCAGGTGGCTGCACAACAGCTACCAGTGGCGAACCTCCTGGTCTTCGACGAGCTGAAGAGGGCCATCATTCAGCGGGTCGGCCGGACCCCAGAGCAGCATCGCCAGCGGTTCCGTTCCCTGGACCTGGGGGAATCGGGCCGGCCATTTGCGATGGCCCAGCGGGGCGGGGTGGGATTGACCAAGGGCATTATGTGAATCCAAGGGTAATCCTAGGGCCGGAGGGGACAGCGCTTCTGTTTTCCCACTGTCTCCACGCCAATTCTCCAATCCAATCCCTGCCACTGGGGCGGCGGGGAGGCCTGGGCTGGCCTGTTGGCGTTGCGGATGTCCCACAGGCCACCCCCGGTCAGGCAGGAGAGTACCAAATACCTGTGAGTATCAAGGGGGGTACATATCCGGCCTTGGTGGATTCAGGATGTAACCAAACCTCAATCCATCAAAGCCTGATTCAACCGGGGGCATTGGATACAAGCCGCATGGTTAAGGTGCGGTGCATACACGGGGATGTGGTGGAGTACCCGGTGGTCCCGATTATTATTCAGTTCCGGGGACAAAAGCAGATGGGAGAAACTGAGCCAGGACCGCTGGGTTCTGCTTCAGGGGAACCGAGCGAAATCGGGAGACTTATTCTCTCGGAGCGTGATAACTTTCCCCTGAAGCAGTCTCAGGATGAGACATTAAAACCCTTTCCTACAGGTCCGCTCCATCGATGGCCAGCCTCTCCAACCTGCCCACCCGCTCACCTATCCGTATTTTGCCATTTTAAGAGATCGGTTGTATCGAGTGACCCAAGACGTGTGAATACAACCCAGTTGTTGATTCCGAAGAGCCGCAGGGAAATGCTTTTCCATGCGGCTCATTCTAATCCTATGGCGGGCCATTTGGGACAGGCAGCAACACTGAATCGCCTCATGACCCGTTTCTTTTGGCCGGGCATTCACGACAACGTGCGCAGGTGGTGCGTGTCTTGTCCGGAATGTCAGTTGGTGAATCCACCGGCCGCCCCAAAAGCGCCTTTGCACCCCCTTCCCTTAATGCAGGTCCCCTTCGAGAGAATTGGTATGGACCTCATCGGGCCATTAGAGCGATCTGCACGGGGACATCGCTTTGCATTAGTCATAGTTGACTATGCAACACGATATCCTGAAGCAGTGGCCCTCCGCAACATTTCCGCCAAGAGTGTTGCGGATGCCCTGTTTCGTCTTATCTCCCGGGTGGGGGTTCCGAAAGAGATCCTCACCGATCAGGGCACGGCGTTTATGTCACCTACGTTACGCGAACTGTACGGATTATTGGGCATTAAATCGATTTGAACTAGCGTCTTATCACCCACAGACCAACGGCCCGGTCAAATGATTTAATCGCACACTTAAATCCATGATCCATACATTCGTTCAAGAAGACACCAAAAATTGGGATAAGTGGCTACAGCCCTTGTTATTCGCTGTGCGAGAGGTCCCACAAGCCTCCACGAGGTTTTCCCCCTTTGAGCTTCTCTATGGACGCCAGCCCCGAGGGGTGCTGGATGTACTGAGAGAAACTTGGGAGGAGGGGCCATCTCAGGGCAAAAATGAAATTCAGTATGTGCTGGACTTGAGAACAAAACTCCACACTTTGGAGCGGCTATCAATGGAGAATTTGTTACAAGCCCAGGACCGCCAGAGCCAGCTGTATAACAGGGGAACTAGATTACGCAAATTTGCACCGGGAGAGAAAGTACTTGTATTACTCCCAACGTCGGGCTCTAAGTTAATGGCTAAGTGGCAGGGACCGTTTGAGGTCGCACGACAAGTCGGAGATCTCGATTATGAGGTAATACAGTCCGATAGGAACGGGGCAAGTCAGATCTATCACCTCAACCTCCTAAAAAAATGGAATGAGGCAGAATCAGTGATGTTGGCAACGGTGATTGGCGGGGAGAAGGATCTCGGACCAGAGGCGAATGTCAAACCACAATCCCTCACCCTGGCCCCAGGGGGAGATCACCTCTCGCCGTCCCAACTCACTGATCTAACGAAATTACAGACCGAGTTTGCCGACGTCTTCTCACCCCTACCGGGCCATACTAACCAGATCCAGATTCTGCGGCCCCATGCTGCATATGAGGCTGCCTACCTGGATGATATCATTATATTTAGTAATGATTGGCAGCAGCATATGCAGCATCTGAGGGCTGTCCTGAGATCGCTGAGGGGGGCGGGACTCATGGCCAACCCAAAGAAGTGTGCGATTGGGCGTGTGGAAGTAAGGTATCTGGGCTTCCACTTGGGGCATGGACAGGTGCGTCCCCAAATTGACAAGACAGCCGCTATTGCGACCTGCCCACGTCCCAAAACCAAAAAGGAGGTAAGGCAGTTCTTGGGGCTGGCGGGATATTATAGAAGGTTTATTCCTAATTATTCGGACCTCACCAGTCCTTTGACTGACCTCACTAAAAAGGAGGTGCCAGATACGGTCCAGTGGTCGGAGCCGTGTCAGCAGGCCTTTACCCAGGTAAAGGCTGCCCTGTGTGGCGGGCCGTTGTTACACTCTCCTGATTTTTCTCTCCCTTTTCTGTTGCAGACGGACGCGTTGGACAGGGGGCTGGGTGCAGTCCTGTCCCAGGAGATGGAGGGGAGGAACGGCCGGTGCTGTACATTAGCCTGAAGCTCTCAAAGAGAGAGGCTAAGTACAGCACCATAGAGAAAGAGTGCCTTGCCATCAGATGGGCCATCCTCATCCTCCGCTACTATCTCCTGGGATGGGAGTTCACCCTCTGTTCGGACCACGCTCCTCTGCAGTGGCTCCACCGCATGAAGGATACCAACGCGCGGATCACTCTACAGCCTTTTAAGTTCAAGGTGATCCACAGGCCGGGTGTTCAGATGGCGGTGGCCGACTTCCTCTCCAGAAATGGGGGGGGGGGCCTGCAGGCTGGATGGCTCCCCGGCCTGAGTCGGGCGGTGGGGGTGGTTTAGCGAATTCTGCAGTGGGAGAGAGAATCAGGAGACGAACGGTAAGTGAGTGATTTGGGCAGAAACGAGCAACACCTGTCTCTTGTTTCAGTAATTGCCGTGGAGAGAGTATAAAACGCCAGGAGAGACAGAAGCAGTGGAGAGAGAGAGACGGACTGCTGACGTACATCGGAACCGGAAGGAGTTACCCGAAAGTGTTATGCGATCATGTCTGTGTTGATGTCAGAGTAAAAGTCACCGTTGGTGTAAAGATTATTGTTTAGTGAATAAAATTCGTCAGCCGTCCAGCCGACCCCTTTGTCCTCTTCCTTTCCTCACACAAACTTACTACAGCAGCCTAGGGGCCCCTGACCACCTTAATCTGCCCCTGCCTCCCCCTCACAGTTACAATGGTTTCACCCATCACCAGCATGGTAGCGACCCCCGCGAAATTTCACCAGTCAGTGGCAGCAGGGCAGGCTGCACAGTGCATCTGTCTGCAGTACGCAATGTCTCAGAGAAGAGAGGTTGATAAGCAGTTAGCAGTAAGTTTAGAGGTACGTTTGACACCAAGTCGAAAAAGTCCATAAGCAGACAGTTAACCCTGCAACAACCACATTGTTACGTTATTTACATCCGCAATACTTTGTTGTCTCATCTAATTTTTTTATGATCGTCAAGTCAGATAAGGGTCTAACCTTAGTCTAGCTCTTTGTGTGTGTTTAAACTACTGCTGTCACAAAATGTTTCCTATGTTTTCTGCATACAGTATGGAGCCTCACAAATGCCTGTCATCCATAAATGTTTATCTTGGGCTGAAATGCCCAAACTATAGTTAATATGAATTCCATAGTTCCTGTGGATTTTGAGGTTTTGCCTCAGAAAATTGTGTTTTTGATATTTGCCCTCAAGTGATCAGCAGTTTAAAGTGATCAGCAGTTTACAGAGAGATTATGAATGACATTTTTATGTACATTTTAAATTGTTGTATGTTATATTGTAATAAATCCAAAAATAATGTTTGACTAAAAAGGTACTTCACTGAGTCTTTATTGAATCAGAGGGAAATGTTTTTACAGTCATGGTTATCATTGCAACAATCCTGCATTATAATCTTGTTTCAATCCAGATAACCTAAATCTATTGATGACTTATGTTATATGACTAAATATGTCCATATTTCCTCAAAACTCACTAGAAGACATCATTTGAGGGGTCTTTTTTTTTTTTTTAAATCTCCTGGGGAGCATACCCCCAAACCCCCCACGAATTGCTTTTTCACACAGTACAATTTAAGTATAGACTACACAGACTGTTGATAGTGATTACACAGAGAAAGGGTCCACAATTCACAAATTAAGACCCACACCATCCAAAAACCCAGCTACATCTCTGATTTGACTCCCACTCCGTGTAATGTAGTGTAGAGAACAAAACACATTCAATGAAAACCGTAGCATTTTAAATTATGAATAATGTCCATGGCCCCCCTCCTGAAACCTCATGCCACCCCTTTGCCACCCCAGGAAAAAATCTCTAGATCCGCCACTGTATTTACTTGAGTAACATTTTCAATGCAGGAATTTTACTTGCATCAGAGTATTTTTACAGTGCTTTATACATTATTAGGTAAAGGATCTTAATACTTCGTCCACAACAATATTTAATGAGGTTAACTTATAACGTTACCCTCATTGTGGTTAGTCTGCACAAGTTTAACAAGTTTGTTTGCTTTGCGGCCGCTTTAAATACAAGATAAGCATTCGATCTACATCAGAGCGTCAGAGCGCTCACGAATCTTTCTGCAGCGTTGTGAGCAGGGCGGCCAGAGCGATTTTTGATGCTCTCGACAGCGGTGGTGTGAACGCACAGTTAGCCCTCAAGGGACTATTTGGCCAACCAGCTTATTCCTGCTTGAAAAGCAAAATGTTATTGATAGTGTAAAAAACATCAACTTTGAAGCACATGCTGATTGATGGACTAGCATTACTCAACATTACTTACTACCTTCCAGCAACACTACATTCAATGAAGGTAAAATAGTAAAAAACATAATAATAATTAATTTAAATGGAACTGGAATCGGAAAATTTGTATACTGTAATATTTGTTGAATTTTGACATTGCCAAACTTTAAAGTAAGTTGACAATAAGTAATAAACAGTATTGAGCACTGAGTAGCTGAGTATTGTGCATTTTTCCTTACCACTATTTTTTAATAGTTGTTTAATGATTTTAATGGAACCGGAATTAGAACCGGAACCGTTAGGCAGAACCGGAACTGGAACTGGAAAATTTTTAACGATTCCCAACCCTATTTAATACAGACAACAAAATGGTGTGTATACAGCATACTGTAATGCATGTTTTCATATCTAAAGAATTTGTTGACTAGATGCTGCATTAGTAGAGAAAGAAATGCGGTAGGCTATGGTTGCTGTCAAGTTGCTGTATTTATGCCCATCTCTGCCCAAAACACTTAACTGTATCATGTATCACTGTTTGATAATGAAAACAGACCAATTTGTTTGTGAAATTTCGCCAGTGTGACCGCACCTCACACTTGCCGCATCGCAAGTTTTTAGTGCTGTATTTTCGTCCATTTACATGTGAAGTATCACCACTGCAGGATTTTTTACAGTAGGCTACAATAGTATATATGTTATCAGTCATAATAATAAATAAAAATGCTGCATACGCGACTTCACTTGGTTGTGTCATTTTGGCGTTTTTACCATGTAAAAAACTATGATTAATAAGTTTTAGACATATGTTTTTCCATAATTTTAACTCATCAAATTAATTTAACAAATTTCAACTTCATTGTTAAATTAGCCTATACAAGATTCAATTTGATATTTAAAGTCAATTTAAATGACCTAAAATAATGGGATTCTTATAAATTTAAGGCAGCACCTGACTCGTCAAGATCCATCTTATTCTATTAATAAAAGATAGATGTTTAATAAATGCAAATTTGCCATATTTCTATTTTATGGCTGATGTGTTTTAATTAATAGGCTAATAATGTTATGTCTTGTCATGTCTTGTTCCTGTTCTTTCTTTTTACTCTGTCTCCCTCTGCTGGTCTTTATAGGTTACTTTCTCTTTCCCCAGCTGTTCTTCATCTTCTCTGACTACCTCGTTTACACTCTTCCCACCTGTTCCCTTTTCCCTCTGATTATTCCTCTATTTCTCCCTCTGTTTTTGCTACCTCCTTTGTCGGATTCTCGTTTGAGTTTTTCTTGCAAGAAAAGCAGACAACTATTCTGTTAGTCTCCGTTCTAGTCCTGTCCTGTTGAGACCTGCCTGGTAACCCTTCCTGTTCTCTGTTTATCATCTTCATGTTGAAAAGTACAGGAAGATATTGTCTTCGTTCTGAGGACTTATTATTATTATCTGTCCCTCAAGTCCGGACCGAATTGGGAAAAGGGGCGTTCAAGTATGCGGCCCCCTGCACTTGGAATCAGCTGCAAAATGTCCTGAATCTTAAGGATCCAGTTTCATTGGTTGATTTTAAATTACTTTTAAATAACATGGAAGCTACACAAATTGGCTGTAGATGTTATGACTGACTCAGTTATGACGGACGATCCTTGCTGTTGCTTATCGCTTGCGATAATATGTGAAATTCTGATTTCTTATGCCTTTATAATTATTTATTACTTGTACAAATTGTTATATGTTGATGTTATATGTTTTTATGTTTGTAATCTTGTTAATTGTGCTGCTGTCTGTCTTGGCCAGGACGCTCTTGGAAAAGAGATTTTTAATCTCAATGAGTTTTATTCTGGTTAAATAAAGGTAATAAATTCTGTCCAGTTTTGCCTGACACTGAGAGAGAACCATCCATCCCTGTCTGCCTGCTACCCGTGCTTTGAGAGATCTGCGTCAAGTCGCCGCTATCACTACAGATCCAGACTGCTGCCAAAGGGGCTTTTCAAGTTACCTGCTGATATTTCTGTTTTGTTTTCTATCGCCCTCTCACCGGGTTGCTTATTTGCCTTCATCTCTCAGAAGAACATTTGAGTTCTACATTGATGATTTCTGGAGTTTACATTAAAGACTCTATTTTTGTTAAATCGCATTTGGGTTCTCTCTTACCTTCTTAACAAATAATGAACCACAAACTACAATCCTTTTTAAGTAAGGGGTAATCCAAAAACCATTTATTTATTTGTGTTACAATCTGGGTAAAACATATTACATCCTTATTTATGTTGTTAATAAAAGTTAAAAGTTTAATATAAGCGAATTTGTCATTGTACTATTTTATTGTATAGAGTGATGACCTTTTTTTTGTGGGCGGAGCCGATCTGGTGGCAGAAAATGCCAGTTTTAATTTAGCAGTCTATGCAAGCCATGGAATAAAAGAATTACAAATAGGTCATTTTGAGTTTATATTTCTAAATTCTGACTTTTTTCTTGCAATTCCGAGATTATATCTCATTTTATCTTTTTCCCTCAGAATTGACAAACTCGCAATTGCTGAGTTGAATCAAGTTATAGAGTCCGAACTTAGAGATATAAACTTGCAAATAGGTAAATGTTATGTAAAATTTTATAGTTTTAAATTGCATTTCATGCTTAAACTATACGGTTAATACAATATGTCTTTGACGACAGTATTATAAAAAAATTATTTGTATTCTGATTCTGACATCCAAATGCACAACAAAAATTTTTTATCTTATTCCATCGATTTTACCCATTTCCCTCCATTTGTTCCCAGTGTTTTTCTGCCACCACAATGCCTGCGCAGATGCAAGTGATGTAACTGTGACTTCTTCTTCTTCTTTTTCTTCTTCTTCTTCTTCGCCGTTTATTGGCAGTTGGCTACCTAATTGACTGGTGCATTCCCGCCACCGACTGGAATAAAGTATGGATCAGGATTTTGCTTATAGGACAAAATAAACCATAAAAATCAATCAAAACAAATAAACAAACTAGAAACTAAAAAAAAAAAAAAAAACTACAAAAAAAAAAAAGACTATATTCTTTTATATGAGTCGATTTAACCAAATTATGGTGACAAAAAGTCCCAGTGTCATGATTCCTGACTATAATCTATAAGACTGTAAGTCTTGGTTTTGGGTTTTCTTCTTCTTTAGATTTGATTGGTGGCTGACAACCAATTTTAAAGGTGCATTACCACATACCAGACTGGAGTGTGAAGCAGTATATGACAAACAAGGGAACTAATTATATTCTTTCCGTCAATCCTGTATTTTTTAGGTAAATCATGAGATGTTTGACCACATTACAAGTACTTCCTTCTAAAAGCTTCTGAACATTAACATTTACAATGTCTTTCTTTAGCATTTGAAACATTTCTCTTCTTTCCTCCTCATATTTCCTACATCCCAATAACACATGTACTGTAACACTGATTCCGTTACCTCACAATTTTCACACAAACCTGTTGGATGTTTGCCTATTTTGAATATTGTCTGATTCAGTCTATTCTAAGCCGAATGAACAAAACCTCTTCTTTTCTGTTTCTGCCCCTCATTCTGCCAACACGACTTTTTCCTAAATATTATAAAGATGTCGACCCGTATCATTTATATCCCAGTATTGTTGCCAGTTATCCGTCATTCGAGATTTTATAATACTCTTTCCCTCAGTTCTACTTAATGGGACATTTAAATCCACAGATTGTCGTTTTGATGACAATTTAGCCAGCTTATCAACAGTTTCATTTTCCTCAAATCCTACATGAGCAGGAACCCGAACAAGAACAACGTTCAAGCCCTTCTCATGTAAACAGAATATGTTTTGATGAATTTCATTAATGACAACTGTGACGCCTACTCCAAATTGGTCTATGTTTTTATTTATTTATTTGTTTATTTTTTCATTAATAATTATGATCCACAAACTAAGCATTCATTTTAAAGTGGGGGGGGGGGCTTTTGTTTATTTGTGTTACAACGCGGATATACAGTACATCAGTCTTAATATAAGCGACTCTGTCATTGTAGTATTGCTGAAGTTGAATGTGTGTGTGTGTTCATTTAGAGTATTACTCAATAAACCTTAACCTAAGATCTAAGGTTAAAGATGAAAATAAGATCTGCAGATGTGAGAACGCGAGATTATTGCTGCTGAGGTAAGCAGCCGTTCTCACTCTTTCTCTGCTGTCTCTTTGCAATGGCTGGAGAAATGGTCGTTAATTCTTCATTTCGGCTCGGACATGATCCGGGTAATAATAATAATAATAATAATAATAATAATAATAATATATATATATATATATATATATATATATATATATATACATATATATATATATATATATATATATATACAGTATATGATAAAAAATTCATGCCAAAATTTTTATTATTATTTTTTTTTTTAATCAGTTTAATAAGTTGAAACTACTTTCACAGTCCGTTTCATTCAGCTTAACTCATGTTTTACTGTTGCTTGTTGTCATCATAGGCTTGGACTACTTTTTCAATGAATTTTAATGAATATACAAATTAATATATATAACATAATATATAAACATAATTTAATTTTATTCTTTTTTTTTTTTGTTACAAAATTGTCATTTGTTTATTTTTAACACCGGATGAGGCTTGAGATCGCGTGCATGTTATGCCATCTTTGTACTCGTCACAAATAAAAAGTGAAAGTAAAAGTTCAGAGCCGATGTTTCTTCATTTAAACAGCCAGAGTCGATTTAATACGGAATATCAAAGTGTTTCATATGAACCTTTATAAAAGCTAAGGCATGAT
Organism: allo-octoploid hybrid of Carassius auratus x Cyprinus carpio; assembly: GCA_024542945.1. NCBI lineage: Eukaryota > Metazoa > Chordata > Actinopteri > Cypriniformes > allo-octoploid hybrid of Carassius auratus x Cyprinus carpio. The sequence continues at coordinate 259,350 of CM045020.1, forward strand.
TTTATGTGTAGCTGATTCATAGAAAGGTGGTGATTCTGTGAATCTGTGAGTGCTGAAAGCCAAGGTCTCTGCTTACAGGGGACTTCCACTTTCAGATTTCCTGTAACATTGTGTATCTGAGTGAACGCCACGTGTCATGATACTGTTTCTCTCCTGATCCGTTCAGCTGAATTATTGTGGTTGTTTGTCATTTCCATTCAGAGTCAGGATCAGATTCTGTTTTATCATGGATGACACACAAACATCCACAGATGAAGATGTTTCTCCAGGATGCAGGTACTTTCAATAAACACTGTATTAAATCACCTTGAATGATGGTAGATGGGAGTCTCTATCGTGTTTTTGTGTCTGGAGGATTTTAAGCTAAAATTAAAATCTTACTTAAAAAGCCTCCTCATGGAGAGTTTTTGATTAAAAATAATTAATTTAATTAAATCTGTTTTGTTATAGTTCATTTCAGCAGAAAAGATCAGAAACAGAACCCAGCTGTGTGTCTGTGAGGAGTGAGGAGTCTATGGAACATCCAATAGATTTTAAGAGTGAAGAAACAAAGACTGATCGCAGGTACATTTGTATATAAATATTATTACAACATGTCATTTTATGTTATCAAAATAGTGTTATCTTTATCTTTAAGTATCTTTATCTGATATTTTAACATATATAGTGTTACACAGAGAGATGCATTTGTGAAAGCACTCAGTTCTTCTTAACATATTTTGTAATAAATAGTGTTAATGATTCTGAAGTGCTTTTTAAAGTGATTGCTTAAATAAAAAATTAAGATGTACTTTGTTAAGTATGGTAATTCAAGGGGAAGTCGTGGCCTAATGGTTAGAGAGTCGGACTTGCAATCCAAGGCTTGCAATCCAAAGGTTGCGAGTTTGAGTCTCGGGCCGGCAGGAATTGTAGGGGGGGGTGCATGTAAAGTGCTCTCTCCACCCTCAATACCACGACTGAGGTGCCCTTGAGCAAGGCACCAAACCCCCAACTGCTCCCTGGGCACCACAGCATAAATGGCTGCCCACTGCTCCGGGTGTGTGTTCACTGCTGTGTGTGTGCACTTTGGATGGGTTAAAAGCAGAGCATGAATTCCGAGTATGGGTCCCCATACTTGGCTGTATGTCATGTCACTTTCACTTTTTTTCACTTTCAAAGGATTCACTTAAATCTCTTTCTGTTATAGTTCAGTTCATCAGAAAAGGTCAGAAGCAGAGCCCAGCTGTGTGTCTTTGAGGAGTGATGCGTCTGTGAATCAGCCATTAGATTATAAGAGTGAAGATACAAAGACTGATCTCAGGTCTAATATTTATGTCAAAAATTATATGATTATGATACAGAATACAAAAATGGCACTGTGCTCATTAGCTTATTTAATAATGCAGTATTTTAAATTTCCAGCCATGAAGTTCTCAACATGTTTAGATCAAATCTGCTGAAGAAGTTTGAGCGTCTGTATGAGGGAACAGCGACGCAGGGAAACCCAACACTCCTGAATGAGATCTACACAGAGCTCTACATCACAGAGAGTGAGAGTGGAGAGATCAGTAATGAGCATGAGGTGAGACAGATTGAGACACAATCCAGGAGAGCAGCAACAGAGGACACAGCCATCAAATGCAGTGACATCTTTAGACCTTTACCCGGACAAGACAAAGCCATCAGAACTGTGCTGACAAAGGGAGTCGCTGGCATTGGAAAAACAGTCTCTGTGCAGAAGTTCATCCTGGACTGGGCTGAAGGGAAAGAGAATCAAGACGTCCAGCTCATATTTCCACTTCCTTTCAGAGAAATCAACTTGATGAAGGACAAAACACTGAGTCTTTCAGATCTTCTTCATGTCTTTTTCCCTGAAACTAAAGAAATGAAAATATCCAGAGATGAATATAAGGTGTTGTTCATCTTTGATGGTCTGGATGAGTGTCGTCTGTCTCTGGACTTTAAGAGTAAAGTGAAACTGTGTAATATATCTGAATCAGCCTCAGTGGATGAGCTGCTGATGAACCTCATTGTGGGGAATCTGCTTCCCTCTGCTCTCATCTGGATCACCTCCAGACCAGCAGCAGCTGATCTCATCCCCTCTAAGTGTGTCCATCGAGTGACAGAGGTACGAGGCTTCAATGATCCACAGAAGGAGGAATACTTCAGGAAGAGAATCAGTGATCAGAGTCTGGCCAATACAATCATCTCACACCTGAAGTCATCAAGGAGCCTCTACACCATGTGCCACATCCCAGTGTTCTGCTGGATCTCAGCCGCTGTTCTGGAGAAGATGTTGAGTCGAGCAGAGAGTGGAGAGATTCCCAAGACTCTCACTCAAATGTACACACACTTCCTGATCCTTCAGACCAACATCAAACATGAGAAGGACTATGAGAAGAAGGTGACAGATGAAGACATGATCCTCAAACTGGGGAAAGTGGCTTTTCAGCAACTTGTGAAAGGCAACCTGATCTTCTATGAGGAAGACCTGAGAGAGTGTGGCATTAATGTGACAGAAGCATCAGTGTACTCAGGATTGTGCACTCAGATCTTCAGAGAGGAGTTGGGCTTGTTTCAGGGGAAAGTCTTCTGCTTTGTTCATCTGAGCATTCAGGAGCATCTAGCAGCTCTATATGTGCACCTCTCCTGTACAAACAACAACAGAAATGTGTTTGAGCCAATCACCAAACAGAGTTTACGGTCTAAAGTTCAGGACTGGTTTCAACTCAGTACATCAGAAAATGTTTCATTATCTGAGCTGCATCAGAGAGCTGTGGATGAGGCTCTTCAGAGTAAAAATGGACATCTGGATCTTTTCCTGCGGTTCCTTCTGGGTTTGTCAGTGGAGTCTTATCAGATTCTTCTACGACGAATAATGTTGATGAAAAGAAGCAGCTCTGACAGCAATGAGAAAACAGTTGATTACATCAAGAAGAAGATCAGGACCATTGACTCTCCAGAGAAATCCATCAATCTGTTCCACTGTCTGAATGAACTGGGTGATCATTCACTAGTGGAGAAAATACAACAGTATCTGAAATCTGGAAGAATAAAGGAAACCAAACTCTCTTCATCTCAGTGGTCAGCTGTAGTTTTTGTTTTGTTGACATCAGAAGAGAACCTGAATGAGTTTAGTCTTGATAAATTGGTTAAAGGAAAAAATAAACATGAAAATATGGAAGTTATTCAGAAGCTGCTGCCTGTGATTAAAGAATCCAGATCAGTTCAGTAAGTATCACTGAGAACAATCACTTCACTGTTAAAGTATATATATATAAAAAAACAAAAAACAAAATCAAAGTTAAAAGCTTATAAATCTTCAGTGCTCAGTGGTCAGTGGTTTTAATGCTGACACCGTAAGATTCAGAGTCAGAGAACTGGCATATGAAAAAATTATTCAGGTTTGTCAATAATTAAAAATGTCTTTGCAAAAATTTAATTTAATGTTTGTAATTTTAAACCACTGACATTTTGTAATATTTATCTGTGATATTTTAGATCTCAGTCCAATGATCCATCAAACATGTTGATTTATGTTTTAAGTTTGTACTTTATTTTTAATAATGGATTCACTGCTAATCTGATCCGATCTGACCTGAAAGAGTGAAGAGTGTGTCATTGTTCTCTACAGGTTGAGTGATTGTGGCATCACAGATGAAGGTTGTGCTGCTCTGGTTTCAGCTCTGAGATCAAACCCCTCACACCTGAGAGAACTGAATCTGTCTGGAAATGAAATAGGAGATTCTGGAGTCACGCTGCTCTCTGCTGGACTGGAGGATCCTCACTGTAAACTGGAGAAACTGTGGTAAGATCATATTTGACTCTCACACATAAAACCTAATAATGGACGCGTTTACATGCATATTCTTAAGCTAATTATGCTTATTAAGACGAAAATACATGTGGTCATGTAAACGAGGTAACCCGTTTTCTTTTATCGGAGTAAGCTCATAAACGGCGTAAGCATAAGCTGGTCGACATAGGTAGTTTTGTAGTAAAGAAAGAAGGCAATATATCACAAAAGCACTATTTCATGACTCAGAAAATGATAAAAAAGTGTTCTCATATCGAGCAGCAGAAGTAGAAGTGGTTATATAACTGCATGGGATGATAATATGAGCTGTAAATTTTGCGCTGACATGTTGCAAGCTTTATTTAACATCACAACTGACAAACATGAAATAATCAGAGTCAGATATGCAAATGATTATATTTTGACATCACTAAAGGGAAATAACCTGATTTATTAAAACAAAATAATGTAAACGCAGCTTACTTGTGTTGTCGGGTTACTGATGTGCATGTAAACAGGGAAACCTGGTTATTTTAATAAGCTGATATTTGTGAGTTATCAGCTTACTGATGTGCATGTATCCGTGCTCAATGTGTGTTTGAAGTGTTGAGTCTCTTTCTGCTGCTGTGAGTTCAGTTGATTGAGCTGTAAATGATTTAACACATGAGCTGCTCCTCAATAACATGATACTGCAGGACTGAGAGTCACACTGAAATACACACTTTTACACACAATCAACATTTCCGTCTCTTGACTTTCAACTCGAGGTCAACAGTCACTGACTCTATAAAATATTGTTTTAATTGTGTAAAATCACACAAATCACTGCTGCATACATATGAGTACAGATCTAAAGAACACAGTAAAACTCAGGTATTGAATAGTATCATTTATTTAAAACAGATTTTGTATGAGACAAATATAAAATTGCAGACAATTGGTGCTTAAAATAAAACTTTAGATGATTTATGATGATTTATGCTCTGTGACATTTTGGATCTCAATCCAGTTAATGATCCATCAAACGTGTTGATTTGTGCTTTCAATTTGTACTTTCTCTCTAATAATGGATTCTCTGCTAAATTTATGAAGGTAAAAGAGTAGCAAAACTCAAGAGTGAGCTGATTTGAATTTGAAAAATTTGTCATAGTAATATTCGTATTTGTTGAAAGTTGAAATTTACACTCACAGTTCTGATTTGAAAAGTTGAATTTTTCAATGTGTACACAGACAATAATCAATATATATACAGCATTTCTTTCTGGTCCTTGAATTTGATTAGCTGAGAACTTTTTAGTGAAAACGTTTAGCAGAGCTGCCACATTTAATAATCTTAATATTTACAGTGTAATATTATAATGTCTCATCTATAGGATATAGTAAAGAAATACACATTGGTTAACTGAAGAACTTACTTAATCAGTTTTACATTTATTTCTTATTTATTTTTTGCTATAAGAACCAGGAAGTGTGGATACAGACCATTTGTTTAGGAAAAGGAATTACATATATATGTAAACGAGTGATATCCTTTTTGCCAGACTTTGCCACATCATTTGCACATCACACCAGCAAACATACACTCGTTTACATCCTTCTCTTCACTCTCTAAGGCAGAAGTCTCCAAACTCATCCTTTCTAATCATCCTACTAATTGTCCGCTTGATCCTATTCCATTTCATCTCCTTCAAGCCATTTCTCCTGCAGTTGTACCTGCACTCACTCACATCAACACATCCCTTCACACTGGTGTTTCCCCCTCAACAATTAGACAGTCTTGTATAACCCCACTACTTAAGAAACCCACCCTTAACCCAACTCTTTTAGAGAACTACTGACCGGTTTCCCTTCTTTCTTTAATTGCAAAAACACTTAAATGACCTGGGTTCAGCCAAGTCTTTGCCTTTCTCACACAGAAGAAACTCCTCGACAGCAACAAGTCTGGTTTCAGTAAATGGACATTCAAAGAGACTGCCCTTCATCTCAGTTGCTGAAGCCCTAAGACTGACAAGAGCGGATTCCAAATCTTCAATACTTGTCTTGCTGGATCTGTCCTCCGCTTTTGACACTGTTAACCACCAGATCCTCAATCCTACTGGCAAAGGGCATCTCAGGAACCATACTCCAGTGGTTTGAGTCTTATCTCTCAGATAGGTCCTTCAAGATATCTTGGAGAGGTGAGGTGTCCAAGTCACAACATCTAACTACTTTCTCAGACCACATTGCTAAAACTGCCCGGTCCTGCAGATTTGCTTTATTCAACATCAAGAAAATCAGGCCCATTCTTTCGGAACATGCTTCACAACTCCTTGTTCAAGCTCTTGTTCTGTCCAGGCTGGACTATTGCAAAGCTCTCTTGGTAGGTCTATCAAACCTTTACAATTAGCGTGGAAGCCAAAAAAGAATGCATGCCACACCTCTTTTTATCCATTTGCACTGGCTACCAATAACGGCTCACATAAAATTCAAGGCATTAATGTTTGCCTACAAAACAATGACTGGCTCTGCACCCCTTTTCTTAAATTTATTACTTCAGACTTATGTGCCCTCTAGAAGCTTGCGTTCTGCAAAAGAACTTTGCCTTAATATGCCATCCCAAAGAGGTACAAAATCACTTTCACTGACTTTTAAATTAAATGTTCCCTCCTGGTTGAATGACATGCCCAACTCAGTCTGAGCAGTTGAGTCCTTAGCCATCTTCAAGAATCGGCTAAAAACACATCTCTTCCATCTTTATTTGACCCTCTAACTCTAGCACTCTCTATTCAAATTGTATTCTTTATAAAAATAAAAAATAACTAGCATTTCTTATCTTTTTGTATTCTATCTATTTGTTTTCTTTTTATTTATTATATCGTTAACAAGGTATAAGCACAGGTAAGGCTACCTGCTAGGCATTTCTGCCAGTCGCACTTCTGCTAGTGCCGGTTGGGCAGCTGCAGGGTCATCAGCCAGGAGCCACCGGTCCTTGATGTTTCGCTCCTTTAATCCTGGAACATTGCCACCCCAGGATCCGTCTCTCCCCCAAGCCTTGTCTTTTCTGCATAGCAAGAGCCAAAAGCTCCCCTGCTCTGCCTCCTCTGCCAGGTCTTTCAAGGCCTTCTGCAGCTTGGGGCCTCTGACTCAGAGAGTCTTAAGGAATCGCTGTGTGGAGGTTCCGGTGAAGCCTCTGCAACCAACCTCCACTGGAAAGGTATATGCTCTTCACCCAGCTTGCGTGCATGCAGATGAAAGCTCTGCATACTTCCCCTTTTTCCTCTCAAATGCTGCCTCCATGCCGTCTTCCCATGGCACAGTTAGTTCGGCCATGGTGACATTCTTCGTGGTGGTGGACAAGGTTACAATGTCAGGTTGAAGAGATGTTATGACAATCTGCTGAGGGATCTTCAATTGGCGACCAAGATAGGCTCTCAGGTCCCACTCGCCTCCCGGTGACAACAGGGACCTCTCCTGTACGAAGCTGCTTAGTGCCTCTCCCCCTTGCCTGACAGATTGAATAGGCTGGTATAATGTTGACATGCTGGCTTTGTTCACTTCGAGTCTGCATGCTTCAATGACCTCTGCTAGCTTCCGCAGGATGCACTCGTGGCACCACCTGTACCGGCCCTGGGTCAGAGCAGTTGATTAACGCGTATACGCATTATGAGGCATTTTCTCCTGATAACCCCGAAAAGAACTTAAATTACACGTTCAGTTTTGATTGTACAGATAAGAGCAACACATCATTCGAATCTGTAAAGGGTCTACTTTTTTGTATACAGACATAATAACAACAAAACTTTGTGCATTTATAAAATAAAGATAACAAACAAGGTGTGCTGTCTGCAGCCTTTGTCTGCGCTGATCTTCATTTACAAACGCGTCATTAAAATGAATTGTAACTCAGTGAATACTGAACACAGAGACATGAGTGATATATCTATAGAAAGCCTGACATGCCTACTTTTAAACTAAACAAGTGCTGCCGAAAACAAATTTTCTGTGATAAAGTTATCCATATGAAAACAACGCAATGTCCGTTTTTCACGTCTCACTTCATTATCTTCTAATGCGACCACGCCCCCGCGCTGAACGCACTTTTGAGATTCTAATGTTTCACTGAAGCGCACGGCTTGAATACGCCCACACAACAGAAGACAACGCAGCGAGATTGTTCTTCACGTTTTTTTTTATTTTACTGTTTGCTTCGCGATGAGAGGAATAAGACATCATTTTACCCCAAAAAGATGTGATGTGGTTGAGGATTTGAGATTTGGATTTCCTCAGAAAAAAAGAATGAAGCACTTTATTCAGCAGAGATCATAAACATGAGTAAGTCTTTTTTTTTTTTATTTATTTATATACTTGTACTAGTTTTCAAATAACGTGTAAACATTTACTAGTTAGACTTTTTCCAAAGACTTTTTCCAAACTATAATTCCTGACTAAATGTTTAATCAAGTGAAATATTATGAAGTTTCAATAACAATATACAATACAATACCATTCAAAAGCTTGATGTAAATAATATAAATATAACAAATAAATGTAACTGTAACAAATGTAACAAACAATGCTGTTCTTTCAATTTATCCCCCTAAAAAACCTGAAAAAAATATATATATTCTCAGCCCTTTACAGCATTAATAATGATAATAATAACAATAAATGTTTTTTTTTTTTTTTTTTTTTTTTTTTTTTTTTTGTAGAAAATAAGATTGTTAAAATGATTTCTGAAGGATTGTGTGACTGGAGTAATGATGCAAAAAATTCAGTTTGAAAGTCAGCTTTGATTATGCATTATGCATTATGTAGTTGACACCTACTCGCATATGACTTTTACCAACAAAAAGTGTCTTAGAAAATTTAAATCAATATATTGTTTTCTGTAAGTTAGTAAACAAGATGATTTTCACATCATTTAGAAAAAAAAATTCTAGGCTACAAGCTCCAGTTCTCAAAAGTCCCGGGAACCAATGTTCTGTATGTGTTTTATTGCCTTATTCAAGTGATTTAACATTTTTAGTTTTTCACTAACCACGCATAACATTTTTTTTCTCAAAAACACAATCATGTACATACATGCTGCTCACATATTATTATAGCCCAGTTTGTGCTGATTACAGTGAGATTAGACTTTAGCCATTTAGATATTTATAAGAAACTGAAAAAAGCACAAATGTCAGAGCATGACAAAACTACTCCAGGCCCCAAAAATACCCTTAGACTCCAGAGGGTTAACCTTGCTTGGAGTAGCTTCCACAGGTCAGCCCATGTGATGGTCCTGTCGATAACGGCCTCCCAGGTCGTCCATTTGCCTTGCTGGGATTGGCTCACAGCTTTGACCCTGTAGCCTTCCTCTTCCTCCTTCATGACCTTCTAAACACTCAGTCTTTTCCTCTCTATCTTTGTGGCTTTGGACCACATGCTGGCTGATGTTGTCCATCCGAAGCCTGTCCTGCCATGATGTATCAGTCCCACTACCTCTTGGTGTTTGAGACAAGTTATGGTCTGATGCACTGCTTGTTGTGCATTCCATTTTCTTCCGGTACAAACTTGGGCATTAGCATTTTGTAGCACTGAGTCAGGAGAGTTTTTCAGCTTGAGCAGCAGCCTCACCTTTTCCAGTTTGTAGCCCAAGCTGATGGTTTTCATCTGAAGCCTCATTGTGTTCTTCCAAAACAGAGCTGAAGTGGACAGGCATCAGGGAAGGCTGAGCCACTTCTGGATGTAATTATTTACCTCTGTGTCCATATTCAGGACTGTCAATGAGGTGATATGACATAACTTTAGGGGCCACAACAGGCGATGGAATAGGGTGAACTGGTAACACCAGACCTTGAATTTGCCTGGAAGCGGGCTTTCGGCAATCTTCTTTAGACCTCCAGTGAGTTGTGTGTTTGTCTGTTAGGTCAGCAGTGTAGAGCCTTCCCAGGCTTTTGACTGGTTGGTCTATCAAGCTGTTAATCTTCTCACCACTCACTGAGAAGGAGATGTTGTCCCTCCTGGCTCTATTATGCTTGGCTGTCTGAATCTGATCCCAAATCATCACGGAGTGCTCCACGCAGCCTGGAAATCCTGGGACGCCTGCTTTCTGGCAACTGGTGTTAATATATTTGTTTGCTAGAAAGTTACTGGTCATTTGTGTTGCCATCACCAAAAAAAAAAAAAAAAGATCTTCCCTTCCACATTCAGCAGAGCAATGCCTCTGAATTGGCTGATGTTGCAGGAGTGTTTCTCTTTCGGAATGAATACGCCACATCAGCCTCCACAGCAGCATCAGGACTGTGGGGCAGTTCTTGTAGACTTTGTAAGGAACGCCGTTTGGTCCAGCTGCTGATGCAGCTCTTGATCGCTGTACAACCTGGTTGACTTCAGACTATTTTAGGGGGATGGGTGATATCAAACTTTGAAGAGAGACTGGAGGCTGAGGGATGAACCCTGATGGACCGAGCAGACTTTCTTGGAGGCTGTCACTGCTCTGGGTTTTAATGTGGTTTTTCAGCTCCTGCTTGGTAGTATGTAGTGTCCCGATTTTTTTCTCTTCTAATACACTGCGTGCATACTTAAAAGGGTCCCGGTGGAAGCTCAACCTTGCTTTTTCCTTCCTGCATCTTCGTTTTCCTGATCCTCTTTGCTCTCCTCAGATGTGAAAGCCTATCTCTGATCTGGTTCCACAGGTTCTTCAGGCCCTCCTTTTTGTGATCTTTTACTTTTCTCAACAGCTTTCGGAGGCAGAAACGTTCCTTTACTAGCTGCAGGATCTCCTTCTCCCATGTCCCGCTCTGTTTGGGAGGCACCTTTCTCGGCGGCAGCTCTCCAAATCTATCTCTGCTGCAGCTGTAGATGATATCTCTGATGATGTTTAACTTGGTGATTATGCTGCCTCTCAGGGAGCTCTGAAGAATTGTTTGTAGGCTCTGGTCGAAGCTTCTCCATTCATCCTTCTCACTGGCTTTCAGCCATTTGATCTTGGCTTTCCATCTTGGCATCTTAGCTGTGGGTCTTGCAGGTTCCCTGCACACTGTTGCATTGGAAAGAACCAGCTGCGGGGTTAGGAATTGATGCAACTCCTCTTGTAGGGGCTGCTCTTGCTCCTTTCCACTAGGTGTGATGGTGGGCTTAGTAGCACTGTGGTGCTCAACCTGGCTACAGTTCCTCCTTGTCTGACCTGCTGGGTGTTGTTGCAGCATTTTGCTTTCCCCTGGTGGATTTGCAAACCCTGGTTTGTTGTAACTTTGGACCACCCGCAGGTACATTCTCTTAAGATACTTTCTTTACTTGTCTTCATTCCAGTCATTATCATGTTGTCCATCCTGTTTGGTCCATCTTCCATCCCACCTCTCGGTGGACCTCTGGGTTATGTAGGGAGTCTGTGTGGCTTCCTGCTTTGCAGACATGAGGATAGGGTAACTAGCCCCTCCATCCCCAGTGCAGTGTTTCCTGCTGTCAGCCGGCCTTCCCTGGCAGCCCTCCAGTCTTTCCTGGACGCCAACTGCACTATTCACAGTAGCCACTGGAAGCTAGGTTACCTAGGTATAAGCACAGGTAAGGCTTCCATGCTAGACATTTCTGCCAGACGCACTTCCGCCAGTGCATGTTGGGCAGCTTGCTACATGTACTACATTAAGCTAACTAAGGCTTGTTATAACACTTACATTTCATTGCTCTTTTGTTGATTTTGATCGCTTCCATTGTCCTCATTTGTAAGTCGCTTTGGATTAAAAGCGTCTGTTAAATGTCTAGATGTAAATTTAAATGTCCAAAGATCACACTTAATTCCGACTATGCCACCGGGGATTTCTACCCACAGAAATAATTTACAACAGCAACACACCACACAAGTTCAAAAGCCAATAAATAAAAGAAGGACAGAGACATGACCTTTAAGTTCAATATTTTTATTAACAAACGGTATTGAAACTTCTGAGTAAACAATCATCTTTAATTTATAAAATTCTAAAAAGAGAGAATCACAACTGTAAAATGTCTAGACTTTAAATTGAATATTAAAATCATCACACACCATTTTAAATTACATAGGATTTACCAAACCTGCGGTAGGAAGGGAAAGAGTTACTGGACCAGGGACCCACAGCCTTAAGAGCACAAACCACACGACCAGTGTTGCCAGACTGGGCAGGTTCCCACCCAATTGGGCTATTTTTAATTTAATTGTGCAGGGAAAAATTGGCTTGGGCGGGTGAACAAAATTTGGGCTGGTTTGGGGTCAGTTTGGCGGGTTTCAAACATATAAATTGCATAAGCCAATTGTTTAACAAACAAGCCCAAGTATGCATGTACTGCATCCAATCAGTCATCACAACGTTAACACACACACACGCTGCAGAGGCACTGGTGCTGATGTAAACATCGACAGCCGCACTTATCAAGAGGGCTCAGTCGACAGACAGGATTTTAGCGTGATAAGTTTTAACATATCTGATTTTGAATGACTGTATATTCAAGTGATCACAATGCCTAAATATAATAAAAAAGTGGGAGAGTGACCGACTCTCAAAACATGAATAATTGTGGAGTGAGATGACAAGAAGGCTTTATCACTGCAACTCCGAAATCAGAGCACATTTGAATTAAGTAATCAAAAACCGAAACTAAATATCTTGGTTTATACGATCCTGTCTTTTATCTTTTAAACAGTCTAGATTGATAAATCCTTAAAAACTGCAAGAATTGATAAGTTTTGACTGTGCAAAGTTCTGTATTTTGTTCTACAATATGAACTTAACAAGAGGCTTCCTCTATAGTTCTGTGTAAAATTATAGAGTTGCTTTTTCCTATCACTTATATTGGGCACTTTTTGCATTTAAATTGGATTATTCTGAATGACATTAAAAATGATGCATGTGTTTTTCGGGGGTATTGGTTAATTTCTTGATTGCCATTGTGACTGTCTGCTTGCATATTTTATTCATGTTCGGTAGCCTAATTTTCTTCAATGCCCCTATTCTATTTGCCCAGATTTGATCAGTTACTGGGAAATTTATCTAACGTTATATTTATATTATTTTGTCATCATTATTTTGTTTTAAGGAGTTAAAAATGGCACTTATCAACCTTGATTTACATATTCCATCACATTATTTTGACAGTTAAAATTTGGGCGGTTTTTGGGCGGGTTTTTGTGAGGTTTTGGGCTGGAAATCGTCCATCCAATCTGGCAACACTGCACACGACCAACTTTGAGACCAACTCTCAAACCAACAACTTTAAAAAGGTGTAATGAATAATACAAATAACTTTACCCTCTCAAATCGATATCCATGCAGTGCAGGAAATCTCATGCCACATGCAGTGAAGGAAAGACCCGGATGACCCCAGAGGAAAGTGCTCCCACGCAGGGTGGCTCCTAAGACACAGAAGAATGGGTTAAAAAATCTCCCTTTTTACAGCACATGTAACAGGTTATAGACCTCAGTGGCTGATACAAACTGAACTCAGATAGTAAAATCAATTACAAAAATAACCTATAAGAAATCACTTCAAACCAAAAACCAGTGTATGACCATAAACTAAAAACTTGTATAGCAAAAATAAATCATAAGCAAAACAGCAGGTCCTAGACATCAGAGGCCCATATGGATAGAACCTCCACAAATGAAGAAAAAATAAAATAAAAATGTAAAAACATAAAGCCATTTTAACAATTTAACAAACTAAATTAATATAAAAAAAACACAAATAAAAAACCTGAGACAAATCCAACACTGTATCGTAAACATTCAAAATACATAATCCTTTTAAATCACCCAATAATTACATATAAGTATTATCTCTATAAACAAACCTAACCATCTAACACAGAGACATACCTCTGCTGTTATCCAAGAGTTGAATGAAAACTTTGTTTGATAGAGTGAAATAGAAATGCTGCATGATAGAGTGAAATAGAAACGCTGTGTGATACAGCTCGTTGCTACAGGCAAAACACGGTGTCCACAACTTGCAACATATACTAACAGCCCACACGCTCAAACTCTTGCATCGGGGGGGTTATCTCTTTGCAATCAACATAGAATAAACAATTTAAAGAAATAAATCGTCCTTATACAGATTCTTACAGCATCTAAACAAATGCCACGCTCAAACCTTGCTATGGCGCTTCAGGGTCACAATACCCGAAGGAGACGGAAAAGGTCAAAACGTAGGGAAGTTACACATCCTGCCAACCTTTGCTCTATTTATAGGACAGAATAAATATATATGCCCCACCCCGTACATCATCCTTATTATCCACTCGGTCACATATAGAAGGAACATTTCTGTATGAAAGTGACCATTATATTACAGCAAAGTGTGTCATCTGCTGTGAGTGTAAATTTCAGCTTAAAAAAAAAAAAAAAAAATATATATATATATATACTGCTGCGCACCTGGATTATCGCTCTTAGCCTTGCCCTGTTGAATATTGTTCGCTGGAGTCTGATCACTTGTGATATATATATATATATATATATCACAAGTTCTCTAATTCAAATCAGCCAGCGCTCAAGTTACAATATGCTACTTTTTTACCTTCAAATAAACTGATCTGATCTGAGAGAGTGAAGAGTGTGTGATTGTTCTCTACAGGTTGAGAGATTGTGGCATCACAGGTGAAGGTTGTGCTGCTCTGGCTTCAGCTCTGACATCAAACCCCTCACACCTGGGACACCTGAGTCTGACTGGGAATAAACTGGGAAATTCAGTGAATCTGCTCTCTGATGTACTACAAAATCCTCACTGTAAACTGGAAAAACTGTGGTAAGATTATATATGACACACTGTACAGTATTTGTGAAGTGAAAACAAATGATCAAGTGAAGTGATCAGACTCCAGCGAACAATATTCAACAGGGCAAGGCTAAGAGCGATAATCCAGGTGCGCAGCAGTAGTCCAGGCAGGGGCAAACAGAGTCCAAATGGTAAAACAATAGATAATATAATATACACAGGCAGAAATCAGGAAACGGGTAATAACTAGACTATGAAAACACAAAAAGGCTCCGTAAAGCAGCTATCATCAAGAGAGTGATAAAAGCAGAACAATACTCGGCTGTGAGAGAGAGGAAGTCCATGGCTTATGTATGGTGTGTGATTGATTACAGCTGTGCGTGTAATCAGTGCAATGGATGATGGGAAATGTAGTCCAGGGTATAGTGTAAGAGTCTTTGTAGTGTGAGAGTCCATGTGGTGAGCGGGTGAACTCTGGTGGTGAGTGAACGGAAGTTTATAGACTGATTCGTGACAGTGACTAAGACTGTTCAAAAATACAGTAAATAAAAAATAAATAAAAAACCGTACAATTTCAAATAACTGTTTTCTATGTGAATATCTGTTAAAATGTAATTGATTGCTGTGATCAAAGCTGGATTTTCAGCACCATTACTCCGGTCTTCAGTGTCACATGATCTTCAGAAATCATTCTAATATGCTGATTTGCTACTCAAGAAACATTTCTGATTATTATAAATGTTGAAAACAGTTGAGCTGCCCAGTATTTATGCAGAAACCATGACTTACTACAATAAAAATATCTGGTGTGTGTGTGTGTTTAATAGGAATCAATGCTTTTATTAATGCAAATATGCATTAAATCGATCAAAAGAGATAGTTAAATCATTTTTAATGTTTCAAAAGATTCTATTTAAATAAAAGTTGTTCTTTTGAACTTTCTGTTTCTGTTTCTAACCCTAACCCAAAAATATTTCCACCACATGTTAAGCAGCAAAAATATTTCTAACATTCATAATAATAATAATCATTATTATTAATAATAATAATTGAGCATCAATAATTGAGCAACAATTCAGCATATTAGAATGACAGACACAGTGGGTGTGGCGTCAGGCCTCAGAGAGGCTTTTATTAACAGAAAATAACAAAAACAGGGAATAAAAGTGTCCAAAGGGAAAGGGTGTTCAAAATAAACAGGGATCTGGTGTCCTCGTCATGCTGCGGGGTTCGTGAAGGTAAGGCAGTGTTCGGGAAGGAAGGGTCCAGGTAAGGAGTCGCGACCGGCCACGACTTTCCGGCGGCCGGTTTGCTGGAAGTCGTGGCCTAACGGTAAGAGATTTCGAATCATAATCCAAAGGTTGTGAGTTCGAGTGTCAGGCTGGCAGGGATTGCAGGTGGGGGCTGCCCACTGTTCTGGGTGTGTGTTCACGATGTGTGTGTGCTCACTGCTGTGTGTGTGCACTTAGCAATAATTCTGGGTATGGGTCACCATACTTGGCCACATGTCACTTGCACTTCACTCACACGCGCTCCTCTCCTGGTCCAGGGCATGAAGGGCGGGAGCTTCTTCTGAGCGGCTTCACACTCCTTGGCCCATGGCGCCTCCCGGGGATAAACGGCCGGAATTCTGGCCTGTCAGCCATATAACGGGTGGGGTTCTTAGCTCACAGCTCTGGCGGCCCGGGAGTCCCTCTACTCACCCTTCCTGGACCCACGAGGACACCAGTGTGCATGCATGTGGAAGAGACCGGTCTCTCAAGGATAGGCTCGCTTGGCATCTAAACAGCGGTGGTGATGAGGCTCCATTTGGTTCAGGTGTGCCTCATCACACGCTGCCAGCCCTGGCTATTTCAGCGCCCCTCTTATCTCATGCACCCACTCCTGTCGGGAGCCTGGTGAAGTTCGGAGATTAAGGGATGGGGTGATGCTGATAATTGGGGGGAGGCAGACGACTGGTCACAATAGATATTCACATAAAAAACAGCCTTTTGAAATTGTAATAATATTTCACAATGTTATTGTTTTACTCATATTATAATAAATAAATCATGTTTCTAAACTTTTGACAAGTACTGTAAATTTAAGTACAGATCTAATAACTCAGTTATGTAGTGAATAGTGTGACTAATAAAACAGATTTGCATAAATGTCTACATAAGACATTCTGCATAAAAAAATACATTGCAATAATAATAATAATAATAATTCCTTACATTTATATAGCGCTTTTCTAGGCACTCGAAGCGCTTTACATTGTCAGGGGGTATCTCCTCATCCACCACCAGTGTGCAGCATCCACCTGGATGATGCGACGGCAGCCATATTGCGCCAGAACGCCCACCACACACCAGCTTATTGGTGGAGAGGAGACAGAGTGATGAAGCCAATCAGCAGATATGGGGATTGTTAGGAGGCCATGATGGTCAGAGACCAATGGGCGAATTTAGCCAGGATGCCGAGGTTACACCTCTACTCTTTTTGAAAGACATCCTGGGATTTTTAATGACCACAGAGAGTCAGGACCTCAGTTTAACGTCTCATCCGAAGGACGGTGCTTGTTAACAGTGTAGTGTCCCCATCACTACACTGAGGCGCTAGGACCCACACTGACCACAGGTTGAGCACCCCCTGCTGGCCTCACTAGCACCTCTTCCAGCAGCAACCTAGTTTTCTCAGGAGGTCTCCCATCCAGGTACTGACCAGGCTCAGCCCTGCTCAGCTTCAATGGGAAACCGGTCTTGGGCTCCAGGGTGATATGGCTGCCTGCATATAAAGAAATATGGTCACACTTTATTTTAAGGTCCAATTTTCTCTATTAACAAACCATTAACTACGACGTTTGCCTCAGTAACATCCTAATTTGCTGCTTATTAATAGTTTAAAGTGTTGGGTCGAATTAGGCATGTGGAATATGTTCTTGCAAAATATATACTTTATAGGTAATATGGTAATACTAACTAATACACAGACAATATGTTAATAATAGGCATGCTAATAAGCAACAAGTTAATGGTGAGAATTGGTCCTTATACTAAAGTGTTACTAGACATATTTATCTTTCTTGAATGAGTCATTGGATGTTTTATGGTCATGTTTTGTGCTCTGTGACATTTTAGATCTCAGTTCAATGACCCATCAAACATGTTGATTTGTGGTTTAAGTTTGTACTTCATCTTTAATAATATATTCACTGCTAATCTGACCCGATCTGATCTGAGAGAGTAAAGAGTGTATCATTGTTCTCTACAGGTTGAATGATTGTGACATCAAAGATGAAGGTTGTGCTGCTCTGGCTTCAGCTCTGAGATCAAACCCCTCACACCTGAGACAGCTGAATCTGTCTTTGAATAAAATAGGAGATTCTGGAGTCACATTGCTCTCTGCTGTACTGAAGGATCCTCGTTGTAAACTGGAGATACTGTGGTAAGATAATTTCTCTTATAGTCTCATCTCTTTGTCCTTTAATGTAAATTCTGAGACTAAAGCTTGCAAAATAAATGTTCAGTAAACACACTTAACCTCAGCACAAATGACTCTGATGACTGAAGACTGAAGATGAAGTTTATTTCATTCATCTTCATTACATCACATGAGCTGCTGCTCCTGTTTTTGACCCACCAAACAATCATATATATTGTTACCAAGTCATTAGAGATTTTGCTATATAGATTATTTTAAGGCATGCAAATATAGAAATAGAAATTTGTCAACTGGTAGAGATTTTAGACTATCGTCTCTATCATGGTTACACGTTCACATGACATTGCTGTGCTACCTGGTCACAAAACCGTATCATTTACCTGCATTTAAGCATTGCGGTTTAAAAACAAGTGATTTAAAGCTATTGAAACACCATCATCAGCGAAAGAGAACTCTTATGTTATTTGCCCACACTGTCTGAGAGAACATTTTTGAGCACAGTCAGAGAGGCACACGCACATGAAGACGGTGTTCATAGAGTGTGGGAGTATTTAACCAAATTAACTTTGCCGCTTGAAATTTCAATACCTATAAGGGGTAAATCTCGTCAACGTCAGTGAGCCAGTAAGTGTGCAACATGTGTGATGTGCTGGTGATTGGCTCTGGTGAGGTATCAAGGACATTTTCAATATGTCCCTGGCCCAGACAACTGTCCCCACTAGTTTCAAAACCTCCACCATCGTGCCAGTACCAAAGCATTCCACTGCCTCGGCCCTTAACGACTCCTGTCCTGTCGCACTCACCCCCATCATTGCCAAGTGCTTTGAGAGGCTGGTTGTAACCCATTTATAATCCTGTCTCCCTGCTACACTAGACCCATACCAGTTTGCCTATCGCCGCAATAGGTCAACAGAGGACCCCATCTCTATTTCACTTCACTCTGCCCTCACCCATCTGGACAGTCAAAATACACATGTGAGAATGCTGTTCATTGATTTTAATTCCGCATTTTACACTGTAATCCCCTTCAAGCTCATCTCTAAGCTCAGCCAGCTTGGAATCAGCACATGCCTCTGCAACTGGATTCTACATTTTCTGACTAACAGACCTCAGTCTGTTAAGTTAGATAACCTCTCCTCCTCCATCATCACCCTGAACACCGGTGTTCCACAGGGCTGCGTACTGAGCCCTCTTCTTTACTCCTTATTCACCCATGACTGCGTTCCTGTTTATGGCTCCAACACCATAATCAAATTCGCAGATGACACCTCGGTGGTAGGTCTGATAAAAGATGATGATGAGTCAGCCTACAGGGATGAGGTGCAGCACCTGGCTGTGTGGTGTGCCACCAACAATCTGGAACTAAACAACCAGAAGACAAAGGAGATCATTGTGGACTTCAGGCGGACTAGGAGTCATGCACACACCCCCATCTACATCAATGGATGTAGTGGAGCGTGTGTCGAGTTTCAATTCCTTGGCATCCACATCTTTGATGACCTCACCTGGTCCCTAAACACCTTCACCCTGGTCAAAAAGGCACAGCAGCACCTTCACTTCTGACGGAGCCTTAGGAAAGTTCACCTGAGTCCCAGGATACTTGTGGAATTCTACCGCTGTACTATTGAGCGCATACTCACAAACTGCACCTCAGTATGGTACAGAAATTGCTCTGCATCTGACCGCAAAGCACTCCAGCGGGTGGTGAAACTGCTCAATGGATTACGAGCACCCAGTTAACTTCCATTGAGAACATTTATCACTATGCTCTCGCACTAGTAGGCTCAGGTGACCCTTCTGAACTCCTCACCACCAATCTAACCTGCATCTGCTTTCTTACTGCACTGGTCACAGTACTTTACATACATGTATTTGCACTACTCATATTTTGCACAGACTGTACATTGTTCAAGCTATTACACTGTAAACTGTCTAACGTTGTTACTGTACAAAGCACAGTAAACCAGTAAACTATTTCTATAAAAATATTACTGCACTACTGATATTTTGCATAGAACACATTGTTTAACTATACTATTGTACACTCAACCAACTGTGTTTATAACCACTGTTCTTATGTTGCTGCCGTTCATAATGCCGTTCATAATGTACATATAATCCTACATTGCATAGCAGTGGGCAGAGCGGTCAGCACTGAGACTGAGATTATTAACCGCAATATGGATAACATCACGGCGAAGCTCATGGCTTTGCAAAGGCAAATGGATCGATTCGGAGACCAGAATGGACTAAGAGAGTAGTCGTGTAAATTGGAATGCGGCTACTCGCCCCAAGACCAAACAATCCCAATCTTATCTGCTTTCCGCTCCCCTCTACCAGCACTGGCCTCAGCCAAGGCCGCTGTTGGAACAACAACAATTCCCCCGGAAAAGCACTGCAGCGAGACGCTCTTGCGTTCCTCCCCCCACTCCACAGACACCTGCTGATTGTTGACTCTGTCTGGGACATGATCAAGGCCGTCTCCATGGCAACTTGCTGTGTATCGCTATCAGGGGCGTAGATAGGATTTTTTAACTGGGGGGGACCAAGCTGTCCAGCAGTCAATTTTTTTCAGTCCAGAAAAATCAACAGATCAGTCATAGATGATAGTACAGGTACATCTCAAAAAATTAGAATATCATAGAAAAGGTCTTTATTTTTTGTAATTCAATTAAAAAAAAGCAAACTTTCTTATATTCTACATTCATTGCACACAAACTGAAATAATTCGAGGGTTTTTTTTGTTTTAATTCTGATGGTTACAACTTACAGCTCAGGAAAATTAAAAATTCAGTATCTCAAAAAATTTTAATATTCCATTTTGAGCTTGATTAGTTTGATTAATTTTGAGTATAAATACTGGGTACCTCTTGGGCTAGTTTAGAACATGCAACAGTTATCTAGAAGACAATCATAGACAGCCTCCACAAGAAGGGTAAGCCACAGAAGGACATTGCTGAAAGGGCTCGCTGTTCACAGAGTGCTGTATCAAAATATATTCATAGAAAGTTGACTGGAAGGAAAAAGTGTGGTTGGAAAAGGTGCACAAGCAGCAGGGATGACCACAGCCTTGGGAAGATTGTCATGAAAAGCCGATTCAAGAACTTGGGAGAGCTTCACAAGGAGTGGATTGAAGCCGGAGTCAGCACATCAAGAGTCACCACGCTCAGACGTCTTCAGGAAAAGAGCTACAGGTTTCACATTCCTAGAACCAAGCCACTCCTGAACCAGAAAAAAACATCAGAAGCATTTCACCTGGGGTAAGGAGAAAAAGAACTGGACTGTTGCTCAGTGGTCCACAGTCCTCTTTTCAGATTAAAGTAAATTTTGCATTTCATTTGGAAATCAAGGTCTGGAGGAAGACTGGAGAGGCACAGAATCCAAAGTCCAGTATGAAGTTTCTGGAGTCAGATATGATTTGGGTGTCATTCCATCTGCTGGTGTTATTTCATTGTGTTTTATCAAGTCCAAAGTCAATGCAGCCATCTACCAGGAGATTTTGGAGCACTTTATGCTTCCATCTGCTGACAAGCTTTATGGAGACGCTGATTTCATTTTGCAGCAGGACTTTAGCACCTGCCTACAGTGCCAAAACCACTTCCAAGTGGTTTGCTGACCATGATATTACTGTGCTTGATTGGCCAGCCAACTCGCCTGAAGAGGAAGATAAGTAACATCTGACAAACAATACAGAGAACCTGAAGGCCGCTATGAAAAAAGCAACCTGGGCTTTAATAACGCCTCAGCAGTGCCACAGACTGATCACATTCATGCCACACCGCATTGAAGCAGTAATTCCTGCAAAAGGAGCCCCAACCAAGTATTGAGTGCATAATTAAACCTGTTTTGGAGTTCTTTGAACATTTCTGTTTTGTAAATCTTTTTTTGATTGATCTTTGATAATATTTAAATTTTTTGAGATACTGAATTTTTAATTTTTCTAAACTGCAAGTGGTAACCATCAGAATTAAAACAAAAAACTCTTGAAATATTTCAGTTTGTGTGCAGTGAATCTAGAATATAAGAAAGTTTGCTTTTTTGAATTAAATTATAAAAAATAAAGAACTTTTCCATCATATTCAAATTTTTTGAGATGCACCTGTATATGATCACTATGGTTACCGCTACAGGCACAATTGAGGCAGCTACCAGCTCCTCATAGGACCCAGGGGTCAGGAGTCATAGCATACACACACACAGAACGTAAACGTCAAAAATCACTTAGTACACGTTTAAGGAACGGCGGGCAGGGTCGCCACTTCTTAGACTAATGTACATAGCGGAAACCCTGATTAATCCTCTGTTTACCAATAGAGACTTTCATTGAGACAGTGAAGGGGACGGATTGGGTCACTGTGAATCTGGGGGGGTCATGTCCCCCCCGTCCCTAGTGCCATCTGCGCGCCTGATCACTATGACAATCTGTGGACTGAGGCACCTAGATTTGATGCCAGGCGTGGCGGCTCTCCAGGCCTACAAATACACGAACCTTTACATACATACACACAGACATACGCACATATATAAAGATATGCACATTTTCAAATCGCAGTATACCTTGAAACCGGTAATTGGCCCATGCCTACTCACACTGTACTCTCCTCCCCTCCCTTATGTTATGCTGTATTTCTTCCTCCCCTGTTCTACATTTCACTGCTTGTTGTATGTCATATAACTTGTACGTGACAAATAATAAATAATCTTGAATCTTAATCATTCCTATTTGTATTTTGTACATACTCTGCTTAATAATGTATATAGCAACTCCACTGTACATTCTGTAAATCATAGCTTCACTTACTCTGCACTTATATGTATGTAAAACTACTATTTAATACGTAATAATCAATTTAATCTAGCTTGCGCTCACTGTTATACAAGTAAGCAGCTCCGGGCAGACGACGTATTAGATCGGCTTTACGCATGCACCTCTCAGAAGTGACGAACGTGGAAGGGCAGGGGAGAGATCAAAACAAAACAATTGTCACTAATTAGAAGTACAAAACGAGGATTTGTAAAGAAGAATGTCAGAGGATTTTGATATAAGCCAAGAGGAGACTGGTTTTCCTTTGCTAAAGTAAGGAAACTTTGCTTCTGTTAACAAACGTTGGTTTTCACAAGACTCACCAGCCCATGCGCGGCACTGACCTCATAGATGGATGCTTTTTATTTAACTTCTTTTGGAATGATGCACTGCAACACCTGCTGAGTGCCATTAAACAGCTTGAAAGCTCAAAGACAATTTTTTTATATAACTCCGACGGGATTCGTCTGAAAGAAGAAAGACATATACACCTAGGATGACTTGAGGGTGAGTAATTTATGGGCTAATTTTCATTTTTGGGTGAACTAACCCTTTAAGCACTTTTTTGGGTAAGTATAGATTCTTTAATCATTAGGAACATTGTCTTTGAGCTGAGCATCATTAGTCTGTGTTGAATTCTGTGTTGAACATACCCTTTTCACTCCTTCTGAGGCTATCTCATAAAACATTTCCATCACATTATTCATCAATGTTTTGCTCTGGAGGCACTTATCTACCATTGGGATATCACCTCAGATCCAAACACGCTGTTTTAGGAGCTTGATTAAATAAATGCTTTGTATATAATGAGGAGGACATTTTAAGCTATGAAACTTGCAGTATGATTTAATGGTACAAGGACCTCTTATATCTCAAAAGATCAAGGCAAATTTGACTTCTCATGCCGGCACCAATTGCCTCGTAGGCAGCACCGACATATAGAGTTGTTGAGCTTCGGTCGTCCCGAGTTTGAGTCCCGGCTCCCATCCCCTATCTCTTTCTACCACTTCACTTTCTGTGTACATACTGTCCTGTCCAAAAAAAGGAAATAATAATAATAATAATAATAATAATAATAATAATACTTGATTTCTCATGTCATATTTTTAAATAGCATTTCTAACAGGTATTTAACAGGGCTATAATTGAAATTGTATGTAGTGTCCTCACGTTGATCAGATGGCTGGTGAATCAACCACATGCAGCTCATATTGTTCCCAAACTCAAAACTGTGACTCTCTTCCTGCAACTTTAAGAAGGACACTATACTAGAACACTATAGGACAGCATCTGTTTATAATTAATTGAATCATATACAAAGAATATATTTTTACATACTGTTTTGTAAAGCACCGGAATACATTGAGGTGTAAGTACTATCTGCCACAATTTACTCAGAGTATAAAAATATATCTCACAGTCTAGGTAATCTCAGGTTTTGCTATCCTTGGGAGATGGAGGAGAAACATGCACACAAACACACACACACCACAACTCCATACAGATTAAAATAACAGTATAAAACTCAGCTGTGTAATGAATAGTGTAATTTAAACATATTGGTTTTGAATGTCTACATAAGACAGACAATTTGGCTAAAAATATGATCTGAGAGAGTGAAGAGTATGTGATTGTTCTCTACAGGTTGAGAGATTGTGGTGTCACAGATGAAGGTTGTGCTGCTCTGGCTTCAGCTCTGAGATCAAACCCCTCACACCTGAGACACCTGGATCTGTCTTGGAATAAAAAGGGGGATTTGGGTGTGAAACTTCTCTGTGCTGGACTGAAGGATCCTCACTGTAAACTGGAGGAACTGCAGTAAGATAATCTCTCTGATAATCTCATGTCTTTGTCCTTTATTGTGAATTTTAAGACTAAAGCTTGTAAAATAAATGTTCAGTAAACACAAAATCTCAGCACAAATGACTCTGATGACTGAATATGAAGTTAATTTCATTCATCTTCATCACATCACATGAGCTGCTGCTCCTATTTTTGATCCACCAAACATTTACTGGAGGTTCAGTTGCTTCTGCTAGTTTGATTAATACTCCTTCACCTGTTTATCTCTGTCTAAGATTTTATTCTCCTCTTATTTTCCACTTTTTCTGAAATCCCATGGCATCATTGTGTTCTCACAGATGTCATAAAGATTTAACCTGAATGTTCAGATATTAATGTGTGATTTAGTGATGTCTGTTCAGTTTATAAGCTGCCAAACATGACACAATGATGTGTTTGACCACAAGAGTTGAGAAATGAGATGTAATGAGGAATATGTGGCTCCTGTGAGGCAAATGTCCTCCCGTAGGTGTTTATTAGAGGAGCAACTGATTGTTTCTCTAGACAGAACCATCCTTATATCACTATGAAACAATATCTCACATTCAGCTGTGTGTGTGTGTTCAGTCCTAAAGCACATGACAGTTTCAAACAGCAGCATTGAGCATCAACATGCAGAAATCTCATTCTATCAGCAGCAGTGTGTGGCAACACTTGTCATTATATCTCCTCTCCTGCTCTGAATCAATAACAAACTACAGACACTTGAACTACAATTAACACTGTGTCATTGTTCTCTACAGGTTGAAAGATTGTGGCATCACAGATGAAGGTTGTTCTGCTCTGGCTTCAGCTCTGAGATCAAACCCCTCACACCTGAGACACCTGGATCTGTCGTGGAATAAAGTAGGAGATCTGGGAGTGAAGCATCTCTGTGCTGGACTGAAGGGTAATCACTGTAAACTGGAGATACTGTGGTAAGATCATCTCTCTGATAGTCTCATGTCTTTGTCCTTTAATGTAAATTATAAGACTAAATATTTAAAATAAATGTTCAATAAACAAACTAAATCTCAGCACATGAATATGAAGTTAATTTAATTTATCTCCATGACATCACATCAGCCTCTGCTCTTGTTTTTGACCCCACAAACGTTTATTGGAGCTTCAGTTGCTTCTGCTAGTTTGATTAATACTGATTAATATCAGTAATCAGTATTAATGCGGGATTAATGTGGGTATTAATGTGGGAAGTCGTGGCCTAATGGTTAGAGAGTTGGACTCCCAATCGAAGGGTTGTGAGTTCGAGTCTTGGGCCGGCAGGATTTGTGGGTGGGGGGAGTGCATGTACAGTTCTCGCTCCACCTTCAATACCACGATTTAGGTGCCCTTGAGCAAGGCATCGAACCCCCAACTGCTCCCCGGGCGCCGCAGCATAAAATGGCTGCCCACTGCTCTGGGTGTGTGTTCACAGTGTGTGTGTGTGTGTGTTCACTGCTCTGTGTGTGTGCACTTCGGATGGGTTAAATGCAGAGCACGAATTCTGAGTATGGGTCACCATACTTGGCTGAATGTCACGTCACTTTCACTTTAATCACCTGCTCATTTCTGTGTAAGAGTTTAACTTTTTCCACTTTTTCTAAAATCCCATGAGCTCATTGTGTGCTCATTGTGTTCTCACAGATGTAATTAAGATTTAACCTGAATGTTCAGATACTAATGTGTGATTTCTGTTCAGTTTATAAGCTGCCAAACATGACTAGGATGACCATATTTGAGTTTTCCAAAAAGAGGACAGTGTGTGTGTTTTTTTTGCTTGTTATGTTTTTTATAATAAATAAAAAGAAAACAAGTAGATAGAATAGAAAAAGAATAGGGAATGCTAGTGTTAGAGGGTACTTTTTTAATAAAAATAAAACAAGTCAATAGAACAGAAAAAGAATAGATAATGCTTGTGTTAGAATGTTATTATTTATAATAAATAAAAATAAAATAAATAGAAAAATAGAGAATGCTAGGGTTAAAGGCTCTCTCTTTCTTTTTAAATAAAACAAATATTTAGAATAGAAATTGAACAGAGATGCATATGTTAGCTGGTCAAATTTCTTTAATAAAAAAAAAAAAACAAAACAAGCAGATAAAATTAGAATTAGCATTATAATAGAGAGTGCTGGAGTTAGAGGGTCAGATGAAAATGTGTTTTCAGCTGTTTCTTGAAAATGATTAAGGTCTGCTTGGATTGAGTTGGGCAGGTCATTCCACCAGAAGCGAACAGTTAATGTAAAAGTCCATGAAAGTTTTATCTTAGGTAGAATGCAAAATGTTTTAATACAAGCATTTCAGTCAAATTCAATTTATGCAATATTTCAAACCTTTAACCCACTTGGGAAAATTAACCCATGGCAAAAGTTTAAAATTATCCCAATTCTGTGGAAAAAAATGCGCACTTGGCAACCCTGCATCCAAGAAGAGCTGCCGGAGTCAGACATATGGTCACCCTAAACATGACACGATGTGTTTGATCACAAAAGTTAATAAATAAGATGTAATGGGGAACACGTGGCTCATGTGAACCAAATGACCTGTAGGTGTTTATTAGAGGAGCAAGACTGTTTCTCCCGATAGATTTGTCCTTATATCACTATGAAACAATATCTCACATTCAGCTCTGTGTATCTGTTCAGTCCTGAAGCACATGACAGTTTCAGACAGCACCATTGGGCATCAACATGCATAAATCTCATTCTGTCAGCAGCAGTTTGTAAATATGCTTGTCGTTATATCTCCTCTCCTGCTCTGAAACCAGCGTTAATAACAAACTACAGACACTTGAACTACAATTAACATTGTGTCATTGTTCTCTACAGGTTGAGGGATTGTGGCATCACAGATGAAGGTTGTGTTGCTCTGGCTTCAGCTCTCAGATCAAATTCCTCACTCCTGAGACACCTGAATCTGACTGGGAATAAACTAGGAAAATCAGGAGTGAAGTTACTGAAAGATAATCCACATTATAAACTGGAGACAGTATACTGTTGTACGTATATTATTATTTAAATATTTTAAAATGGAATTAAACTTAAATATAGCTGCAAGCAGCAATTATGGGGCCAAGCACTAAAGAAGCAAGCATCAGACCAACTGCAGCAATGAGTAATTAAAACCATTTTAAGATGATTTTACAAACCCGATTCCAAAAAAGTTGGGACACTGTACAAATTGTGAGTAAAAAAGGAATGGAATAATTTACAAATATCATAAACTTATATTTTATTCACAATAGAATATAGATAACATATCAAATGTTGAAAGTGAGACATTTTGAAATGTCAAGCCAAATATTGGCTCATTTTGGATTTCATGAGAGCTATACATTCCAAAAAAGTTGGGACAGGTAGCAATAAGAGGCAGGAAAAGTTAAATATACATATAATGAGCAGCTGGAGGACCAATTTGTAACTTATTAGGTCAATTGGCAACATGATTGGGTATAAAAAGAGTCTCTCAGAGTGGCAGTTTCTCTCAGAAGTCAAGATGGGCAGAGGATCACCAATTCCCCCAATGCTGCGGCGAAAAATAGGGGAGCAATATCAGAAAGGATTTTCTCAGAGAAAAATTGCAAAGAGTTTGAAGCTATCATCATCTACAGTGCATAATATCATCCAAAGATTCAGAGAATCTGGAACAATCTCTGTGCGTAAGGGTCAAGGCCGGAAAACCATACTGGATGCCTGTGATCTTCAGCCCTTAGACGGCACTGCATCACATACAGGAATGCTACTGTAATGGAAATCACAACATGGGCTCAGGAATACTTCCAGAAAACATTGTCGGTGAACACAATCCACCGTGCCATTCGCCGTTGCCGGCTAAAACTCTGTAGGTCAAAAAAGAAGCCATATCTAAACATGATCCAGAAGCGCAGGCGTTTTCTCTGGGCCAAGGCTCATTTAAAATGGACTGTGGCAAAGTGGAAAACTGTTCTGTGGTCAGACGAATCAAAATTTGAAGTTCTTTTTGGAAAACTGGGACGCCATGTCATCCGGACTAAAGAGGACAAGGACAACCCAAGTTGTTATCAGCGCTCAGTTCAGAAGCTTGCATCTCTGATGGTATGGGGTTGCATTAGTGCATGTGGCATGGGCAGCTTACACATCTGGAAAGGCACCATCAATGCTGAAAGGTATAGCCAAGTTCTAGAACAACATATGCTCCCATTCAGACGTCGTCTCTTTCAGGGAAGACCTTTCATTTTCCAACATGACAATGCCAGACCACATACTGCATCAATTACAGCATCATGGCTGCGTAGAAGAAGGATCCGGGTACTGAAATGGCCAGCCTGCAGTCCAGATCTTTCACCATAGAAAACATTTGGTGCATCATAAAGAGGAAGATGTGACAAAGACCTAAGACAGTTAAGCAACTAGAAGCCTGTATTAGACAAGAATGGGACAACATTCCTATTCATAAATTTGAGCAACTTGTCTCCTCAGTCCCTAGACGTTTGCAGACTGTTATAAAAAGAAGAGGGGATGCCACACAGTGGTAAACATGGCTTTGTCCCAACTTTTTTGAGATGTGTTGATGCCATGAAATTCAACTTATTTTTCCCTTAAAATTATACATTTTCTCAGTTTAAACATTTGATATGTCATCTATGTTGTATTCCGAATAAAATATTGAAATTTTAAACTTCCACATCATTGCATTCTGTTTTTCACAATTTGTTTTCATTTCATTTATTTTTCATGTACATTTATCAGACGCTTTTATCCAAAGCGACTTAAAGTGCATTCAGGCTATACAATTTTTTTTTACCAGTATGTGTGTTTCCTGGGAATTGAACCCACAGCCTTTTGCGTTGCTAATGCAATGCTCTACCACTGAGCCACAGGAGCACAATTTGTACAGTGTCCCAACTTTTTTGGAATCAGGTTTGTAGTCAAAATGGCTGAAATATCATAAATACAACCACTAGTAATTTGATGTATTGGCTTATCACTTTTGACCAATAGGTAGCACTGTTATCAAATTGATGTGGCGTGTTCTGTGTGTGGTGACAATGGCACACACAAAGTTTGGTGTTAATATGTTTCAGTTTCAGTTTCAGTTTCAGAGTCAATTTGGCATCATGCCTCAAATTTGTAGCGGCTCTATACAAAAACGGTTTTGCCTATCAACACGAAATTCATCAATTTTTGTCAGCATGGTCTGAAGATGATCTGAATCAAATTTTGTGAAAATCGGACAAACAGTTAAGGAGTTTGAAAAAGTGGGGTTTCAACATAAATCAAAATGGGGGACAGGAAGTTCCTCTTACTATGGCATAATTGGTATGTGTGTTGTCAGCATGACTCAAGGTTTCATTATAATAGGCTAATGCAATCAAAAGTTATTAGCAGTTTTTGAAATGTTATAATTAATGGTTAATGAATGGTTTCTTATTCTTGACCATTAGGTGGCGCTGTTACAAAATTGAAATGGTGTGGTCAGTGTGAGGTGTCAATGGCACATACAAAGTTTGGTGTAAATATGTCAAAGCTTTGCAGAGATACAGCCTCAGATGCAGTTTGGCATCTTTCCAACAAATTCGTTGATGCGCTAAACGAAAACGTATATTTCGTATATAGACACAAAATCCATAACTTTTGGTCAGCATGGTCTAAAGATGATCCGAGTCAAATTTGGTGAAAATCGGACTAATGGTCTAGGAGGAGTTCGAAAAAGCAGGTTTTCAACATAAATCAAAATAGCGGACAGGAAGTTAAATAATAATTACGTATAAATAATTATGGCATAATGAGTATTTATGTTCTTGGCATGATCCAAGGATTCTATCAAATCCAGTTTCATTACAATAGGCTAATGTAAACAAAAGTTATAAGAAGAAATTTCATTATAACTTTTGACCACTAGGTTGTCTTTTTGAGTACCATCAGGGCATGGTGCCGAAGAAGCATACCAAGTTTCATAATGATACATCAATGCTTTCATAAAATATAGCATTTCACTGGCTGACATGGGAAAATTGGGTATCATTCGAATTTAAAGAGACCAGTTTTGTGCTTTTTGGCCAAACCATTCAGAAGTTATAAGCATAAATATGCATTTTTCATATCTCCTGACCACTAGGTGGCACAGTGCCAAAACACTGCAGGTAGTTTCAGGTCATGCTTGTTATAACACACACCAAGTTTGGTCTCAATATGCCACACCGTTGCGGAGCCTCAGATCCATTTTTGCGTGCTTTTCGTCGAATTTGTTTGTGTGTTATTAGCATAAACATGAGTGAAATTTTGGACAAGTGGTGGCACTAGAGAGTTTAAGTTAGAGACTCCAAACTTTCTATGATTAATGTTGATACTGTCCTCTATCAGTGTGCCAAATTTCACAACTGTCCCGCAAGCGGTTCTATGGGCTGCCATAGACTTGAGCAGAAAAAAAAGGAAGAAGAAAGTCGACTGGTACAATAGGTGCCTACGCACCTTCGGTGCTTGGCCCCTAATAATTCAGCTCCAATTTTGTTTTTGTACTCTAAACTGTGTTTAATTCTGTGATGATCTATGAATATATGAATATTTTCATCTCTTTCATTGTCTTTGTGTGTAATTGATAAAGAGAGAGCTGTCGATCATTCACTGTTATTAATCTATGATCAGTTGTTTATTCATATCTCTGGCTGTAATATGAATATACTGTGTTTTTTCTGAAATGGATCTGCTGATGTGATGTGACACCAGTAATGTCTCATACTCATATATGACTGTCTGTGTGTTTTATTGTAGGACTCTCAGTATTTAGACATCAGTCCAGTTTCCTCAGGATCATCTGATGCTGTATAAGAGCCGCTACAGAGACATCACAGTCACACAATCACCAGAGACATAAGACACAGAGACACACAATATCACACTGTCATGTGTGTTGTCTTTCACTGTCTTGTTTTATAGGTAATG
Organism: allo-octoploid hybrid of Carassius auratus x Cyprinus carpio; assembly: GCA_024542945.1. NCBI lineage: Eukaryota > Metazoa > Chordata > Actinopteri > Cypriniformes > allo-octoploid hybrid of Carassius auratus x Cyprinus carpio. Next base: position 290,806 of record CM045020.1, read on the forward strand.
GGCCATGAAACTGAGTTCAGAATCATTTTGGATTTACTAGATATTGTCTATCAGATGTCCAATCTGGCCCCCGGGATGATTTGAACAATAATGTCAAATAATAAATAATACATTATTTTGAAAATTAAATAAAGTGTATTTATGTGTGTGTGCGCACTTGGGTGGGTTAAATGCAGAGCACCAATTCCGAGTATGAGTTACCATACTTGGCAAATGTCACTACTTATGTCACGGCTTATTTTTAATAATATAATATAAAGTGGAACAAATTGCAAATTTTTTTGTTCATTTGCATTGACGCTACGCCTTGGGACACAAACACACATGTGTAATGGATCAAGCAGCGCCAGAATGTCCAGCAGGACCTAACTGATGATCGCTGCATTGTAACTGATGCTTGTGTGTCAAGTTGTGATTTTAAACATGTCCAAAAGAAGAAAATTGACCTGGAAGGGTGGATATTTAAGGAGAAATGGAAAGAAAGGTATTTGTTCTGTGAGGATGCTGTAGTACAGATGCACTACAGCATCACAAGCCATGAACAATGCTTTCTTTAACACCAACTAGCATATATAGTAAATATTAATGTAATAATAATAAATCAAATATGCTGCATCTGCGTATTCACTTGGTGATTATGTAATGTGGGAGGAGTGACAATGGAGTTAAGGATCCATATGCTGGCTTTAATAGCTATGAGCATGGTCAAGACAGGCAGAGCAAATCACCAGCAAAACAGTAACATCCAAGGCACAGGCAAAAGAGTAATCCACAAAACAGGCAATGGTCAGGGTAGGCAGTAAACAATCATCAACAATGAAACAGTCCAGGGTCAGAAACAAGGCAAGGCAAGAAAACCAGGAACTAGGAAGACACAGAAAAATGCTCAGCAATGAGTGTGTGTGTGTGTGTGTGTGTGTATGTGTGTGTAACATAGGTAATTTAAGTTGAAATTACACAAAATTACCTTGACTAGTTTGATTATACATATAAATTTAAGGCAGCACTTGGACTTTTTATGTTTTGTTTTCAATTTCTTGACAAAAAGAGTAAAGGCATTTACAGTTTCCCCTCTAGAACACACACACCCATGGTTATAATAAAGTTCTTGTGCTGTAATTAGAAGCGAGGCATTTCATTATTTCACTACTGTATATTGTCTCAAGCAATCAAAATGACTTGGTTTTATTGAACGGGTGCTCACTTATCCCTCCATCACCGGCTCTCCAAGTGCTGTTGCAGCCAAGTGGAGCAGAAAGAAGTGATTGTGCACTTTTATTAAACTGTTATGCACTGATTCATCTTACGGATTCGGGAGTCAAGCTCCTCTGGACTACCTTCACGGTGGAAAGGTGCCAACGCTCTGTCCCAGCTCCACATTAAAATAAATAAGAAGCGCTGAAGCCATGAAGCAAAGCCAAAGGATATTGTTCCATTCCAGGTCCTGGCCTCTAGAAGGCCATTTAAATAACTGGATTTGACAATCAAGAGCTCTTCTAGAGAAGACGGGTACAGCCACTCGCTGCAGTAGCTAAACACTTAATTGAAAAATGACAATTTGAGTTGAAAGTTTGGTTTAGTCCATTCGAGTGGAACAAATTAGGATTTAGCATAAGGAAATGTGTAATGTGATCCATAACAGACTTAACCATCTCTGAGTTTAATAGACCTGCTAATGTTCTGTGCTTATTGTGGGACAGACAGAGGATTTCACCTTCTGTGTTTAACTTGGGGTTAAAATCATGATTTATTCCTTGAGACAAGACACGGAGGAGAGTGGAGCAAGTTGTCACAGGATTTTTTAGGGTACTTTATTTATTAGAAATCAATCAAGGGCGCAATCATGGTTTGAGGCCACCCTCGATTAATTAACAATCGCTGTTTATTTTCTTACATACACAAACATGTTTTAACCATCGATGGTGTAGTCAAATACAAAGGAACATCTTTAACTGAAAGAAAATTATAAGTGAAAGCCACAACCTTTGATTGAGGCACAGGATTTTAAAGAGTTTTAAGTGAATAAATAAAAATAGAACTAAAATATCTTGTAATGCACACTAAAAAAATGGTGTATAAACGATTTTCTCTCTGAAATTACTAGTAGATTTTTACAATTAAAGAAATGCCAAGTCACACTTTGAATTATGCGTGACATTTTGAAGTAGAAAGACTAAAATAAAATACAAAAAAAAATACAATGCATTTAAAGTATTACAAATAGTTAATAATATTTTAAAATATTCACTCATTCACTCTTAATCATATGCGCAAAATTGCAGAAAACAGAAATGTGTTTACGTTTCTTGAATTATTTGAACCATGTAACATAAATTATATTAAATATAATATTTTTAAATATAGACAGAGTGTTAATAAATATAAAAAAATATTCAAAATGGCAACATTTGAGAAGAAAGTGAAGTTTGTGCAGATATATAGTCCATTTCTGCACAAACACAAACCTTATCCAAGAAACCTTGACTACAAACCTTGACTACAAAAAAACTCTCAAACATTTCCACTGTGGTAGCTCATAGTTTTCATAGTTGCTGGAATCAGATAAAGTGAAAGTGAAGTGAAAGTCGTGACATTTGCTACGTATGGTAACCCATCCAAGTGCACACACACAGCAGTGAGTAGTGAACACACCGTGAACACACATCCGGAGCAGTGGGCAGCTATATCCAGCGCCCGGGGAGCAACTGGGGGTTCAGTGCCTTGCTCAAGGGCACTTTAGCCATGGATATTGAGGGTGGAAGAGAGTGCTGTTTATTCACTCCCCGACAACCTACAACTCCTGCCAGCACCTAGACTCGAATCTGTGACCTTCAGGTTACAAGTCCAACTCTCTAACCATTAGGCCAAAGCTGTCCCGCAGACCATAATGGTGTTGCTCCAGGATCAGCAGCTGAGCTTCAGCACACCCTCAGCACTGGACAAACATCTCAGCGTTATGTTTTGAAGCATGGCTGCTGGTTTAAGATGGTCCTTAGCTGGTCCTAAGCAACTAGCTCTTGCTCAGGACCATCATATGTCCAGCCTAAACCAGCTCATGACCAGCTTAAACCAGCAGTCATGCTTCAAAACATACCTAATGGAGATCAAACTTCATCTGAAATCTCTCAGATGTTTCTCCTGAAAAGACATATAAATTCACTTGTGTCTCCTGTAGAGTTTCAGAAGAAATCTCAACAATATCTGTGCTCATTTTTGCCAATACGCAAACATCTGCAATCAAAAGTCTCACTATTGACTCAAATGTTTTCCATCTAATTAGCAAATGAGCATTTTTTGTTTGGTTTTCTTAAACTCATATTTATTTGTGTGCTCTTGAAGCTGTAATAGAACATATCCAACATAAATGTCTTGTTTTTTATTATTGTAGTCCATGGTTTCTGCAAACTTTGGTGTTTACTGTCAGAAATTTCAAGTTACTTCAAATATTTAGGCTATTGAGTGTGTTTGCAGAAAACAAGCTGTTTCTTTACAGCGAAATGAACTTCCTGTCAGTCTGAACCACTGGTGTTCATGTTTTTGTGTCTGTAGTTTATTAGACATACAAACACTGACCTCTAGTGATCTAGAGGAGTTAGTGACACTTGTGATGATTTGTACAGCTTTCTTGAAGTCTGATTTATTTTATTGAATCTCTACGGACGATGAACCGGTTCAATATTAACGAGACGCCTTGTCCAAATACCCATAATTGCGGTCTTTGCACTTCAACACTTGACTACTTATATGACGTATTTCATGTATTTGGCCCAAGTGTTCAAGTGAGCATGAAGCACACAAGTGTGTGTCAAACTTTTCATTACCTGATAGGACACACTTACAGTGTTGTAAAAATGCAAGTGTTTACATAGCTTTATTTTAATTTTAATTACTTTGCATTTTAAAATCAACTTCTAAATGTCTGTTCAGTAGTCCCTATAACATGACACAATTTTAATTTGTGGTGCTTCTAATTAAGTGATAAAAATCAGTTGCAAATTTTGTACAAAATAAATATCACCACTACCAATACTCATCTTTGCACCAATAAAATGGAAAAACACTGTTTTTCTACCAAATCGTATGTAATATCTAATTATTATTAATATTTCACATACATTGCAAAAGTTTCCGTGACCTCTGACAAGATCTCGGCAAAAAGTCTCATGATGCATGATGGGATACACTAAGCCTCGAATACCGCTTTGGACAAGGCAGCTGATTCGTTCGAGTAATCGATTCGTTCAAAGTGTTCCCAGAAGTCCATGCACAGCGTTTAAGTTCACTGTTAAAAGGTAGGCCTAAATATCGAGTTGAATACACTGCTGTTGTCTACTTAATCCAGCCAAAGTGTGTGTTTGAAGGTTTTAGAGGGTTTGGGGGCAATTGACAGCTGGTTCCTTTTGAAGAGCATGTTTGATGGTTTAAGATGTTTTCTTTAGCAGTGAGGTAATGAATATACATACAAACAAATAAATAAATAAATATATAAATATAATATATATATATAAATAAAAATATTTAAAGACCGATGAGAGAGTTAGACTGCTTCGCTTTATTTCTCTATGGCACTGTAAGAGACTCGGACTGTGATGCTTTAACTGTTTGCACAGACCGGGGCTAGCTGTCACACAGGTAAGTTATCACATGATCTCAGTATCTATAAAATATTGAGTAAAATTACAGTTACACAACACTGCAAAAATTGTTTTTCGAAGTTGTAAATAATACAAAGATTACTGGAATATGTTTTACAAGAAAATACTATTTCAGTCTTTTTAAATAAATAATTATGTTTAATTCAATGTGTTACTTGCAATTCATTTGTAATTATTTGTGAAAGTTACATATTATAGATTGAAAAATGCTCTTCAGTAATCCTACTTCAAATTCAAATTCATTTGTTTCATACATTTATTTTGGCGTTTATAGTGAATTCTGTCCTTCAAATTAAATTTATGTTCAATTTTTTATGTGTAAGTTTATATAATTTATTCATTACAGTTAGGCCCTCTGCTTATATTGCACTGCTTTAATTGATTCTAGTGTGACAACATGCCCCATTAGTGTCAAAGTATATTTTAGCAGCTGGATAACAGAAGAAATGTTCAGGTATATGTTTGCAGCCCTGAGGTGTGTGTCTGTACAGAAACTGGCTTCCAAAAATATTCACATTCTGTTACTAAAGTTTTGCTGGCTTCATGAAGCGAGTCTATAAATCAGTTTTCCCCGCCGTGTGCCCTGAAACATTAGGACAAGGAGAACGCCAAGAAAACCTGTGATGGATGTTCATTGAGTGAGGTTTTTATAGTCCTGTCTATCCTTTCATGATTTGAATAAATAATACACAAGATGGAAAGAACTCAGTGCCAGCGTTAGTTTAGTCCTTAATCTCTTGTATGTAGATGATTCCCTGCAGATTGCACTCGGGCTTAAGTATAAAATCACACAGTCATGATTATGATATAAACGGTGAAGAAATCCCGCAGACTGTGTTTGTACACAAGGTTTTAGATTATAATGAAAGTGTTTTATGATTGACAGGACTGTTTTTTCCTCATACAGGAAGTTTCAGAGTCAGTTCACGTCTGGCACAGATAGAGACTTTTCTCCATTATGGCACGCAGAACAGGCACAGATGTGCCGTATTTATCAAAGAAGATGGTTAAACACAAAGGTCTCCGAGGCCTTGCCATCTGTTCAATCCAAAACTAACATTTTGTCATCATTTTCTCACCCTTTTGTCTTATAACACTTATAGCACTCTTATAAGCATAAAAGATGAATATCTGAGCTGCTAAATTTATTATATGATTTCTTAACATTGGTTGAGTAAATAATGACCAAACTATTGCTTTAATAAGTCACTGAATCCTCCTTTATATTGTTGCTTTTTGTTTGGGAGAAGTTAAATTTTTTATGCTTCATATTAAAGTCTGAACACTGAAGCCTTAACAGAGAAATTTCTTTCTACCATGCTTGAGCGTGTTTGGTCAAAATGTAACTTTCTTCCGTTTTTTTTCTCCCCCTCTTCTTTTCTTGTGTTTTGCACTAATTTAATTGTATATAAAATGTAAAATTTATGTTTTATATGTATAATATATAGTGGCATATTTATATTATATTTATGCATGAGATGCATAAAACAGTACATTGCTATGTATTTTTAGTGACTCTTTCTGTAAGTTATATCATATATGTATTATTTTATAAATTTTCTAAATTTCATTTCAAGTTTTACAAGAAAATACAAGAAAAAAGCCGTAATTGTCAGACTCTATTCCGTGTGTTGTGTGTTTTGCTCCTCATGTGTTTCCATGCCCATATTTGGTCTTTCCCGTTCCTGTCCTTATCATTCGTTCCAGGTGTTCCCTGTTTTGGTCTATTGATCCCAGGTGTGTCTCGTCAGCCCCTCGTCACTTGATGTGATGTGATGTGTATATATTGTGTTCCCTGTTCTTAGTTTGGCGTCTGGGATTGTACTGTGTTCCTGAGTGTTGTTCTGTGGTGTTTTATTAAAAACTGTTGGTATTTGAGCAACTCGCGTGTCTCTTCGTTTCCTCGTTCCAAGTGTGACATGACAGAAATATTGTGAAATATTATTGCAATTTAAAATACGTTTTCTATTTTAACATAATGTGAAATATAAAGTATTCCTGTGATCAAAGCTAAAATTTCCTCAGCCATTAAGCTCTGTTCTTTTAAACTTTTTATTAATCAAAGAATCCTGAAAAAAAGTATTACAGGTTCCAAAAAATGTTTGGCAGCACAAATTTTTTTATCATTGATATTTATTTATTTATTTTTTTCGCACTTCAGCACCATTAAAAATGAACCAGTGAAGCCAGATGAGTTGTTGTGTGACCAGTTAAACTCACACGGTTGCTCTTATACATTCATATAGTATGATTCATTTAAACTTCTTTGTTGAGTGTGAAAAGCAAGTTAATGGACATGCATCGTGCATGTGCTCTCTGAATCCAATCTTTTCTAGGCAAATTATGGAATAAATCACAACTTTGATCCCAGTATAGAATATTGACTGGATCAAACAGTCAATGTTCTGGATCGTTTTACTTTTACTGATGGTACGTTTATATTTCAAGCTTCAATTGTGTTTGTGCTTCCACTGTGTCATTGCTAAATTTGCTGTTTTTTATTTTTTTTATTATTATTATTTTTTTTTATTTCAGCATTGAGTGCTTTTCTTTGGCCAGCAGAGGATGCTGAATCTCTGCTGACAAGATGTCCTGTAAAACATGGGAGTTGATTACAAACACTCTTGATTTGCTGAAAGGAGATGCAAACATTCAACCAAAAGACACTTGAGAGTTTTCAGAAGATCTATACTGAATGATATCTGTCAAATAGGGATAGTTCACCCAAAACTGAAAAGGTTTGTCATTATTCTGTCAAGTTGTTCCAATTTTTTTCTTCTGTTGAGCACAAAAGAAGATATTTTGAAGAAGCAGTTGTTGGTCCCCATTGACTTCCACAGTATGGACAAAAATACTGTGGCTTTAGTTCTTAAAAGTCTTCCATTTCCCTTCATAAATCCTGTAAATATAGCTGTCTTTACGCTGATAATATTACATGTTGATTATTTAGTGCAGTGGCATAAAACAAGAATGTTGAGTTTCATGAAAATATATAGTACAGCAACTCTGCAGCTTTTAACTGACACAGGACTAAAGAATAAAACCAGTTTAATCGTGACCAGTGTTCTCCTGTGGCTGGGGTGTAAATGCAGATGTAGGTTGTTGCTGATTTGATGAGTGTGTCTGCTGATTTAACAGTTCTCTCTGCCTGGGACAGGCCTTTTACCTTTTCCTTGCGTTCAGTGGTTAAAGCGTGATCATGGGGCAGCTGGGAGTTGTGCAATCGATAAATCGCTCTCTCTGGATTCTTGCTGAGTCGGCTGCCACTATCCTTCGAGAACTCATTCAAAGCTCAGAGACGCATGTGTGTCCAAGTCTGATGTCCAGCAAACAGCACTTCAGCACCTTTAATTTAGAGACATGAAGGGCCAGCTACATCGTTCATTTGTACATTTTAGTAAGTTTGAGAGCTGTAATATCATGACCATTTCCTGCAATTACAACCTTTACCAATTTGGCTTTACGTGTTTATGTGTGCATTCTGTGAAGGGGGATTCCAAATAAAATATTTAAACTGTTTACATTTAAAAAATATTTAAATGAAACAATAATAACAAACTGGGTTGATGGTCACACGACATGCAAGTAAACATATAAAATATATATATATATTTTTTAGTAAGTGTTTTTAAAATTGTTTTTATTTAAAAAGATTTAAATAATAATAATAATAATAATAATAATTATTATTATTATTATTATTATTATTATTATTATTATTATTATTATTAGTTTTAAGTAATTATAAAAAAAAGTGAAGACAAATACATTACTGTTGTAGTTTACAAATGTACTGCAAGGGGAAAATAAATAGGTAATTATAACATTCATGTTATTTTACACTAATGGTGATATTTGTGTCTTAAATTCTTTACTTTCAAATGTTCAAACCCACAAGCTTTCAAGCATTTGAAATCCTGGAGCTTTTATTTTGGCTGAATACTGGTGAAATACTATAAACCTCTGTCCACAAAAATGTTGGAATTTTATTTTTTTTTGTCAGCCAAACCCCCGGAGATTAAAGTTAATATTTCAGTCATTTAAAGAAACATTTGCATATTCAGGGTTCTGTTATTGTGGTTAAAGGTCACATGACATGCAAGTAAACAAATAAAATATTTAATATTTTTGTTAATTATTTTTTGTTGTTTTTATTTTAAAAATATGTAAATGAAATAATATTAATAATAGCTACAATAATTATTATTAATAAAATAGTATTCATTTTAACAAATTATAAAAAAATGAAGACAGAAATATAGTGTATATTTTATAGTTGTAAATGACAATTATACTGCACAGTAAATATATATATATATATATATTATGATATTAATTTTATTTTACACAACAATTTACAATACTAATATTTAGTCTTAAATTCTCCACTTTCAAACCCTCAAACTTTTAAACATTTCAAATTCTCAAGCTTTTGGCAGAATACTGTTGAAATGCTGTAAACGTGTCTCTAAAAATGAAAGAAGTAAATTGAATGCAGTGCTGCTCTTCACTCTTAACAACAGATTATATACTTATTTAAATCGTGGAATCTTATTTTATAATTGCACTAAGCTATACAGTGATTTTCCTGTAGATTTTCCAGTAATATGAACAACCTCTTGGAGAAGTAAACCTCTTATTTTAAATTCAGGATTATGAACTTTAGAAGATATCAGCCTTTTCTCATATGAAAACAGCTTTACGCAGGTGAGCTGTGACTGATGTGTTGAATATTGCTCATGACCATTTGTACATTTTCAGCATATTTTTCACGTACAGGAGAGATTTATCAACCTTCCTCCAGTCCGAGCTATCGTTCCATTTAATCAATCATACACGTCTGAAAACTGAGTGATGTGGGTTTAAGCATCTGTTCCTCTCACGAAAAGAGCTCTAATCAATCTGAGACCAAAATAAAGCATGTTTGGAGTGTTAATCAAATGTCTGGCGCTCAGATTGATTTGATATAAACCAACAATTTGAACTTTAGTGTTCTGACCTGAGAGTTTCACTCAGAGAGCGTTGATAGATGAGACACTCGTTCCTGTTCACAAGAACGTTTAGGGCTCTGCAGCTTCATAAAATGAATGTTTGCATGGTGAGTAACTGATGTGTGTGATGGGCTCTAATTTGTTCAATTTATGAGATTAAAGGAGTAGTTCAGCCAAAAGTGAAAACATGCTGTAAATGTTCTCACCCTCAGGCCATCCAAGATGTATGATGAGTTTGTTTCTTCATCAGGTTTGTAGAAATGTAGCACTGCATCAGTGTCTCATCAATGGATGCTCTGCAGTGAATGGGTGCCGTCAGAATGAGAGTCCAAACAGATGATAAAAACATCACAATAATCCACAAGTAATCCACAGCACTCCAGTCCATCAGTGAACATCTGGAGAAGACAAAAGATGAAACACATCCAGCAATGAGACGATTTTAATTGTTTTTAACCATTTTAAGTCAATAATCCACTGTAATGATATATAATCACAAAATTGTAGTCGAAAATTGTGCAGCCCTTCAAACAAACCCAACAATTTTTTTATAAATAAATATATAAATGTATAATAATAATAATATAATGAATAATGAATAAAGCAATAATAATGATTATTATTATTATTATTAAATATACAAAATTTTAAGTAAAACAAAATAAGAAGCATTACTATTGTAACATTTCACTGTTAAATAAGAGTAGGCCTTTAAAAAAATAATAAACATTATTATTATTATGACAAATTTACAAACATTTCTAAATGAAAAACAGTTAGAAATATTAGTATTTAATTATAAATTATAATTATATTATATTCATTATATTAATATTTCAGTGTTAAAAGATAGTATTTAAGAAAAATAATTAACTATATATATATATATATATATATATATATATATATATATATAAATTAATACAAAATAAGAAATATAAATATTGTACTATTTCACTTAAAAAATTTTAAAAATGAAAAAAAAAATATTAAAAATAATATTTAAAATTTAAAATATATTTTACATTACTAAAACTAAAATTAAATGCTAACATTTATGGATTAATTAAGAATTTAGTCTTAATGTATTCATTTTCAAACATTAAACTATTAAACTTTTATTATTAAATTTTTACTTACCGTACTGTTACTGCACCGATTCATTATTATTATTATTTTACTTTGAATAGTTGCTTTCATCTCATTTTATATACTAGTCCATAATCCATAATAATCCTTCCTCCATGTTGATATATATCAAAAAAATTGTGGCTGATTTCAGCAGCTCTAATTGCAATCACAATTTTGATCAGACAAAATTTAATTCCTCCCCAAACCAGGCAGCACTACTTTTTTCCCAACTTTTAACTTTAACTTTTTGAAGTTAATTGTGAAAGTTAATGGCTCAAGATTTTACACATTTCACACACTGTTGGTGTATTTAACTGAAATGAGGTGTGCAAGCAAACTACAATTAAATTCCTCCATAAACAATAAAATTCAAAGACAAAGCATCAATTACACACCTAACATTCATCCTTTTTTTTTTTCTTTATTATGTTGCTTCTGGCACAAAAAAAAAAAAAAAAAAAAAAAAAAAAACCTCCCCTGTTGAGAAATGAGAAGGAGAAATATGAAGCAAAATATATCAAGCAAAATAGTTGTAGTCCACAGAAACCAGACTGTAAATCTATAGTGTTACTCTGTTTGACAAGAAAGAGTTGAGTGAATGTGTAGAAGGCCAATCTGTAGTGTCTAAACATAGCATTCAGAAATCTCTTGCTTTTCTCAACGTATGTCTGGAAAGCAGAGCTGTTAATTGACTGCTATCGTAACCTCTCCGGGCCGCTCACGTTAACTCCGAAATCTAATTAAATGTGAGGAAACTAGCAGCCTGACATCTCAGAAATGGATCCGAGTATGTTCTCATTTGCATGATTATAATAATAGCAATCTCTGACACTAATGCATGCGTGGAATATTTCAAGCCAGTCATTAGAACTTATTTGAAGAACAGAGCAAATGAATTTTAAAGGAGGTGAAGGGAGGGAGAATAAGAAAATGATGGCTGGGAGTGTTTTTGTGACCGTGTCTCTGTCAGCATAAAGGATTGTTTTAATAAATGGAAACAAAGCGACAAGAATTAGTGCTAAAAAGACATGAGTGAACCCCGTTTAAAGCTGCATTAATCTCACAAATCTATAAAAACATGTTTCCGCCACAGGATAAGAAAATAAAAAAAGGTCATGTTACTTTTTATCTCACAACTCTGACTATTTTCTCTCTGAATTCTGTTTTCTGCAGTTCTGTTTTTTGTTTCTGCCAAGGAATAAAAAATAAAAAAGGTAAATGGGTAATTTATATCTTGTAATTCTGACTTTATATTTTATAATTATGGCTATATCTCGTAATTATGACTGTATGTCTTTTTATAACTATATCTCATAATTATGACTTTGTCTCGCAAATCTAACTAAATATCTTACACTTCTGACTTTATATCTCATAATTCTGACTTTATATGTCGCAATTCTGACTTATGTCTCACAATTCTGATTTGAAATCTCATATTAATGACTATATCTAATAATTATGACCTTATATCTCATAATTATGACCATATCTCATAATTCTGGCTTTATATCTCATAATTATAACTGTATATCTCATAATTATGACTATATCTGAACTATGACTTTATGCCTCATATTTCTGACTTTAACTCGTATTTATGTCTATATCTCATAATTATGTCTTTATATTTTGAAATTATGATGTCATAATTCTGATTTTATATTTTAGAATTCTGACTTTATATCTCGCAAATATAACTTTATATCTTACAATTCTGACTTTATATCTCATAATTCTGACTTTACATCTCACAATTTTGACTTTAAAACTCATAATTCTGACTTTGTATCTTGCAATTCCGACTTTATATATCATAATTATGACTTTTAATCTCATATTTGTGACTATATCTCATAATTATGACTTTATATCTCACAATTCTAAATTTATCTTACAATTATGACTTTATATCTCACAATTATGACTTTGACTCTACATCAGAATTGCAAAAAAAAAAAAATGTCAGTATTGTGAGATAAAAAGCTGCAATAACCAATTTCCCCTGTTGTGGACTCAAGCTTCCATACAAACATGACCTACTGCACAGCCATGCACTAACATCTCTCTTCTTAAATATCTAGTTTACCTGTTTCTCTACACCTGAGCAACTGTTCAGAACACCTTAACAACTGAACAAAAATGTCCTGACACTTACAGCAGCTCTGCAGATTCCCTAGCAACCACTCAGAACACCATAGCAACATCTTAGAAATATACAGTAAAAAGTACACAAGACAAACTGGCCAAGTTATCAAGCTACGTACAGCCTAAATAACCTCCTGCTGGAAAAAAAAAAACAGCTTTTTTTTCTAGTCTTTGCTGGTTTCATAGGATCTTGTAAGGCTGGGAGAGCAGCTAAACCACCTTAAACCAGCTAACTAAACAAGCTGGGAAACCAGTTCAGACCGTCTTAGGCTTTCTTAAACAGTTCCATTTCAAACTGCAAAGATTTCAAACAAAGACATTCACCATTTGTCCTCTTGGACTTCACTTCACTAGTTCTCCATTTAAACCCTGCAACCTATTTTACCAGAATGACGAGTATAGTAGCAGTTTTCTAAAGCAATCTCTCCATCCAACCCCCATTTACAGATCTAACTTCAGTAAATATGGTGAAATTGTATTGAATCAATCACTAAAAAAAAAAAAAAATAATAATATTTAGGCCTGAATTTAAGATTTATGTGTTTGAAATGCATATAAAATGTCCATGCTTTTTAATTACAAAGTTTTAACAGAAACTAATCAACTTAATGTGATGCATATTTTTCAGTCATGCATAGATGAAATGGGTCAGATTTTTGTAATAGTACTAATAAACTGAATGTGCTTGATTCACGATGCTTGCATATTATTGCAGCAAAGTTTTTGCTGAATACAGTGTAACCAGAGTTTAGCTATTAATATGTTTTCAAGATACTGAAAACATAACAAATGTCAAGGCATGTCAAACATTCTCCAGGGCCCCAAAACCCCCGCAGACCCCCGAGGGTTAAATACAAAAAACAGCTTTATATGTTTATATCAATGAATCCAATTTGTTTTAATTGCATATATTTATCTAATCGATTATTCCTTGTTCCACATCTACAGCCATATTTGAACCATGTTCATAGTTTTAAACTTGAAAAATGTTAATTGTTTTCACAATAAACAAATTTATGCTGATTTAAACAATTTGAATAAATGTATTTCGAAAAATGTGATTATTTAAATAACATCAAAAATAAGCAAATTTGTAATAATAAACTATGACATTATTTTTATTTGTGAGTGCAGAAATCTGACTGGTTTCATATATATATATATATATATATATATATATGACTTTATGTATTTATGTACGTTTATGTTAAAACTGTGTAATCCAAATGCATGGACATTTTATTTGCAATTCACATAGACAAATCTTTTAGGTGGCCTAAATATTTTTTGAATGTTCAACAGCGTCTGCTGTCTGATGTGACTCCATCTTCTGCTCCTTTAGAAGACAGCAGACAGCTGATTGACTTGTTTGTGAACGCCTTCATGAATATTTCAACAATCTGCAGATATATCTACGGTCAGATTAGGATATTCTTCATGTTAGACAATGTAAATCCATCATATGTGACCATCATTTCAGTATATGTTTTAAACCTCCTGCAGGATTTCTCCATGTTCGTTCAGTGAAGTTCATTATGCAGTAAGAATTTAAAACTGATGATTATGGCCCAGAGCACTTCAAACACGACTGCGCCCCAAATACCACTTAAATTGCTTGGTCAAAGAGTCGAAATGAGATTAAGAGGAAATGGGTTGTTTGATTCTGGGTTTCCAGGTTGTTCTACAGCTATTAGTTCCATCTGTGGCTTTATCAGTATTCACAGAGCTTCACAAACCCAGCAGCCTCCTTAAATGCAATAATCTGAGTCATTCCTGTTATACAACATGTGTATCACTCATGCGTTAATATACAGTGAAAACAATGGTGTAGGTTTTACTTTGAAACAATTCCAAATATTAAAGGAATAGTTGAGCCAAAAATGAACATTTGCTGAAAACATGCTCAGTCTTTTAGACCATTTGAGACCAGGATGAGTTTGTTTCTTCATCAGGTTTGTAGAAATGTAGCACTGCATCAGTGTCTCATCAATGGATGCTCTGCAGTGAATGGGTGCCGTCAGAATGAGAGTCCAAACAGCTGATAAAAACATCACAATAATCCACAAGTAATCCACAGCACTCCAGTCCATCAGTGAACATCTGGAGAAGACAAAAGATGAAACAAATCCAGCATTAAGATGTTTTTAACTCAAATACCATACTCAATAATCCATAATAATGCTTTGTCCATATTGATATATGATCACAAAATTGTGGGCAAATTGTGCAGCCTCACAAACAAACATAATTTAATATAAATAAATGTAATAAATGCATAATAATAATAATAATAATAATAATTATAATAATATATTAATAGGTTAATATGTTTAAATATTATAAATAATCATTAATATAATAGTTTATTATTATTATTATTTATTAATTAAATCATACACAACTTCTAAATTAAAACAAAATAAGAAATATTACAATTGTAATATTTCACTGTTAAATAAAAAGACTATTTAAGAAAAATATAATAATTACATTTCTAAATAAAACAAAATAAGAAATATTACAATTGTAATATTTCACTGTTAAATAAAAAGAGTATTTAAGAAAAATATAATAATTACATTTCTAAATAAAACAAATTAAGAAATATTACTATTGTAATATTTCACTGTTAAATAAGAGTATGCAAAATATTATTATTGTTACATAAAAATCTCAACTTTTTTAAAATAAAAAATAAATATTATTTTTGTAATATTACACTGTTAAATCAGAGTATTTATGAAGTTTACATTTTTGTATTACAACAATTACAATGCTAACACTTATGGATGTCTTTATTTCTTCATTTTAAGTTTTCTATGTTAAACCATTAAACTTTTATTTTGATGGAAAACCGCATGTTTTCTTCTTTGAATATGAATGTGTTTTTTCCTTCCAGAACAGACTGTTGTGCTCTGCTGTATATCACTGATGGAGACAGTGATGTGGTGCACACCTGATTTTACATTAGATCTGGTGTAGAAAGTGTAAATCTGGTGGATGACCGTATGACTGCAGTGATGTAAATCTGGTTTTGTGTGGTTTTCCTGTCAGGCTGATTTCAGTGGGAGTGATAAGGCTTCTGCTGGAGCGCCGGTGGCGACAGCATGTGGACGGCCGCTGTATTACCATCATATTCTGCTGCTCTCCACGTCCACATCAAACGCGTCCCGTCCTGATCATTCAGATGCGTCAGTCATCGGCTCTGTGCGAGTGATTTAGAGGAATAACAGCCCGTCCGTGTGTTTTCCTCCTGATGTCTCGGTGTTGTGTTTTGTCAGGGTCTGTGCTGAAGGTGACATTGAGGTGACTATGAATGATTCATATGGCAGAGGATGCTTTATGAATGTCAAACACGTTTTCCTCCGGCTTTACAAGGCCAGAGCGGCCCGACGTCTAATTGATACACACAGTGTGTCCGGCAGAGGCAGCAGAGCATGCACACACACACACACACACACACACACACACACACACACACACACACACACACACACACACACACAGAAATGCACGCACACACACACAGAAATGCACACACACACACACACACACACACACACACACACACACACGCACAAACACACACACACACACACACACACACACACACACACAAACACAATCACCAACGCAGTAGAGGAATACTTATGTTTATATCATATATATTGGCCAAGCTGAAATAGTATTTCCATATAAAGTGTATTTCAGTAATCTTTACTTACAACTTCACAAAAATCCTTTTTACAGTGTAAATATTATGTAAGTGTTTATTTACATTCTGAAAATACACTTAAAATTTGTAAACATCTTATTTGTCAATGGGGTTCCAAGTTGGTTTATAAATATATTTGTGTGTGTGTGTGTGTGTGTGTGTGTGTGTGTGTGTGTGTGTGTGTGTGTGTGTGTGTGTGTTTGACAGAAGAAAGATTGTTATTGTTAACTAAAACTATTAAAAATATTTTTGGTCATTGAATTTAAGTTTAAATAAAATATAAATATTATCTGAAAAGCTTAAACTTAAAAGACGTCATCACAAATTAGAAACTAACTGAAATAGGTTTTAGTTGAAGTGCTAAAATTACTATAACAAACTGAAATAAAAAATCAATTCAAGCTATAGCGAAATATAAAAACAAATAAAGCACATAACAAAATTACTAAAATTTAAAGTGAAAATGTATACTGGAAAAATAAATGCTATTATATTGTATAAATACTATTTATTTTCTATTATCATAGTATATATACTATAAGTTATACAGGTTTGGAACAATATGAGTAAATTATGCCAGAATGATCATTTTTGTGTGAAATATCCCTTTAGTTAAACATTTATTTTGCAATGTATTTAATAAATGTTATTACTTTCATGTTGTGATGCTTAGATTAGCTTACTGATCACATTTTTTTTTTTTTTTTTTTACATTTATTTTTTATTTATATTTATATTATACTTTAAAAATTATATTTTTTCCATTGTGACCAAATCATTATTTTTAAACTAAAACAAGAACGTTAATATTAATATGGTTGCAAAATTGTGTACATATGCCATCACTCCTGGAAACGACATTAAAACAACAGTCTTAAGTTGCTGGGGTCTATTTAATAGCCAAAAATACATTGTATGGGTCAAAATTTAATTATTTCTCTTTTAAGTCAAAAATCATTAGGATATTAAGTAAAGATCATGTTCCATGAAAATCTTTTGTAAATTTCCTACTGTAAATATATCAAAACTTAATTTTTGATTAGTAATATGCATTGCTAAGAACTTCATTTGAACAACTTTAAAGATGATTTTCTCAATATTTAGATTTTTTTGCACCCTCAGATTCCAGATTTTCAAATAGTTGTATCTCAGACAAATATTGTCCTCCTAACAAACCATACATCAATGGAGAGATTATTTATTCAGCTTTTAGTTGTTGTATAAATCTCAATTTTGAAAAACTGACACTTAAGACTGGTTTTGTGCTCCAGAGTCACATTTTATTTTTATTTTTTTGGAGTAATTCAGGTGTTGCATTGGGACACATTTGGGAGCCGTCCCGTCTCTGTAGGTAACTAACAGACTTGGTCGTATAGCATATATTAGCAGGTCAGAACATGAACTGGTTCTATTTCTGTGCTGGCGGTGACGCTGTGATTCTCAGGACTGATTCATCCTGCTGCTGGCACCTTCAGCTGCTCCATTATGACGACATATTCCTGGCCTTGACGTTCCTCGCGTGCGGTGGCCAGTTGTACCCCCTCTGCAGTCAGAAAAGGTCACTCATCCTCTTGAGCTGTTCTTGGCTAGTTTATCACTGTGAGACATCGATGCCAGCCCTTCCTCTGCTGTGTGTTTGCAGTCATTATGCACATGTTATGCTTTGCTCAAAGACAAGCACCTGCTGAGAACATGCAGTGTGCTGCACATGGAGTATTTACAGTATTTCATTATTTATTTATTTAGACGCTACAGGCAAAACCATTTGTTTTCTTGCACTGGTCAGTTTTGGGCTATATTTGATATTTCATAACATATTTTTTTTTTCAGAGCAGTGCAAAGAAAACATGCAAAATGCAGATTTATGTGTTTATTTAATTGCTCTCTATCTATTTGCGTCTGTAGATTTGCATTGCAATACATATTTATAAAGGCCATTTTCTCTAAATAAGGTTTTTGCTCCACTTCAGCAGCACTTACATACACCAAACGTTACAGTTTTATTTCTATCTATATTCTGAAGGGTTTGTTCATATTTAATTCATATTGAGTTTCTAACATTTTATTCATAAAAACATGGTGAAAATGTTTTTTTCTTCTTCTTCTTCTGGCTGTAGACAGTATTTTTTATTCATGGAGTGAATCCAAAATCCAAAATTTCCTTTAAAAACCTTTAACTCTAATGTCAACAAAATCAAACAAGAATGTTAAACCTTGCTTTTTCCATAGTCCTATTCATATTTAATTCAAATAATGCTTCACTTGTATATTTAAGCATAAAATACAATAGTTTTCTTCATAAATACTTGTAATTTACTTGAAATACCTGTAATACAAAACTGTTTGTAATTCAGTGTATTAGTGTATTAGTCACATGGTTTCTTGCCTTAAATTCATATTACATTACTTTTTTTGTATTTCTCCTTTTGTCGATAACAACATGCCTACAATAACGTTGATTGCATGTATTGCAACAAATGCAACGAATCCTTCACAGCGAGAACGACAGCATGTATGAAGTGATATTTTAACTACAGCTGGATTCAGATAAAACG